>CM077299.1:2745000-3110000 GCA_039654925.1 Anguilla pacifica | reverse complement strand
CAGTATTTCATTTTTAATGCTGTCAGACATCCAGTTGTCTCTTCGCTATAGCCACTCGTGGGATTTTGGCAATGCATATGTCCGCACCATCATAAGTTTCCAGAGCACTCCGTCTCGATTGTTATGGCCTCTTAACGGAAGCCCTTCACTGTCAAGGAATCTTATCGAGCTGAACTAGGCAGCTGTTTTGTAGGTGACTTAGGCGCATTGACTGTCTTAATGCAGTGGAGTATTAAAAAAAAAAAAAAAATACAAGCAGTAATTGTTGCCGTTCTTGTTGTATTAGTGTTAATCAGTTTAACCTTCAGGGTCCAAGTTGATCTATGCGGTTGTTCCCTGCACTTGGACCGGTACTTCTCTCTAGGGTTTTCGTCATACTTGTTCCTGGTTATGGTTATACACTTTGATGTACGTCGCTCTGGATAAGAGCGTCTGCCAAATGCCTGTAATGTAAATGTAATGTAATGAATATCAGTTCTAAGACTGTTCTGGCAGTTTTTTGCTCTTTCTCAACAATGTCCAACAGTAGAGCATTAATGGGAGTGTTGTTGAGTGAAGCAAGCTTTCTCACAGATTCTGAATGTATGTCAGACAACTCGTGCTGGCTAAACTTTGTGGTCGCTTTACGCCAGTTACAAAAGCCTCCTACTATGAATGAACTTGTCTTACTATCGTGATGTCTTAACCCCTTCTCTATGGCCTTGCAGCAGGAGAAGCAAAGAACAGCGTCTCTCTCCGTGACATAATGCAACCATTTCCACTTGGTGAACCAGCTTTTCTGAAATGACAGCTCAAAGGTCTCTGTGCCAATTTTCCTCCCTGGAAAACGTATGTCTGGTTGACACGGCTCATCAAATCCTGTAACGTTAGCTGGAACAAGTGGCTGCGGCTCCTCCTGCTCTGTGTTGGCTAGCTCATGTGTGTTAGCCACTGACTCGCTAGCTCCTACACTGTCTGCAGTGGTGCTAACAGCTTGGTGGTCGTCGGTGGGCAAAGTAGAAGAAGGTGCTGTATCAGCATTTTCAAACTCAGTCCTCCTGGATGTTTTAGCATTTTTGCTAGTAGTATTGAAAAAATCCAAAATGCGTTTTTGCGCCATCGCTACTTCGTCAAATTCGTCCGCCAACTCATGCGTCGTGACAGAAGCGTAAACAACTTCCCTACTGACGCTGTCGTGAACCCCGTAGCAAGATCGCCATGCCTGTGATGACTAAAAACTAACAAACACATTTTTTCAACATCTCTTTTCTTCCCCAAAGCAAAATTATTTGTTATATCATATATATATATATATATATATATATATATATATATATATATATATATATATATATATATATACTTAAAAAAATGACACTTTTTTTGCAGGCAGGTGGAGTACATCCTGCCTGCAGCTAGGAGGTGCTGCAGCGCCCTCAGCACCCCCCTTCCCACACCCCTGCGCTCAGGCCTCTGCTTGTGCAGCGCTTATCATCATTATTACCCAGCTCCCAATTATCTAGTCTCCCCTGGGGCATCGGCCCCTTTCTCCCACCCTGAATCCAGACGGCTCCATGACCCTCTCCTGGTTACAGCCTGTGTTCACACGAATCCATGACCCTCTCCTGGTTACAGCCTGTGTTCACAAGGCTCCATGACCCTCTCCTGGTTACAGCCTGTGTCCAGACGGCTCCATGACCCTCTCCTGGTTACAGCCTGTGTTCACAAGGCTCCATGACCCTCTCCTGGTTACAGCCTGAGTTCACAAGGCTCCATGACCCTCTCCTGGTTACAGCCTGTGTTCACAAGGCTCCATGACCCTCTCCTGGTTACAGCCTGTGTTCACACGGCTCCATGACCCTCTCCTGGTTACAGCCTGTGTTCACAAGGCTCCATGACCCTCTCCTGGTTACAGCCTGTGTTCACACGGATCCATGACCCTCTCCTGGTTACAGCCTGTGTTCACAAGGCTCCATGACCCTCTCCTGGTTACAGCCTGTGCCATGATGCAGCCTGCAGGTCCAGATGCGCTGCCACTCCCCTCCTGATCTACATATCCTCCTAACACCTGTCAATTCATTTTTGTCCCCTGTAGGGGACATGGGTCTGCGGTCTTAATGTTAAGAACTATATTCTGTTATGCTGAAGCCTACATTACCAGAGACATTCAATACAAATAAAATAAATAACATTTTTCAAAATATTTTTCACTGAAATGTCCTTTTCCATACAAGACATTTGTCAAAAAAATAAAATCAATAAAACTTTTTTTCTGCAGCATCTCTGGATAATATTACTATTCCTTTCTTTGCTTGGACTTGCTAGCTTAATACTTCAGGCTGGATGTTTGCTCTGATAGATTCCTCATTACCCGGGAATTACCATCTGTCTTTAAGTATTGACACCAGGCCAGCCAGTGGAGGATGGGCTGCCCCACTGTATCCTGGTTCCACCCAGGATTTCTCCCCACCGGGATGTTTTTTGGGGGGTTCAGGTGTTTCGGCTCCTTCTTGCCTGCTTTTCCTGTTTTAGTGAAGTCTCTTTCCACAGTAGCTCTGAAAAAAATGCAGTAAACTAATAACTCAGTGAGAAGAAGCATGTGGTTGTTACCTATATACTCGACAAACTCTAGAATGGCTGCTCAACCTTTTTCCCTGCTAGTAAAGTCTTGCTTAGCTGCCATAATTTTCAGTCATTTCCATTAATTTCTTCTTCTAAATGTTACACAGTTTTACAGGGTCAAAGCTATTAATTTCAGTGAAGCAATGGTAATGTTGTCATATTCCATAAAATGTTGTGAATGCGTATTTCTCATGTCTTGTAAACCTCTTTAAAAAAAAAGGGTCACATGGATTACCAGCTGCTATAAGTTTCGTTTGCTGGATAGTTCCCATTGCATCGAAAGCTCAGTAAGTAGCCTGTTCTTTGTGTGTTTTCGCCTTGTGCAATTATTCAATAAAATGTATTTAACATATTAAATACAATGTATTCAGTAAAATATCTTTAAGAAATGTGATGAAAGGCAGTTTCTCAAAGCAATGTTCAGCTGGTCAGAATATTTGATCACTGATTTTAACAACAATTTATAAATTCCATAAAATACAGGCAAAATGTTGCTTTCAAATCATCTTGAAAATATGAATAATCTTTGTGCTGTTTTGTGAAACAGATGCTCACCATCAGTGCACTGAAAATGAACCTGATTCGCGTTTGCGTGGTATATGTGAAACGCATTTTCACAAGCTGAGGTAAGCTCTTTATAAAAGATGCTGAATCTCTCTTTAAAACTACAGCATAAGAGCACAGCGACCCTCACTTTTGAGGTTGAGGTCTAATTCTGTTTATTCAGAAGAAATGCATGTGTCACTGGTCTTCCTTCAGAGCTGAAGGGATCTGGGCTTTATTGGAGTTACTGCTGGCAGGAGGAAAGCACAGTCTTGGTCGGACGAGACGAATCATCTCTGGTTTGCCATTGAAGTCTTATCACAAGATATGGAGATCAACGCTTGACATCCCTGCCTCATCGCGAAAAACTGCAGTTTTACTACCATGCTGTGTTCAGAAAGAAGGGGCCAAAACCAAGTGCCACCGCTGCCTGGGAGGCGGCGGTATCCAGAAGAAGACAGTGGTGTGCTGGGACCGGCCACGTGCTGCCCCTGAAGCAGTGCGTAAAGGAGTTTGTCTCCCCCTGCAGGTCAAGGATTTTAAGTACACTTCATGTGTCCAAATGAAGCTATTAGTGTCCCACTGTACTACTACTGAAAAGTACCCCATATCAAATCGAATCATGCCTCCAAAAATGAACTTGTTGAAAAGAAAATGCACTTTCACTTTGGTAAATTTCTGAAAATATATCTCATAAATATATTTGTAATTTCTTATTGAAATGAAGGTGCAACAAACATGGATATCATAATATCATGGACTTAAAGTTAATATAATACAAACCATATATTTTCAAACATATTTGTCACAAATTATACATTTTTCATGCATTTTATTTTATCTAAATATACATAATTTCTCACAGTCCTTATCTAAGATTTAATTATTTTCAATTTCTTATTTTTTTTATATGGGAGAGAAAGTTCTGAATTTTCGTCTCAGCTGTGAATTCACATTCTTTAATGAAAAAATAGAACTGTGTAATATGAGAAATAAAAGATTTACTGTAGATTGGGGCCACATAATCGGGGGGAATGGACGTGAAGGTAATGCTCAGCCTTTGTGCCTTGGCCTCTCTTCACTGCATCCAACTGCTTTAGCTCTGCACCTTCAAGTCTGCTTCGCACGAGCCATCCACTCCAGGGCCTGGCATCGGTCCTCAGGGGAGCTGAGATCATTGACCTTCAGCTTCGGATTGGAACAGAACTGAGAGATATCCTTTCGTATCCTTTCATAGGTCTCTTGTTTTTTTTCATAAATACACTCTGAGCTGCTGCCTCTTTCTGTTGGTTCTGCTTGCTTTGATGGATCTGCATTTTGTAAGAGACTATAAATAAATATCAGACCAACACTACTGGAACAGAGTTTTAACAGACACCAGACGTCCACACACTGGAACAGAGTCTTAACAGACACCAGACGTCCACACACTGGAACAGAGTCTTAACAGACACCAGACGTCCACACACTGGAACAGAGTCTTAACAGACACCAGACATCCACACACTGGAACAGAGTCTTAACAGGCACCAGACGTCCACACACTGGAACAGAGTCTTGACAGACACCAGACATCCACACACTGGAACAGAGTCTTAACAGACACCAGACATCCACACACTGGAACAGAGTCTTAACAGGCACCAGACGTCCACACACTGGAACAGAGTCTTGACAGACACCAGACATCCACACACTGGAACAGAGTCTTAACAGACACCATGTAAGGTTGGAGCTGGCGAGCAACGTCAGAAGCGGACAATAAATCCACGGGGAATCTAAAAGCTGACTGCGAACAGCAGTCAACCACTGAGCGAGGTAGGAGAAAGGAAAAAGGGGAATAAACCCTGGCAAAAGGCCAAACAAAAGGCAATCCTCAAAAACAGGATGAAGGTCTCTTGACTGAGAACCAAATACAACACATGCCTAAGTAGGCTAAGTAAGAACTCTCAGCTCAAGCTTGAGACTAGCTGGAGATAACTCTATCCACAAATACCTTCTAGAAAAGTGACCACTCTCAAGTGCCCCGGTTGCTACGTGTTTAGCTCCCGTACCAGATAGCCATCGAGTAAGTCACAACGAGCTCTTGAAATACCCAGAGCGTTACCGGCTGCCTGTACAATGCAAGAGCACCAAGTAGAGGGAGTGAGGTCCCTATAAAGGGTAGACTCCAGGTGGCCCGAATCAGCAATTAGCAGGTAATGAGTGAGCGAGGAGAATCTCCTCTGCTGCCACCCCGTGGCAGCACCACCGCAAGCACAGGCACATTACACACCAGACATCCACACACTGGAACAGAGTCTTAACAGGCACCAGACGTCAACACACTGGGACAGAGTCTTAACAGGCACCAGACATCCACACACTGGAACAGAGTCTTAACAGGCACCAGACGTCCACACACTGAAACAGAGTCTTAACAGGCACCAGACGTCAACACACTGGGACAGAGTCTTATCAGACACCATAACATGGGGCACATCCACACACTGGAACAGAGCACTAACAGAAACCAGACCATGGGGCCCATCCACACACTGGAACATAACCTTAACAGAAACCAGACCATAGGGCCCATCCACACACTGGAACAGAGCCCTAACAGATATCAAACCATGGGGCCCATCCACACACTGGAACAGAGCCTTAACAGAAACCAGACCATGGGGCCCATCCACACAATGGAATAGAGTCTTAACAGATACCAGACTATGGGGCCCATCCACACACTGAAACAGAGCCCTAACAGATACCAGACCCTGGGGCCCATCCACACACTGAAACAGATCCCTAACAGATACCAGACCATGGGGCCCATACACACACTGAAACAGAGCCCTAACAGATACCAGACCATGGGGCCCATCCACACACTGAAACAGAGCCCTAACAGATACCAGACCATGGGGCCCATCCACACACTGAAACAGAGCCCTAACAGATACCAGACCATGGGGCCCATCCACACACTGAAACAGAGCCCTAACAGATACCAGACCATGGGGCCCATCCACACACTGAAACAGAGCCCTAACAGATACCAGACCATGGGGTCCATCCACACACTGAAACAGAGCCCTAACAGATACCAGACCATGGGGCCCATACACACACTGGAACAGAGCCCTAACAGATACCAGACCATGGGGCCCATACACACACTGAAACAGATCCCTAACAGATACCAGACCATGGGGCCCATACACACACTGAAACAGAGCCCTAACAGATACCAGACCATGGGGCCCATACACACACTGAAACAGAGCCCTAACAGATACCAGACCATGGGGCCCATCCACACACTGAAACAGAGCCCTAACAGATACCAGACCCTGGGGCCCATCCACACACTGAAACAGATCCCTAACAGATACCAGACCATGGGGCCCATACACACACTGAAACAGAGCCCTAACAGATACCAGACCATGGGGCCCATCCACACACTGAAACAGAGCCCTAACAGATACCAGACCATGGGGCCCATCCACACACTGAAACAGAGCCCTAACAGATACCAGACCATGGGGCCCATCCACACACTGAAACAGAGCCCTAACAGATACCAGACCATGGGGTCCATCCACACGCTGAAACAGAGCCCTAACAGATACCAGACCATGGGGCCCATACACACACTGGAACAGAGCCCTAACAGATACCAGACCATGGGGCCCATACACACACTGAAACAGATCCCTAACAGATACCAGACCATGGGGCCCATACACACACTGAAACAGAGCCCTAACAGATACCAGACCATGGGGCCCATACACACACTGAAACAGAGCCCTAACAGATACCAGACCATGGGGCCCATCCACACACTGAAACAGATCCCTAACAGATACCAGACCATGGGGCCCATACACACATATTTGCTGGCTGAACATTTTTTAGAGGATGTGCTAGAGTCCATTATGGATCTGGATAATGAAAATTTCAGTATAAAGTTTTCTCAAGATATAACAAAACTACACTATATATGGGCACATACATACATTAATGCTGCTTTTGATTGCTGTATGTTTTGTCTTTAAATACACTTCTCTGAAATATACACTCACCGGCCACTTCACTAGGTACACCTGTTCAACTGCAAACTGTACCCATTAACGCAAATATCTAATCAGCCAATCACGTGGCAGCAACTCAATGCATTTAGGCATGTAGACATGGTCAAGACGATCTGCTGAAGTTCAAACCAAGCATCAGAATGGGGAATAAAGGTGATTTAAGAGACTTTGAACGTGGCATGGTTATTGGTGCCAGACGGGCTGGTTTGACTATTTCAGAAACTGCTGATCTACTGGGATTTTCACGCACAGCCATCTCTAGGGTTTACAGAGAATGGTCCGAAAAAGAGAAAATATCCAATGAGCGGCAGTTCTCTGGGCGAAAATGCCTTGTTGATGGCAGAGGTCAGAGGAGAATGGCCAGACTGGTTCGAGCTGATAGAAAGGCAACAGTAACTCAAATAACCACTCGTTACAACCGAGGTATGCAGAAAAGCATCTCTGAACGCACACCACGTCAAACCTTGAAGCAGATGGGCTACAGCAGCAGAAGACCACACTGGGTGCCACTCCTGTCACCTAATGAAGTGGCCGGTGAGTGTATTTATCAATACAGGTCACACATTTACAGTATATTGCAGTATGTTCCATTTTCGTAACCACATTAGACCACAGTAGATCATCTTCCAAAAAACAGAGAGGAACTTTAAATGTAGCTGGTTACTGCCACTTAATTTTGTTGGATTTTATTTAAAGAAAGGAAGTTCATAGTGCATTTAAAAGAATAAAAGACATACAGACAAGATATCATACAGCCTAAATAAATACATTTTCCCTCCCAATCCCCTACTACACACACTACTACCAATACATACATATATGCATACATACATGCATACATATATACATGCATACACTCAGTGTAATAGCAGGGGAAATGACTACCTTAAAACTGGCTACATGAACCTTATAAAGTTGTCCTCCATCATTGTCATCATCCTATAGTACAAAAGTAAACTGTGTGACACCGAATATTGCACCCAGTAAATATACTGTGCGAAACCCAAAGAAACTGACTGTATCCATTAATTGAAGCACTTTCTTGCTCATTCAATAATCAAATTGACTTACTGAATTTTGTTACTCTTATTTTTTTGTTGCAGAATCATGCCCTTTTGCCAGTGCCCCTGTATTGCAGGGGGTGAACAGTATCCCTGAGAATGTGATCAGCCCTTTTCAGCTGAACAGTGACCTTGCACCTCATCCCCATCATGCACTGCAGCCTAGCTTGGTTGTGGGTGCACATGTTACCAAACTCACAGCCCAGGCCAAAGAACATGACGCTCGGTATAACAGCCTGATAATTCTGCAACATGACAGTCAACATTAAAGTTGTGTAGTTTCCTTAAAAAACATGCTGTTGCAGTTTCTTGACCTTTACTGTGGCACACTCTTTATACCTGAGCTGACTGTCCATTTCTGTCCCAAAATATTTGTACATTTCAACTCTTTGATGGGTACATTGCTGATTGTCATAAAAGGGACTTAATGTTTCCTAAAATGAATTGCTTTTTGCCTTGCTTATGTTGACCTGGAGACTGTTAGCCGAACTCCATTTGACAAGTTTTCCTGCCTGCTACTCAAACTAGGAGGAAACCTCACCAGGGCCGTGCGATCTGCATACTTATAGAAAGTGTGAGTGGAGACTGAGGATCTGCACTCGTTAGTGTACAGTATGCACAGACTGGGAGAGAGGACACAACTCAGTGTGTTAACAGACTGTCAGGAAGAGGTGGCTGCATTAAACCCAACCACCATTCAAAAGGAACCACATAATGAGTCGTGAGTTAACTCCCAGATCTGTCAGCTTGCCCACCATCAAATGAGGTTGGATGGGATTGAAAGCACTTCAGAAATCTATAAACACAATCCTCACCCCCCCACCCCCCCTTCTCTGACAGGAATGCAGACTGATAAGGATCGAGGGTTGGTGAAACCTCCCTGAGGAGATGTGTTAAAACAAAGCACTTCATGGGTACTGAGGCCAAGGTAACTGGATGCAGGTCATTCATTTCCTTTGCCTGATTGCTCTTGGGCACAGGTACAATTAGAGATCGCTTTCATATGTCAGGACTTGTTCCTGTGTCATGAATGGTGTGTGTGCCCTGCGATAGATTGGTGGCCTACCCAGGGTGTATCCCTGCTGCTCACCCAATGCATGCTGGGATAGGCTCCAGCACCCCCGCGACCCTGATCAGGACAAGCGGGTATGGATAATGGATGGATGGAGGTCCCTACATCACGTGGAAACTGAAACATTCTTTGGCAAGGTAAGGCAAGTGAATCGGCACATAACCCATCAGGGCCCTGACATTTGCCTGTGCTAATGCCTCCATAAAAGACTCCATTTTATCTTCATAAACTTTGGATTCCTTTATTTCCCTCTTAATTCTACTCTGTACAGCTTTCCTTTGCTCTTTGCTCCCAACCCCCCCTCCCCCCCCCCAACCCCCCCAACTCCCCCAACTTTACTTTTTTGATTCAGAAGTTTCTTTGAAACCCAAGGTTTATTGCTTGGATGAAGTTTCACTGTCTTTTCGGGGATGATTAAATCCTTGCAAAAAGGAATATATCCTGAGACGGAAAGTTCTTTGTCATTGATATTTCCAGTGAAATCCAGAGTAATGTTCCAGTCAGTTCGCTCTAAACATTCACACAAGGCAGTGGTCATCTCCATAGTCCCGCTCTTTACGTACACTTCCCATGCCTTCTCGCGATGCAGGCAAGAGCGGAATCATAATATGGCCTGGATTTCTGACAGAGCTTTGGAGTATTTAGCCCTCTCAGTATTCCCACAGCAAAGGTGAAGACAAGCACTCTTCTGAGCAGGGGCATGTTACATACCGGTGGCGCGATGCCATAAGCTCAATGGGACTGTAGAGCCTGAAGTCACCCAGCACGGATTCTTTACTTAATGTTCTCGATGACACACTGATGGCGGGACCCTCATTGGCTAACAAAAAGAATTTAGAAAAATGTAAGAAATAATAGCAAACATCTGCTGAAACGGTTACAATCCACATGAACAAGATTCTAAAATTTCCCAGTAATACAAAATAGTCCAGTTTCAAAACAAGCTTTGTGTCTGCTTCAGCCTAGGCTATCGAATCATATATGTTGCTGGCAGACACCTGAGTGTCCATTGATGGACTGATATACTGTAAACAAAAAGAGGCAGATCTGATGAATCTCACAGGGCAGATAGTTGGGTTGGGATACCTGAGGTTGAGTGCTAAGAGTTCAATGTCTTGTGCCGAGTCTCAGCTTCACTGTGATGAGGGTCACATTACAGTACTTGTCATTTATAAAAACGCATACACCTCCTCCTTTGCTCTTAAAGAAGATAATTTTGCGTTCCAGCCTCATTAGAGCGAAGCCCTTCGGGTCACCAGCAGTTGGGCTCTCTCTCAGTGCAGCCAGCCAAGTTTCCCACAGGCAAATCACACAGGATTGGGGAAAGTCAGAGAAACACGCAATATAATTATTTATTGCGAATGCTTTAGTCATTGCCAAGCATAATGGATGGACATGGCTGCCTAATCGGCCTTTTCTTAAACCGAGGCCATTCCCCCCTTCTTTCATCTAGCGACTATCATGTCAGTTTTCCGACATGATGATGGTAATATTACCGTTACTTCATCATCCAGGAGTAGACGTGAGCTTATAGAGACTGTTTATTAGTGCTTCCCGTGATTGGAGTCAAGCTATCCACAATTTCCTGATTCTTGGTCTATCTGTCTATCTAAAAACTGTTGTAAAAACACACCCACTGTGCCACAATGGGAATGGGAATAAATAGGATAAGGGCCACTTTTAGCTGCATTCTGTGAACATGACCTAAAAGAAAACATGGACAAGGCAGCTTCCCCAGTGCAAACAGGGATTAGGGTGGGCTTGAGAAGTAATGGCAGGTCCACCTGTTAGGCGGCACCTGAACTGCCGTCCACTGACTCATGCCAGTGTGAACTGGACTTGCAAGCTGCGGTGTGATAAGAAGTGGTGACATCATGAGGAGGGCACAGGCTTGTCTGCGCTCTTCAAACTTGACAAGGGAGCTTCCGGCAATCAGCACTGATAAAACGTTAGTGCTTTTCCTAATTTTAGAGTAAAGGGTGAAAGTAATTAGAAAAGAAAGAAAGGGGGGCTGCTGGGTGGCACGCTCCTATAAGGCACCAAACTGTGGTGCATGGACGAGCCCCATGGCCTCAGATCAAAGCCAGACCGTGCCAGTGCCAACTGCTGGGCACCCATGGGCTACAGGTCAAAGTTGCATGTGATATGTCTTCCTCCAAAACCACTCTATGCAAGTTTAGCTGTGGTGTGAAAAGCAGCAGTTGGCTGGCTGTGTGTTTCGGAGGATGTCTACACTCGATTTGACAGTGGGCTTTGCGCCTGAACATGGCTGCGATTGCGATTACTGGACATCCCACACTGGGTTCCAAATGTTGCAAGGAAAAAAAAAGAAACATATTTTTAGAAATAAAATAACTTTTCAGAAAACTTCTCAGCTGTTGCTCATTTTTATTTTGCTGCTCAGCAATAAAAATAAGCATCAATTTTCATCCGTGAGGACAGAAGCAGCTCTCTTTTGACATTAAGGAAAGTGCAATCCAGTGCTATGCCTTTTCCTCAGAAAAACAAAACAAAGGGATAACAGCCAACTGTGAGAATAAAGAAACAACTGCCAAGTGTGGAAACAAAAGGATAACTGTCAAGGGTGAAAAAAAGGGATAACTGCTAAGGGTGAAAAAAGGGATAACTGCTAAGGGTAAAAACAAAGGGATAACTGTCAAGGGTGAAAACAAAGGGATAACTGTCAAGGGTGAAATAAAGGGATAACTGTCAAGGGTAAAAACAAAAGGATAACTGCTAAGGGTAAAAACAAAGGGATAACTGCTAAGGGCAAAAACAAAGGGATAACTGTCAAGAGTGAAAACAAAGGGATAACTGTCAAGGGTGAAAACAAAGGGATAATCTCTCGGCTTGGCAACAGGTATAAGGTATTCACATATTTATTCTTTTATCTATGATGGAGAAAAAAATGCATTACATATTATTCCATGGTTTGATTGTGTAGGGATGCCATTTTTCCCAAAGGAAAATAAGATCTAATTGAAGCCTATTTGAAAACCTATTTGCAGGTTTCTGTGTATCTCATTTCTGTGTATCTCATGAAAGTGTTGCCATAGTTTTATGAACAGCACAAAACAGCAAACGGTTGTGACAGGGTAATCAACAGCAGAAATTGCAGATCCCTCAAAAACAGAACAAGAACAGTACATAACACCACAAAATGCTGTCACCAGAGTGCTGCATTATGGCAATAACAGAGACAAAATGAGATTGATTCATTGGGGAAACAATAATGGCCTGACAAATCTGTGCTTCCGACAACAGCATGATGGCACTGATTGTGTGTTGCTTTTCTGCAGGATGGAAATAGAGGTGGCATGGCTGCTGGGTGACTGACACAGAGGCGGAGAGCCCATGGAGAGGACATGGCCTGTATTTGTATCAGTACAGGTACTGATTGCTGGTTGTCTCTCCTTGGCCTATTTCCCACACTTCTACGCCAAACCTGCTGCCGTATGTTCGCATTGCTCCACCGCATGCAGCTCGATTGGCTCCTTTCTGTTTTATTCATATAATGAGAAATGTGAAAATAGCTGCCACTGTACTGCCCCTGCCCCCCCCCCCCCACCACATCTTCTGCCTCCTCTGTAAACCTCCCAACCTCCCATGCCCCCCTCCACGTCTTCTTATTTTCTTCTTCTTTTTCTGAATGCATGACATATAAATGATCAATCTGTGGATCCACCTGTCCCAATCTTCTGCTTCCGTAATTGACGGGGCTTCAAACTGACACTTGACTCGTTTCCTTGGTTCCTCCATCCTTGCGTCCTTTCGTTGTGTTCTCTGTTGGGTGGAGCTAAGGACCAAGGAAAGGACATGAGGAAAGGATGCAAGGAGAGAAAATAAGTCATTGGAATGAGGCCTATGCTCTTTTTGGAGATTTCATAAATAACATAGCAATTTGCATTTTAACCAATCAGCTGTTTGTCTGATTGCTATACTTCCAATCAGAAGTTAAAAAAGAGAACATTAGTGAAGACTTGCTGTGTCAAACCTCTAGCTCTCCTATTTAGAAATGGCATACATCACATCAAAGGGAAGCATGATTATTTTCCTGTTTATATATATATTTTTAAAAGTATACATATTTATGTTTGGACTTATTGCACAGTTAAAATTTTAAAATGCGATGAAAACGATGCAGATTTTATTTTATTTTTTTATTTGGAAAGAAAACTATTAAATCCAGAAACTTCCTTGAAAGCTGAGAAAACATTTTAGAGGGCACTGAGTTGCAGCTAATGTACACACAGATTACTTAAGGCAAACTTTTCCTTTTCTGTTTTCTCAGGTAAAGCAAGGGATTTACAGACCAGATAACATGAGATTTGTTAGAAGTCACTTGCCTTGTAGCGGCCATTATTTTTCTTCAAAAATATATGGTCATTATGTCTGGTGCTGTCTGGTCATTAGATTATGTGTACCAAGTTTTGTGCAAATACGCAGCCATATGTGGAGGCCTATTATAGATGGTACTCAAGTTAATTATCATAGGAGTAGCATGGATAGAATAGAGCAGTGCAGACAGGCAGCAACACAAAAATTATAATTCAGGAGCAGGATGAATCTGTCCATCCCTTTATGCAGACATCTGAAATCTTTCATTCCACAAAGAACTGGCAGGGCTTGGATTGTCCACTCGTTCACAGACAACACTCCTGGTCCATTGTCCCATTCTGAGCCCTCGATGACTCGACTGGAGCCATTTTGTATTTTATCGCACTTGCTTGGTCTTTATAACCCATAAATGTTCTCACAGAGGTTATTCACGAGTGAAATATTGCATTTGCTGCTTTAGTGTTCACCGTGACTATGCATATTGCATTAGTCAGTAGAGCCTCATAATGTCAGTTTGCCTGTTAATCATAAGATCCAAGTGTCTGAGCCATTTCAGGTCTTACTAGCTGCAGCCAATGGGAGTTTACGCAAAAAAAAAACGAGAAAAAAAAACACAATGTTGGTGCTACATTTATTTGGGACCTCTGAAGCCTGTACAAATAGTTTTTTCTTCTTCTGTCGAGAAAATTACAGGTGGTGATAGAGGAGAGGAAACACAGGGACCCCAAAGGCATAAAATCTAAAAACCGAGCAACTTTCTCTCTTTTCGGCCAATAAGTTAATGTGTATGGTTATTATCATATTTTTTGGAGGTAGGAAAAGATATCACCTGCCAAGCAGTAAAAAACTGAAGAAAACACACATATGGACTGTGGGGTACTGCCACTAGTATGAGCACAGCACGTTTCAACCTCGGCCTTCTTTAGCTGATTGTCTTTGCTGCAGCAGAGAGCATTTATGAAAGATGTACTAATGTTTAAAAGCAGTCTAAACTTTGATTACTGTTTCTTACTGATTCTTTCACATGGAAAGGCACAGACACGTTTCACCAGTGCGGTCATTCGTGTAAAAATTCCCCTCTACAGCTATATTCAAGAAGGAGTTACATGATAATTACTGTGTAGCTCTAAAAGCCTCAATTGTGTTCTCACATTGATTTTTTAAAAATGACATTGATAACATCACTTCTCAGTAAGTCTGGGGGTCTGGTCTGGTCAGAAAGCAGCTGCATTCGAACACTGGGTTTCGAAAATATTCAGTACAGCATCTGTGTAGTCTTGTACTTTGATAAATCTGAAGATTAATCTGACCTTGTTAGCATGAAGATGCCAGTCCACATGGCTTTGAGAAGCACAGAAGGCAAAAGGACAGTATTCTCCAGTATGTCTGGAATTCAAATGCAAGACCCGACACAGAACAGGTCTCTCTCGTGACGATGCAAAACTGTATCATTGTAAAAATTTGAGATAAGTTAGCTGAATGTGTATCACTGTTTGATGAGGGACACAGAATTTAATGGCATAAAATTATAAAATTATACCACAGTTCTGCTGCCTACTTCCTGAAATTAAAGCAATTATGTTGCATACCATACTGTCTATTCCACTGGTAACCAACCCTGTTCCTGGAGATGTAGGTTTTCACTTCAGCCCTAATTTGGCACATCTGACTCGACTAATTAGCAGTTCAACAACATCTCTAGCTGTTGAAGGAGGTGTGCGTTCTTTGGGTTCGAATGAAACCAACAGGATTTTCCAAAAATAAATTTTGTGTACTGAAACAAAATATATAGCTAGGGGTAGTTTATTTATTTATTTATTTATTTATTTATTTAAATACAGGTTTACTACTTATCAAGAGCAAATATGATTTCTATTCCATGTTTATATACAACTGGTAAATATGATTTTATTTAGATAACCAAACTATCTAATACGCTTTAATAAAGGATTTAATATCCAACAAACTTATGAGTTACTATTGTACTACTTTCAACACATTTTGTGTGAAAGTTACTTTTGTGTCACAAATATACAATTTATGTGTCACAAAGGGGGACTTGTCTGTTGAAAGTAAAATTTAGTAAAAACTGAAAATAAAATATCATATCCATAAAAAAAAAAAATAAAAAAAAACATGGCTTGCAACCTTTTGGGTAATTATGTTTATTTATTAAATGACTTAAGTCAATTAAAGTTATCTAGTCTACTTTAAGAATAACAACAACAATAATAATACTAATAATAAGAAGAACAACAACATACTTATTATTGTTATGTTCTAGATTGCACACCAACGTTAGCTAATTATTAAATATATCTTTTAAATATATTAGTAATGTAAGTCAACCTGTTTTGCCAGTAGGTTTTTCCATCTCGTTAACTCTTACGTAACACAGTAGGCTTGCCGCCCGAAGTATTTCTGTACACCCAAATGCAGACTGTTTTTGTTCTGGGATGGGGCGTGAATTACCTTTCTTTATGCTTCGTTGGCAGGAAAACGCACGTAGCGACGAAAGTGTTCACAAACCGCGATGGATTGTTCGGCATAGTTGTTTGCGCTATGCTGAGTTGCACGGAGTTACTTCACTCCGAACGAGTTTCGCAGAGTTTACATCCGGGTTTTTTCCCTAGGCAATGGAAGGCGAAGTACCCCCGTTCCTTAGGCAAAGTGAAATAAATTCGCCGCACCGTCACACAAAGTAGTTCTCGTAGTAAAATGCATTTCCTTCCACAGTATGGCCGTAATTGAACCGGACCCTCTCACTTTCGTGGTATTACTATTACTGCAGAATCGACTGGAACCGTCGCAGCCCAATTTCGCGAATTTTACTCCATAGTTTTCATGTCCTCTTCTCGGTCTCTTCCTGCGCGGAATGATAACTGGTGTACTCAGGCTGGGGGTGAATGTGATTGTAGAAGAGTTCTTGTTTTGTATCTCAGTTTCTCTCTTTTTAGACAATTAAATTTAAAAAGCCCGAAATAAATCTGGAAAATGAAATCTGGCTCTATGAAGAGTACATGAATATTCATGTCATAAAAGTACGTTCAAGAAGGGATTCGGCGCGGAGATACTGGGGTGTTTGTAAATATTTATTTAAATAATTTGTGAGAGAGGAGAAGAGGGTTGACTGCTGCTCAACTATAAGAGAGGAGGGTAAGTGCACCTCGGCATATTTTTTTATTTTTTATAAATAAAAAAAAAATAAAAAAAAACTTTTTAATATTGGAAAACTTCCGTCGTTGTCAGGGGTGGATTTAGGCAACGTGAAAACGAAACGTTAGTGTCTGGCGAGGTAAAATGTTTTGTTAATTTAGCTAGCGATCCTTATTCTAGGAGTTGAGTGTTATTTTCTGAGTGCATTTCCATTGGAGGGCAGCGAGCGTAGTGAAAAAGGGGCAGATTCTAACTTGCGGCCAGCTTTTTACTCTTGTTAAATGAAGACATGTTTGCAACGAAAATGACCGAATTCACCGAAAAACGAGTGTTTGGTGTGTAACGGGAACATTCATCATGTGGATATTATGATCCATAGTAATGCTATTTACTTTCAGTTTTTATATTTGGCTGGTTTGTTGATTTACTGTAAACGGTTGGTATGTAGCTAGCTAGCTCACTATTTCATTTTTGTATAGCAACACAATTAGCCAGGCAGGCAGAAAACGCTGCGCACCAAAGTTTACGTGGCTGTGCTTTATTGTAGCTGCAGCACTGCACGGAACCGAGCAGATCCTTAGTGGAGGCAAGTGAGGAGCAAAGCTAGCGGGCAGCTAGCGAGCGAGCTAATGGTCCTGGGGGCAATTGAACGGTCTTTAAGGGGGACTGGGTTAATTAAGTATCATTAGAGTGTACATCAGTTTTAATAGCAAGTGATCACATAGTTTGTTCTGTCTCTAGCGAATGGGTTGATTTTTCGTATTCTGTTTTTGAATCAGAACAGGGCCTAGGCTATAGAGTAACCTTGTTTTTACTGAAAAATAGGGAAAATATGAGATACAGGAATTAACTAGCCAACTGAAATATTTCATATAGCATTCTATGAAAATGAAAAAGTAATAACTTGAAAGCATCAATGAACTGCGTTGCCATAAACCATGAAATTGTTTTTTTGCTTTTTATGAAGGTGGATTATGATGCTGCGGTTGTGTCTGCTTAACTAGTTTGTCGCTTTAGCATGCCTCCCGTGTCTGCCTAATACACACACACACACTTTGTGAGAGCCTTCACCTGTGTCTTTATAAGTTTTTGGTTAACATTGCCAGCGATTAATACTTACTAGTGTACATTCGGTCCAAGATGAAAATTACACTTCAGTGATTGTACAATTACATGTTTTGTTGTTTTAAGACCAGGCCCATGGTAATGCTTCACAGAAGCGTTTTTAAAATTTGATGTAAGTGAAGACTACAGAACGTGAGAAGAAGGTAATTAGTTTAGCCCTGCATGTCATCAGTTTATCCTGTAAATACCACAAATCAGATAGCAGTATGTAGTAAAATAGACTATAAACATTACAAGAAATCACCTACAGTACGTGGTGATTTTTTTGGTTTATGTGTTGGTCCTAGCTAGTTTGTTATTTTGGACAGATATAAATTATCCAGGTAGTGATAAGCAAAGGAAAGCCTCGTATACTACAAATAAGCTGTAACTAAAGCCATTCATAGAGCTGAATAACAGTGGTGCTGTAGAGTTAAGTTGCTGTTTACTTTGAGCTCACCTGTGCAATATTGTAACCTACAGCTCTCTAGAACTAGGGTTAAACATTGCACTTTACCTGCCAAATCTTCAGCATAGCTTATTGAATATGGTCAGCCTTGTTTTGGTCAGGGTCTGATCACATGCATCCATTTGTTTTCCTCCACTTCCCAGTTGGACTTTGGCCCTTGTGGGCTTGGGCTCAGACCTACAGGGTCCCAGGCCTCATGAAATCTGCTTTCTGATTGGCCGCTCAGGGTCTTGGGGCTCACAAGAGCCTCTTTGTGATTGGCCGCTCACGGTCCTGGGCCTCATTAGGGCTGCTTTCTGATTGCCCACTCTGGGTCCCGGGCCTCACAAGAGCTGCTTTCTGGTTGGCCATTCAGGGCCCCGGGCCTCACGAGAGCTGCTTTCTGGTTGGCCATTCAGGGTCCCATGCCTCATTGGAGCTGCTTTCTGATTGGCCATTCAGTGTCACGAGTCTCATGAGACCCGCTTTCCGACTGGCCACTTGGTGCCTAGTGACAGCTTGGTGTCTTCAGGGAAAATCTTGGTGTTCATATTGCCCAACTTTACACTGTGATTTTGCACCTGTTATGTTAGGAAATGAGCTTGGTTGTACTTCAGACCAGTGCATGCTACGTACCTACGGCGATGTAGAAGAAGACTCTTCACAGGTGTGATTTGCAGGCATGCTCGTTTGGGGCCTTCTTTCTAAGTTCTGCTCTTAATTATTTCAGCAGCCCGATTATTTGTCTGATCTGATGTTTTTCATGATGTCGCGAGCCACAGCTGTAGACTGTCCCAGGTGACCAGGCTTCCCTGGGGTCTGGGCCAGGAGTGAAACAGCTGTGGTGTAAAAACGAGCTGTAACACCCGGACAGGCCTGCAGAAGCCCCGGTGCTGTTCCAGGGCATTCCACAGGCACTCTCCTCCAGTCACGTCAGGTCAGTCGCCAGGCTCTGCCCATCACACGCGTGCTGCTTGCTCCCGGTACGTGACACGCAGCCGCTTGTCATGAGTAAACACGGGGACATTTCGTGTGAATTGTGATGTCAGGGAAGAGAATATAATTATATTAAAAAAAGAATGACTTCATAATGTATGTAAAGGTGCATTCCAAATAAGAGAACAGTTACAAATAGGCTCTAGGCAGTAATTGAGGATGTGGTCCTTTGAGAGTTGCATTGGAAATTTTTCATTGATGAACTAGGCTACACGAGAAGTGTGTCCAGGCCTGTGTTCAGGCGTAAAAACTTAGAATGTATTTGTGTCCACGTTTTGGCAGCTGGAAGATATTTGCTAAATAGCTAAAAAAAAAGGAAAGTGAGACATTTTTTTCAGGCATATACTGTTGGAATGTATTGGTGTTTAGGCCTATGCATTTGGAATGTATTTTTGTTCACTACTAGCAGAGGGTGCATTAACACAGGACATTGAGTTTTTTTTTCGCTGAAAAGGAGAGTCAAAATGCAGGAAAATATATACAGCATTCTATAAACGCGGATATCCTGAGGTCTTTTCTTTGTTGAAAAGTTACAATGAGCAATAACCCAGACTTGAACCACAAGAACATAATTACTCCTGTTTCTTTGAGCCAATCGTCTTCAGTGTCTGACATTTGTGTTGTTCATAGATCATAACATTTACATAGCCGTTAACATTGTAGCATTGCGAGATTCAAAGAGAAATTGAATTTGAAGAAGTAAAACACAGGTATCCCTGTGCATGCCATCTAATTAAAACTCTGAAACGTTCTTTGCTCGATTAAAAAAAGAGAGATAGTAGTACTGTGGTAATGTGGTCCCCTGTATAAAGAAGTGCACTCTGAATTAGTTTTATACATTACTTCCTCTGCAACAGGCCGTCAGTGGTAAGCTAGAATTATGCAGATACATTTTTCATGTCCGTTGTGGCAATGCTACAGTAATGTGATCTGTAATGGTGTTGTCTTGTACGTTAGCATGCTATTTATGTTTGTCACTAGAGATATTGGAAAACGTCCGTCGTTGTCTGGGGTGGATTAGCCAATATGAAAACGAAACGTTGGTGCTGGCGAGGCAAGGCGTTTTGCTCATTTAGCTAGCGATCCTTATTCTAGGAGTTGAGTGTTATTTTTCTAAGTGCATTTCCATTGGAGGGCAGCAAGCGTAGTGAAAAAGGGGCAGATTCTATCTTGCTGCCTAAGTAAAAGAGTTCCAAGTAAAAAATCTGTTTTGTTTACAAAAATAGTTGGCCTTTTAAAGTTGTATAGCTGATGATTTTCTGCCTGTTGCGAGGGCATGCTATATTGTAGGATGCTTGATGATATGGGTTTTTAAGTTTACTTGTCTTTTTTCCCCTCGACTTTGTTGTGTTCATCTTAGCTGCCTGATTTTAATTCAGTTCCTCTTAATGAGGGCTAATAGGTGCCTGTCAGGAGCGGACACACGCTTTACAGGGAGGGCAGTTGCATTGTTAGTTTTGGTTTATGTGAAGCCTGTGTTCTGCTTGCTGTTCTATAGTCCTGCTGTAATATTGATTTAAAACACAAAAACGCATTTACATAATTTTGTTTTTTGTACCTCCAGACGGTACAGTTGGAATAGTTAGGGATGCAGCAGTGTCATAATATTAGCTCCAGTTAGCGCTGGAATAGGGTGTAGCACATATGGAAACGTATTGTGAAAAAAATCTACCTAGTCGGCCTACCTACTTTTTCACAGGGCTGCAACAAATTTGCTTAGCCTTCTGAGTTTTTGTTACAGTTGCAGTTCGCATACTGTGGCTACTGTGGCAATGTCATAAAAGGCTACTGTGGCAATGTCATATACATCTGAGGTACTTATGCTTCGTTCCAACTCGGAAAGTTGGAATATCCAACCTCCTACTTGGAAAAGTGCAATGGAACGCCACTTGATGTCAGAATTCCAATTCAGAAACTCGGGCAGAATGCAACAGCCCTGTCTTCAGCGAGAGGCGTCATATGATCACACAAACATGGCAGCATGCATGGCAAACTACACCGTGAACAGTAAACAATCATCTCAAGACAATCTTAAGCTATTGAAATACACCGTTGAGTAAAATGTCCCTAAATGGCGCGATATTAAAACATGCTTGCAGAGACAGCAGTGTAACCACACGTTTAATCACTAACGATCATTTGTTTTTATTGTTTTGTAGATCAAGCAAACACTCATGTACCTCAGGTACGATAAAGAGGTGAAAAAGGGAAAAATTGTTCAGGCCTGTTCATTTAGAATGCATTTGTGTTCCGGCCTATGCATTTAGAATGCATTTGTCTTCCGGCCTATGCATTTAGAATGCATTTGTCTTCCGGCCTATACATTTAGAATGCATTTGTCTTCCGGCCTATGCATTTAGAATGCATTTGTCTTCCGGCCTATACATTTAGAATGCATTTGTCTTCCGGCCTGTGCATTTGGAGTGTTAATTGTCTGTTAGATCCAGTGCTGTGGCCGAGCGGTATGGCCATCCTTCATGTTGTTGCTGGCAAGTTGTTCCAATGTGAATTTATCGCTAGTATAGTTGTGATTTAAAAAAGAAAACTAATACAATTTGTTAATCTGTTTCATGCTGAAAATAATTGTTCTAACTTGCAGTTCATACAGAGATCTGTCGCCTGTACCTGCAAAATAATTAGATGGCTATGTATGTTGGCTTTAGGTTAAGAATAGTTTTGTTACTCTAATACTGTAACCCACAACAATAAAAGAGAAAACTGAACTTTTAAATATTGTATTTGTGGATACAAAATCAATAGGTCTCTTTCCGTTACACATTCTCCAATTCAAAAGACACCTCCTTTCATATAAATGATAAAATAGGTGAAGTTATAGGTGGATGACATCACCGCTTCCGTGAACTGCTGGTCATGCCAGTCAATCTGAGGGTAAGACGGAACGCGCCCAAGTTCTCCTCAGATGGAGAATGAAAGGCGTGATATGGGGGTGCACAACGATGGCCGATCTGTTTGCAGGGTTCATGCCAAATTCTGCTTTTAATTATTTAATTATCCACAAAATTTTGATAAAACTATGAGCTACACCTGTAGACTGCACATGCATGCTATTTTGAAAGCTTACCCCAGACGGATGTGCTAAGGGGAGAAACAGGCTGCACACACATTGGGCATTCAGAAATGACAGCGTGCACCCCAGTCTGGACTATTCTATACTGTATATAATCATGGATACGAGTGCATACTGCCTTACTGAAGTATTCAGCCTCTACCACTTTAACATTTGATAAATGACTGGTGTTTAAGAAACATTGATAAATAAGAAACATTGCTCCAAACCTTAGCATTTAAATCCTGTGAAGTGTTAATCCCTTACATAATATACTACAAGTATAATGAAATGAAATAAATGATGAGGACATTGTAGCACTTTACATTGTATGATCAAATGCACGAGTAACCTGTTCTTACAGGCACTGCAAATATTAGGCTGTGTAGTATATTTTCCATAGCGTTTTCCAGAAAGATCACACATGTGATATCATATATGGCAGTGTGCTCTGTTTCCGTTAGGGGTGTCTGCTGAGCCCACAGAGGAACAGGCCACCCTGAGGGGTACTGAGGGGAGAACGCCTCCAGGGTCGGACCGCTCCGGAAGGGTCTAGGGTCAGTCTCTGTTAGCACAGTGGGATTATGGGATTATTATTTAAAGTGGAATTACTCCAGGCCTGATACACTCCCCAGGGGTTGTTAATGAAATGCAGACCTCGGGTCTGGCTAAATAAGAAGTTCTGTCGGACTGGTGTCTGGAAATTACCCGAGCTGCCCAAAGACACTAAACTAGTCTTTCGCTTAAGACTTGTTTAGCCACTGAGCTGCTGCCCGACAGAAAGGTGTGCTTCTCACCCGATTTACATTATTTAGGGGGTCTCGTCCGGGGGTCCCTGTCCCGGGGGTCCCTGTGATACTTACTGGCCTTTCAAGGCTAATAATGGCCTGCAGTTCCATGGCTGTGTATTTCAGCTCTGAATCTGAAAGGGCTTTTTCAGTGAAGGGGGAGACTCTCCTGAACTAAACTGAATCTTTACCGGGACCGTTTCTGGGGCAGCCTGCACCCCAGTGGAGGAGAGTCCTCTAACATTTAAGAAGTCTGTAGCTTGGTGTGGCTGTGTTTTCAAAAGGAGGGTCGCTGGGATATCTGCTGTGCTGCTCTGGGGACTCAGCCCACTGTTTCATCACACAGATGATGGAGATAATCTGTACTCTTACTGCCATAAACTGCAAAAGTGCACCTGTAGCTACTGTCTGGGGAAAGTTTTCAGTTTGGAGTCTGAGCTCTGTCTAAAGAAATACTTAACTGTTAATGATTTTATTGGCGCCGATCTTGATTGGTTAAAGAAGTGACCTTAGCGTTTTTACTGAAAAAGTCCTCCAGAATATAACTTTATCAGCAAGCCTAGAGATAGTAGTTCCACATGTATTCATTTGAATACATTTACATTACTGTCTTTGGAGGTGCTTGGCTTTAGCATACAGCCTCTCTCTCACACAAAAACAAAACCTTGCTTTATCTCAAACTTTCCTTAATTTTCTATCTATTTTTGTATTGAAATGTGGAAGTGTTTTTTTAAATTTGCCTTTTTAGCCTACCCCCTCACATTGTTTTACTACCTGAGAACATAAACCTCAATGAATCTTTTACTCTGTTAGGCTACGTGTTTCAGGATCACCTCACAGAATGGGTCTTCTAGCCCATCTCGTCCTTATCAGTTAATCTAAAATAGTTTTGTGATTAAGAATATTTGTATATCAGTTTATCATTACTGAAGCACTTGTTCATCTATACTGGATGCTGTTGCTCTACATTACATAGTTCTCCATAGCATGATAACGACACACATCATCTTAAAGAGGCCGTAAATGGAAATAATTCTGGTGCGTCCTGTTTAATGGGTGCAGTGCTGGTTCCAATGTATTGGGCATAGTTCTTTTTCTTGTTTAATGGGTGTAGTTCTGTGTCTTGTTTAATGGGTATAGTTCTGTTTCTTGTTTAATGGGTGTAGTTCTGTGTCTTGTTTAATGGGTATAGTTCTGTTTCTTGTTTAATGGGTGTAGTTCTGGTTCTTGTTTAATGGGTGTAGGTCTGGTTCTTTTTAAATGGCTGTAGTTATGGTTCTTTCTGAATGGGTGTAGTTCTGTTTTTTGTTTAATGGGTGTAGTTCTGGTTCTTGTTTAATGGGTGTAGCTCTGGCTCTTGCTTAATGGGTGTAGCTCTGGTTATTGTTTAATGGGTGGAGCTCTGGCTCTTGTTTAATGGGTGGAGCTCTGGCTCTTGTTTAAAGGGTGTAGCTCTGGTTATTGTTTAATGGGTGGAGCTCTGGCTCTTGTTTAAAGGGTGTAGCTCTGGTTATTGTTTAATGGGTGTAGCTCTGGCTCTTGTTGAAAGGGTGTAGCTCTGGTTATTGTTTAATGGGTGTAGCTCTGGCTCTTGTTTAATGGGTGTAGTTCTGGCTCTTGTTTAATGGGTGTAGTTCTGGTTCTTGTTTAATGGGTGTAGCTCTGATTCTTGTTTAATGGACGTAGCTCTGATTCTTGTTTAATGGGTGTAGCTCTGATTCCTGTTTAACAGGTGTATTATTTTCTTGCAGGGAGCTGGAGAAAGGAAACTCAAGGAGACCCGCTTGTCCTGCTGGTGAGTGTGAAAGACTCACATTCCCTGCAGTAGTTCCCCTCCTGTGTCTGGTGTGTTTCTGCCAGAGACCCGGTTGAATCTTCAACTTTAGCTGCTTCTGTCAGGCAACGGCAGGAAACGTTTGGCTACCTGCAGCACAGGAGACCCCATCCTCCTGTACTGTCAGTGATGTGATTATACATCCTGAATCACAAAATACCGATTTTCATTCAGGCCCTAAATATCTCAACTAGAGGGACAGGACTTGGGTATGGCATGAGTACAGACACATCAAGAGCTTCTACACCAGGGCTGCCCAACGCTGTTCTTGGAGATCTACCATCCTGTAATTTTTCACTCCAGCTCTAATTTGACACACCCAATTCGACTGATTAGCTGCTCAACCAGATCTCTAGCTGGTGAATGAGGTGCAGTGTCCTGCATGCTTGGTGTGGGAACTCCCCATGCAGCGGAGCGACTGTGGCTCGTCCGGGATCCCTGGGAAACCGAGTCCTAGAGATGACAGCAGGCTGGCGTGTGTAGTAACTGAGAGTCCCAAGTCTCAGTCTGCTCTTTGTCAGCTGCGGACTTTGACTTGGAGACTGAAGTGGCTGGGCGCAATCCCACAATGCCTCACCAGGGCAAGCCGGGGTCATACGTCAGACAGGATTCCTGGCATGCAGTTGTGTCAGTGCTCCCTAAAACATAATAAGTGACAGTGATGCCCTCTATTACATAACCTGGTAATGTTTTCCAAGCATTGACCACTCTGTTAAAAATGCTGGCTGCTATGAATGCAGATTTTAGTTTTAGCTACATAAGCACCTGCTTTCTTGTCCCATGTGGAAATGGAATGTATTTTAGAAAATATACAGACAATACATGGGAAAATGAAATTAATTCTCATTTCATATATTGAGATATTTTATTTAAAACATTCAGTGCTCTTAAAGTTTAAAATGTATCAAATGCTGCATAGTTACTGAATATTTTCATTCAATTCCAGTTCTGCATGGGGCCATACAGTGTGTTCTCTAAGGGGCTGTACAATGTGTGTTCTGTTAGGGCTGTGCTGTATGTTTTATGGGGCTGAATTGTGTTTTCTGTTGTGTATAAGGACACGCAGTGTTTGCAGGACCACATGCTTGGAACAGCAGGATTTTAAACTTGCCAAAATCTGTGTGTATTTTCACACACAATCCTTCAGTATTCACTTGACTAGACATTGTGAACAGCTGGATATGACTGAACTAAATAGTAGTAACTTAACCAGCAATCCATCACTTGGTACACTTCATTATCCACAATAACAAGTTTAATAGCTAGCTAAATACCTGAGAAGGATGTCGTTGCTCCGCCATGGTCCCAAGTAAATGATGATGTGCATGCCTTGCCTTCAGTCAGGGGAGGTAAACATGGCGCGTACCAATGACGCATTTGTCCGAGTGACCAATACAGTCGCCCCCTTCCCTTCACCCCACCTCCACGTCAAAATCGTGCCAAAACCCCAAGCGCGAGAAAAACAGAATCGTAATCGTAAAAAATAAAATCGTACTCGGAAAAAAAATTATCGTAAACATGAGTGAGAAAAAACAATTGCAAAAAAAACAATTGCAATTTTATTTTTACATTTGTGAATATAACTTTTTCGTTTACAATTCAGAAAAATGCGTTTGATTTTTTTTTCGATCATGAGATACATTTCCACATCTACGCCTATGTGTTTTTTTTTACGTGTGCAATTTTTTTTCCTACGCGGACAATACTTTTGGCACAAAATTGACTCCGTAGACGAGCCCCAAATGGAGAGAGATAACGTCAGCAATCTCGTTCCATATAGCCAAGGACATGATTCCCATTTGTATATATATAAGGATTATATAAGGATTCAGAAAGCTAATGAAAACATTAGAACCGAGATACGAGTTGCCCAGCAGGAAATATTAATCTTGTTATTTTTCACTAATTTGTGAAAATTGATTGAAACTAGAGTAACCAAGCTCTAATGTTTTACAAGCCATATCATATGGTGGCATAAGCATTATCTGTTCTTGACTTATTTTTGTATTTAATTTAAGATTTTCTCATAATGTTATATTTATTTTTGTACTTTGGTATTTGAGATTTTTCTTATTTATTTTAGTTTAATTATGATTATTTCACTGTATTTTCAATTTTGGTTAATATTGAAGAGCACACCTTCAAGAGTTGTTTTGCACAAATTTGCAAATATTGTGAGTTAAAAAAATAAGGCTCATACCATGCTTGCTACAGTGGCTTCTTTTATTTTGAGATTATTATATTTTTAAATACCTGCATGCAAAAGTTCTTTATTTTTTTGATGTTTATAATTGCTAAATAAACATTCTGGTTTATAATAGAAATCAATTTGGTCTGGTTCAGTTTTATTCAGGAATATTATTTATAAACTTTAATACGATAAATATCGAGTCGACGGAGTGTAGCACAGTGGGTAAGGAGCTGGGCTTGTAACCGAAAGGTCGCAGGTTCGATTCCCGGGTAAGGACACTGCCGTTGTACCCTTGAGCAAGGTACTTAACCTGCATTGCTTCAGTATATATCCAGCTGTCTAAATGGATACAATGTAAAATGCTATGTAAAAAAGTTGTGTAAGTCGCTCTGGATAAGAGCATCTGCTAAATGCCTGTAATGTAATGAGTCATATCGAATATCAACATTCGGCAAAAAGATATTGTGATATCAAATTTAGGCCTTATCGCCCAGCACTGCTGTGTTACTACTTTCAGCATTTTCACCCCCAGCATTCTGCGTTTGCATCGTTGTTCTGACGCCACTGTTTTGTGTTGCAGCTGTGCCCGCCTGAGAGCTGAATGGTGTTCAAAGCGGTGGATGGCGTTAAGGTAAGATGAGCAGGCAACGGGATAAATATGCGAAATGGGTCTTGTGTACAGCAGTCACGTGACACAAAGATATAGATATATATATTTCCCCAATAAAGCACTTGTTGCCAGGTGTGCACGTGCATATTTGCTCCTTCTGAATTTCCTGAATCTGAAAAGGATGCACAAAGCAGAGGGCGTGAGAAAGTCAGAGAATTCATAGGAACATGTGAGTGTGTGTGTCTACGGAGGATCATATGAGTGTGTGTGTCTATATATGAGTGTATGTGTCTATGGAGGAACATATGAGTGTGTGTCTGTCTATGGAGGAACATATGAGTGTGTGTGTCTATGGAGGATCATATGAGTGTGTGTGTCTATGGAGGATCATATGAGTGTGTGTGTCTATATATGAGTGTATGTGTCTATGGAGGAACATATGAGTGTGTGTGTGTCTATGGAGGAACATATGAGTGTGTGTGTCTATATATGAGTGTATGTGTCTATGGAGGATCATATGAGTGTGTGTGTCTATATATGAGTGTATGTGTCTATGGAGGAACATATGAGTGTGTGTGTCTATGGAGGGACATATGAGTGTGTGTGTCTATGGAGGAACGTGTGAGTGTGTGTGTCTGTGGAGGAACATATGAGTGTATGTGTCTATGGAGGAACATATGAGTGTGTGTGTCTATGGAGGGACATATGAGTGTGTGTGTCTATGGAGGGACATATGAGTGTGTGTGTCTATGGAGGATCATATGAGTGTGTGTGTCTATATATGAGTGTATGTGTCTACGGAGGATCATATGAGTGTGTGTGTCTATATATGAGTGTATGTGTCTATGGAAGAACATATGAGTGTGTGTGTCTATGGAGGAACATGTGAGTGTGTGTGTCTGTGGAGGATCATATGAGTGTGTGTGTCTATATATGAGTGTATGTGTCTATGGAAGAACATATGAGTGTGTGTGTCTATGGAGGAACATGTGAGTGTGTGTGTCTGTGGAGGATCATATGAGTGTGTGTGTCTATGGAGGAACGTGTGAGTGTGTGTGTCTATGGAGGAACATATGAGTGTGTGTGTCTATGGAGGAACATGTGAGTGTGTGTGTCTGTGGAGGATCATATGAGTGTGTGTGTCTATGGAGGAACATATGATTGTGTGTGTCTGTGGAGGAACATATGAGTGTATGTGTCTATGGAGGAACGTGTGAGTGTGTGTGTCTGTGGAGGAACATATGAGTGTGTGTGTCTATGGAGGATCATATGAGTGTGTGTGTCTATGGAGGAACATATGAGTGTGTGTGTCTATGGAGGAACATATGAGTGTATGTGTCTATGGAGGAACATGTGAGTGTATGTGTCTATGGAGGAACGTGTGAGTGTGTGTGTCTATGGAGGATCATATGAGTGTGTGTGTCTATGGAGGAACATATGAGTGTGTGTGTCTATGGAGGAACATATGAGTGTATGTGTCTATGGAGGAACATATGAGTGTACGTGTCTATGGAGGAACATATGAGTGTATGTGTCTATGGAGGAACGTGTGAGTGTGTGTGTCTATGGAGGAACATATGAGTGTGTGTGTCTATGGAGGATCATATGAGTGTGTGTGTCTATATATGAGTGTGTGTGTCTATGGAGGGACATATGAGTGTGTGTGTCTATGGAGGATCATATGAGTGTGTGTGTCTATATATGAGTGTGTGTGTCTATGGAGGGACATATGAGTGTGTGTGTCTATGGAGGATCATATGAGTGTGTGTGTCTATATGAGTGTGTGTGTCTATGGAGGAACATATGAGTGTGTGTGTCTATGGAGGAACGTGTGAGTGTGTGTGTCTATGGAGGAACGTGTGAGTGTGTGTGTCTATGGAGGAACGTGTGAGTGTGTGTGTCTATGGAGGAACGTGTGAGTGTGTGTGTCTATGGAGGAACGTGTGAGTGTGTGTGTCTATGGAGGAACGTGTGAGTGTGTGTGTCTATGGAGGAACATATGAGTGTGTGTGTCTATGGAGGAACATATGAGTGTGTGTGTCTATGGAGGAACGTGTGAGTGTGTGTGTCTATGGAGGAACATATGAGTGTGTGTGTCTATGGAGGAACATATGAGTGTGTGTCTATGGAGGAACATATGAGGGTATGTGTCTACTAATAGGCAACTCAGTGAGTTTTCTAGCTGCTGAATGAGATGTTCTTTGTTGGGGTTGAAATGAAAGCCTACAGGATGGTAGATCTTCAGGAACTGGGTTTGGCAACCCTGCAATACAGACATCCTTAAAAACAGCATGAAAAAATGTGCAGATTTGCACAAAGTGAGTTTGAAGGCAATACCAACTGCAGATGAAAGGGTAAAAGTGTTTATTTTGGGGTTTTTTTCTCCTTCCTGAACAGGCTGAATGGGTCGGGGGTCTGAGCTGCATTCAGAAGGGGTCCATGATGGAACTACAGACATTGCAGGAGGCCCTGAAAGTGGAGATACAGGTGCATCAGGTACCAAGCCACCCCAGGATTTCCTGGACCCGTTCCCGGTCTTCCTGTGATCTACTCCAGCTCTTCCTGCACCCGCTCCAGGTCTTCCTGTGATCCGCTCCAGGTCTTCCTGTGAGCCGCTCCAGGTCTTCCTGTGAGCCGCTCCAGGTCTTCCTGTGATCCGCTCCAGGTCTTCTGTGAGCCGCTCCAGGTCTTCCTGTTATCCCCTCCAGGTCTTCCCGTGAGCCGCTCCAGGTCTTCCCGTGAGCCGCTCCTGGTCTTCCTGTGAGCTGCTCCAGGTCTTCCTGTGATCCGCTCCAGGTCTTCCTGTGAGCCGCTCCAGGTCTTCCTGCAAGCCACTCTAGACTTTCCCACGATCCACTCCCAGTCTTCGTGTGATCTGCTCCAGGTCTTCATACGAGCCGCTCTAGACTTTCCCATGATCCACTCCCAGTCTTCTTGTGAACCACTCCAGGTCTTCCTGTGTGCTGCTCCAGGTCTTCCTGTGAGTCACTCCAGGTCTTCCTGTGAGTCACTCCAGGTCTTCCTGTGAGTCACTCCAGGTCTTACTGTGAGCTACTCCAGGTTTTCCTGCAAGCCATTCCAGGTTGTCCTGTGATCTGCTCCAGGTCTTCCTGCGAACCGCTCCAAATTATCACATGATCCGCTCCAGGTCTTCCTGCAAGCCGCTCCAGGTCTTCCTGTTTAGTTTATGCTCCTCTACTGTTCTTAGTTTCAATATTTAATGGCCGGGAATTAAAGTAGTGGTTATGTTGTCAGTACATGCCTGGTGGGTTTTTTAAAAATCGGGTGAGATTTGCCAGCAGTCTTTAACTTTAGCATTTTTGTTAAAATATTAAACTTAACAGGAACGCATCAGTACTGGGCAACTTTAGAAAGGTAGCAACACTGGAATTTGAACTTGAGGGTTGTGGGTTCAAATCCTGGATGTGGAAAGGCGTTTTTACCCATCAGCTATGCACAGAACCTTCTATGTGTGTTTGAAAGTGTAAATGTTCAGTATAGCATCTCTGAGTGAAAGTTGTGGTCAGTGGGCAAACCAAAGCCTTTCTTTGGGATCATGGGCCTTTTCACTGAATCTGGGGATCCTGCCTCTGCCTCTGCCTCTTTAGGCTCTCAGACAGGCTTCACCTGCCAAATAGTGCCCCTCCATCCACACTGGTGCACTCAGACAGGCTCCACCTGCAAAATAGCACTCCTTCATCCCTACTGGAGCACTCAGACAGGCTCCACCTGCCAAATAGTGCCTCTCCATCCACACTGGTGCTCTCAGACAGGCTTCACCTGCCAAATAGCGCCCCTCCATCCACACTGGTGCACTCAGACAGGCTCCACCTGCCAAATAGCACCCCTCCATCCACAGTGGTACACTCAGACAGAATCCAAACACAGCGGAAAGCACACCTGCCAAATAGTGCCCTTCATCCACACTGGTACACTCAGACAGACTTGTTATGAAGCTGTACTGATTTCCTGATTAATCTCAGGTGTGCTTTAACACCATGCTATTCCCTACACTGACAGGGGGTGGCGCCCACAAAGGAAAGTATTTGTTCTGTTTACAAATTATTTACAAATACCTCAAATAAAAGGAATTTATCTTTCCTGGTTTATTTGAAAATAACAGAAATACACAACATAAAATATACAACATAAATATTTAAAATTAATATGATTTGATTAGCATATGTAATTGGTCTGGCATCTCTATGGGTGCCGTGTGGGAGGCATGTGCCTAATGACTGCAGTACCGGGCACTGCCTCTGGGGGTCACTGTGCCTACAGGCCGCATATGTCTGGAGGTGGAGGTGGAGATGGAGCTGCAGGAGCCTTGCAGATGACGCTTTTAAGGAAGAGCAGTGAAGCACGTTGCTGTTGCCCTTGATGCCCTTGCATGTTAAAAGCTTTTTCCCTTCCTGCTAGTTTCTTACTAGCGTTGCTGTTTGCTCCAACATTTTCTTTTCTCCTTCCGTTCCGTTTAGCAACTGGTTGCCCAGATGAAGCAGGATCCTCAGGTAAGGAGCACCTCTCATCTCTCTTTCATTCAATAGAATTTCCTCTGACACATTTAAGAAAGCAGCCCAATGTCAAACTAATTGATGTTTGTAAATTGTACACAGAAAATGCATATTAATGGTTGTAGATTGTATAGCGGAACTGCGTATTAATGGTTGTAGATCGTACACAGGAACTACGTGCGCCCATCCTGTTCTTTGTGAGCTGTGGTAGTTTAAGACCAGTGTATAAGTCTGTGTTTTTGCACTTGAACTCAGGATGTTTCACATGAACCTGCAAAGTCTACTTGCTGTGCAATCCAAATGAAAACTTTTTCAGTTGTGTTCATCCTCTGTGTGGTGTTGTGATGTGCAGTGTAAAGACCGTTCAATTCCCGGGTAGGACACTGCCAATGTACCCTTCAGCTGAAGGTACTAAACCTGCATTTCTTCAGTGTCTGTCCAGCTGTGTACTGTAAATGGATGCCATGTAAATGCTGTGTGAAAAGTTGCGCGAGTCGCGCTGGATACGAGCGTCCGCTAAACGCCTGTGATGTAATGCGTTAAAGAGTATTGGAGGACCGCTGCTCTGACCGTCCGTTTTACCCTTTCCGCAGAACGCCGATCTGAAGAAGCAGCTCCACGAACTTCAAGCCAACATCACCTCCCTGAGCGAGAAGCAGGTAGGGTGCTGAAGCAGGTAGGGTGGTAGGGTGCTGAAGCAGGTCTTTCTGGGATTGTTTGTTGGCCTGACTGGCACTGCTTGCGCACGGTTGCCCGCTCGTGTGCGTGGGGTTACCCAGCCAAACAGTCGTGGGCTTCCTGTGGCAGCTGGAGTGTTTGGGATGAAATTCCGCCAGAGTGACGTGTGGGACCCTGTCCACGTGTTTTGTAAATTTGAAATGCCGAATCGGAGTTTGAATGGACAGTAGAGCCTCACGGATGTGTACCTTGGAGCTATGGACTGATAATGTCAGATAATCAAGCTCCTGGTTATACAATACATCTGTTCTCTTTGTTGTTATCACTGACACAAACAAATGAGTTAATTGGAAACGAGTCACACTTTACAATTTTAAGCTGGCAGTTCATCTCTCCTTCTGTATCTCTGTGTTGGGTCCTTGGGTCCTGAAATCAAGTTTGAAATTTCAGAGGGAACTGTATAATGAAACAAAATAGCAGTACATTCTTGTGTGCAATAAAGCATGCCTTCTATGGCATTCCTCTGTACATTAACAGCTGCATTTACTGGTGCATTTATTAATCAACAGTGCTTGTTGTTTTACTATCGGTTTAGAAATCATATAATGACAAAATGAGGAACTTTTTGTAAAATTGGGCCAGATTAATGCAAGTCACCATTCCAATTAATTAATGAATGAAGTTGAAGTGAATTCAGTTTTACAAACGTTGCGGAGTTCCAGGCGCCCGCCGTTCCCAGAGCGTTCGTGCCTGAGGTTCCGTGCAGTATGCTTGCAGCTTGGTTTCATGCAGATGTCTTAAATTTGTTTTATAGTTTGTTTGCTGTATTTCATATTTTGTGACCTGTGTTTATTTTGGATTAAAAACACCTGTATTTTCACCTGGTATAAAAATGCTGAATTAAGGGGTTGTCTTGACTGATTTGTTGTTTTTTTCCCATGAATGACTAAAAGTATCAGGAACAAAAGCTGGTGTTTCCCTCAGCAGAAATTGTTTTACGGTCCTGGGGGGTCAGCACCCCCCTGCTCAGCCAGGCTTTCCCTGCGGACCCGAGCTTTCCCTGCACAGCCGAGCTTTCCCTGCGCAGCTGAGCTTCCCCTGCGCAGCCGAGCTTTCCCTGCACCGCCGAGCAGGGGGAAAAACAGTGCTGACCTTGGGGTCAGTTTTGGCATTTCTCTCATCTTGATAAGGTTAAGATTTCAAAAAGGGGCACCAGATCAGCACTCCTGATGTGAAATTATTTTCCTGACAACAGAGAGAACTTCCACAAAGCAAAGCTTTAATTAGTTATAATGGCCTGAGATGCATTTTAATTGCACAAACTAATGAGGCTCAACACAAATGGCATTTTGTGTGTGTCTGAAGCAGAGAAGATGCGTCTGTGAGACATAATCATCTGGCACGCGAGAGAGGTTCCTGCTGTAGATCAAAGTCAAGAATGAAACTGTCACAGCCTTTAAGGAAAAGACTTAATCATGGAGATGTTGCCCTGCAGGGATACGGAAACAGAATGGCTCTGCGTAAATCAAGCGTGTTGCAGCGTAAATCAAATGTGCTGCACCGTAAATCAAACGTGCTGCAGCGTAAGTCAAACATGCTGCAGTGTGAATCAAACGTGCTGCAGCATGAATCAAAAGTGCTGCAGCCTAAATCAAACGTGCTGCACTGTAAATCAAACATGCTGCAGTGTGAATCAAACATGCTGCAGTGTGAATCAAACCTGCTGCAGCGTAAATCAAGCGTGCTAACAGTACAGAGAGGGTGTGTAACGGCACAGAGAGGGTGTGTAATGGCACAGGGAGGGGTGTGTAACGGCACAGAGAGGGTGTGTAACGGCCCAGAGAGGGTGTGTAACAGCACAGAGAGGGCGTGTAACAGCACAGAGAGGTGTGTAAAAGCCCAGAGAGGGTGTGTAACGGCACAGAGAGGTGTGTGTAACGGCACAGAGAGGTGTGTAACAGCACAGAGAGGTGTGTAAAAGCCCAGAGAGGGTGTGTAACAGCACAGAGAGGGTGTGTAACGGCACAGAGAGGGTGTGTAACAGCACAGAGAGGGCGTGTAACGGCACAGAGAGGGCGTGTAACGGCACAGAGAGTGTAACAGCACAGAGCGGGTGTGTAACGGCACAGAGAGGGTGTGTAACGGCACAGAGAGGGTGTGTAACGGCACAGAGAGTGTGTGTAACGGCACAGAGAGGGTGTGTAACGACACAGGTGTGTAACAGCACAGAGAGTGCGTGTAACGGCACAGTGAGGGCGTGTAACGGCACAGAGAGGATGCGTAACGGCACAGAGAGGGTGCGTAACGGCACAGAGAGGGCGCGTAACGGCGCAGAGAGGGCGCGTAACGGCGCAGAGAGGGTGCGTAACGGCGCAGAGAGGGTGCGTAACGGCGCAGAGAGGTGTGTAACGGCACAGAGGGGGTGTGTAACGGCACAGAGGGGGTGTGTAACGGCACAGAGAGGGTGTGTAACGGCACAGAGAGGGTGTGTAACAGCACAGAGAGGTGTGTAACAGCACAGAGAGGGTGTGTAACAGCACAGAGAGGTGTGTAACGGCACAGAGAGGGTGTGTAACGGCACAGAGAGTGTGTGTAACGGCACAGAGAGGGTGTGTAACGGCACAGAGAGGGCGTGTAACGGCACAGAGAGGGCGTGTAACGGCACAGAGAGTGTAACAGCACAGAGCGGGTGTGTAACGGCACAGAGAGGGTGTGTAACGGCACAGAGAGGGTGTGTAACGGCACAGAGAGTGTGTGTAACGGCACAGAGAGGGTGTGTAACGACACAGGTGTGTAACAGCACAGAGAGTGCGTGTAACGGCACAGTGAGGGCGTGTAACGGCACAGAGAGGATGCGTAACGGCACAGAGAGGGTGCGTAACGGCACAGAGAGGGCGCGTAACGGCGCAGAGAGGGCGCGTAACGGCGCAGAGAGGGTGCGTAACGGCGCAGAGAGGGTGCGTAACGGCGCAGAGAGGTGTGTAACGGCACAGAGGGGGTGTGTAACGGCACAGAGGGGGTGTGTAACGGCACAGAGAGGGTGTGTAACAGCACAGAGAGGGTGTGTAACAGCACAGAGAGGTGTGTAACAGCACAGAGAGGGTGTGTAACAGCACAGAGAGGTGTGTAACGGCACAGAGAGGGTGTGTAACGGCACAGAGAGTGTGTGTAACGGCACAGAGAGGGTGTGTAACGGCACAGAGAGGGTGTGTAACGGCACAGAGAGAGTGCGTAACAGACAGCAGCACATTTACCACAGATATCAGCACATTTACCACAGATACTTCCACATTTACCACAGATAGCAGATATCTCCAATCATTTATGTCATTATAGTAAAAAAGTGACATTTATTATTAATTTGAGTTCTGACCACTGGAAAATAGTTGTTTCTGTACATAGATTTCATAGTTAAAGAAAATATTAGTAAAAAATCACAGTAAGGTGTACTCTGGGGTGTATTGTAAGCGACCAACCTGAAGTAGTGGAGTGTTTTTCCCTCAGACTGCATGGTCTTGCATCGGTTAATGTGCTTGGGATCAAGCCAAAGCCCTTTGTTTCAGGAAATGTATTTAAAGGCTTATTTATTATTAATAAGAGATTTGTATCAATTTGAAGGACAGCTAAATATTGGTGCTAATTAACTGTGTTGTCACTGTCATTCCATTCCCATGGCCTCTGACACACTGTTACTTAGTTTACCTTTGAGGGAGAAGGGAAAGGCAGGTTCGACTTGGATTTACACATTTTTTCCCTTTTTTTGTCACACCTGGATATTTGAGCCAGATGGATTTGTGCGATCTGGCTGTGAGCCTGCCAGGTTTTTCAGTCCTGCCTTGTATTGTTGCTGATTAAGCCCATAACGCACATGCCAAATCTTGCCAATCCTTGCCCATTTAGGGGGTACCCTATTTAAAGCTTTATAACTCCAGATGTGAACACCTCAGAGAAATGAAAAATGGCTTAACTGAAGCAAGACATTTGTACAATTTACCATACTAACACAGATTAGTTTATATTCATAACTTTGGAAGAAATAAAGTGCCACAAATGCAATTGTCTAGACAAAAAAATCAAAAATGAATTTGCACTTTCTTAGTTACTTAGCGTAACTCTTTTCTCTGCAATTTCAATGGCTTCGATTTGCAACGTGTGCCCGATTATCTCCTGTTTTCCCATTTTAAGACGACCACGGATTCGTGATTTTGGCTCACAGCAGACTACGGGGGAAGAAGGAACTGTAAAGAGTTAGTTCCACTGGGAAATACTGATTATTTCAAACTCGAGCCGTGTGTGTGTATACTGTATGTTTGTGTGTGTGTACAATAGTTTTGTTGTTTGTGTGTGTGTAGATACAGTACGTTTGTTATGTTTGTGTGTGTGTATACTGTATGTTTGTGTGTGTGTGTGCATGTGTGCATGCTAGTTTATTATGTGTGTATGCGTGCATGCATGCGTAGTACTTTCCAAAAGTACAGGAACTTTTGGGGTGGGGCGCAAGCGCTGAACATTTCTGATTGGTCGACTACTCGCAGTATTTTATTTCAACCGCCATTTTTACAAATCTGCAGCCGCAAACCGATTTATTATTTTCAGAATAATAACTTGAATTAAAACTTTTATGTTATGCGGCGCAGTAGCCTACTTTTGGTTATAGCCAGCCAACGTCTACATTTGATAAATTAAGGTTGATGATTATAATGTGCTTTTCTCTTCTTTTCTTGCTTTAGCATTAAGTCTGTTTTATAAAATATTGCTATAAATGTTGTTACCAGTTATTTGTGGAATGTGAATGCATTCTGTCGCCTCGGATGTCAAGACATGAAAGTGAATGTTCGCATAAAAACGTAATGAATGTGTTTGAGAGGATATATAAAACAGTTACAATCCATATCTTGGCCTGTTATATCCTGTTTGTTGCAATAACAACGGTCCAAGTCGAACTACCAACGAGAGTTTTGCTTGACAACGGTAAAATAATATGCCCAAACGGCCGCGGAAGAATATTTGAATTTCAGGTGATTAAGTCGATAAAAATCAATAAATACTAAAGTAACCATATATAGTCATTGTTGGTAACCCGTTGTATAAGTGGAATAAACCCCCTCGCGCTGTCCTATTATTGGAAAATACTGTACTTCAGTGGCAGTATGGAGTTACAGAAGAAATCATACGACAGATGGACCGACTACAACGTCGCTTTTTTATACGTCAGCGGACTAATTTGCGTAATTGTCACGGGACTTTAGACCATGGTGGAAACGCAGACAACAATGGGCTGAAGGTTGAAAAGTAGTTCCTGGGACTAAAAGTTCCGGGTACTTTGGGTGGAAACGCGGCTTAAGTTTATGTTTGTGTATACAGGATGTTTATTGTGTGTGTGCGTGCTTGTTTGTTGTGTGTGCGTGTGCGTGTGCTTGCTTGTTTGTTGTGTCCAGGTGTGTGTATACAGGAGGTTTATTGTGTGTGTGTGTGTGTGTGTGTGTGTGTGTGTGCGTGTGCGTGCGTGTGTGTGTGTGTGTGTTTATACAGTATGTTTGTTATGTTTCTGTGTGTGTGTATACAGTATGTTTGTTACGTTTGTGTGTATACAGTATGTTTATTGTGTGTGTGTGTGTGTGTGTGTGTGTGTGTGTGTGTGTGTGTGTGTGTGTGTGTGTGTGTGTACAGGATGTTTATTGTGTGTGTGTGTGTGTGTGTGTGTGTGCATGCAGGATGTTTATTATGTGAGTGTGTATGTCCATGTACATGTCCATGCTTGTTTGTTGTGTGTGTGTGTGTGTGTGTGTGTATATATATACAGTATGTTTGTTATGTTTGTGTGTATGCAGGATGTTTATTGTGTGCGTGCGTGTGCGTGCATGTGTGTGTGCGCGTCTGCATGCGTGTGTGCCTGTGTGTGTGCGTGTATGTGTGCGTGCTTGTTTGTTGTTGTGTGTGCGTGTATGTACAGTATGTTTGTTATGTTTGTGTGTATAAAGGATGTTTATTGTGTGTGTGTGTGTATACAGTATGGTTGTTACATTTGTGTGTGTATATACAGTATGTTTCTTTTGTTTGTGTGTATACAGGATGTTTATTGTGTGTGTGTGCGCATCTGTGCATGCATGTGTGTGTGTGCTTGTGTGTGTGTGTGCGCGCGCGTCTGTGCATGTGTGTGTGCTTGTGTGTGTGTGTGTGTGTGTGTGCTTGTTTGTTGTGTGACAGTAAGAGGGTTTGTTGGGTCCTGGTCTGCTGCTCTGGTGCATGTGTCTCATGCAGAGTTGAGCAGTGGAAGTCCCCCACTGCAGCTCAAAATGGCAGAATCAATGGAACAATAAAAGCTCAGTGGATTTGGTTCCAGAGAAGGAAAAGGCATCTCAGTTTCTCATTTTCTCAGAGCCTATATTATAATCTTATCATATTACGTAGATAATATTGCACTAGCTGGCTCCATTGCACATTGAACAACTAATGAGAAGATTAATTTTAAAATAACAGATAAGACTTTGTTGGAGTTGGAGGATGCAGGATGTGGCCCCAGTCCCTGATCTGATCTAACGGAGGCCTTTCTAGTAGCTGTGATGAGTAGCTGTTATGAGTTAATGTGCGTCTGTGATGAGTAGCTGTGGTGAGTTATTGTGTGTCTGTGATCAGGAGCTGTTGTGAGTTAATGTGGGTCTGTGATGAGTAGCTGCGGTGAGTTATTGTGTGTCTGTGATCAGGAGCTGTTGTGAGTTAATGTGGGTCTGTGATGAGTAGCTGCGGTGAGTTATTGTGGGTCTGTGATTAGTTGCGGTTATGAGTTAATATTGGTCTGTGATGAGCAGCTGTGATGAGTTAATGTAGGTCTGTGATTAGTAGCTGCGGTGAGTTATTGTGTGTCTGTGATGTGTAGCTGTTATGAGTTAATATAGGTCTGTGATTAGTAGTTGTGATGAGTTAATATGGGTCTGTGATGAGTAGCTGTGATGAGTCAATATAGGGCTCTGATGAGTTGCTGTGGTGAGTTATTGTATGTTTGTGATGAGTAGCTGTTATGAGTTAATATAGGTCTGTGATTAGTAGTTGTGATGAGATAATATAGGTCTGACAAGAAGTTGTGATGAGTTAATATGGGTCTGTGATTAGTAGTTGTGATGAGATAATATAGGTCTGACAAGAAGTTGTGATGAGTTAATATGGGTCTGTAATGAGTAGCTGTTATGAGTTAATATGGGTCTGTGATGAGTAGCTGTTATGAGTTAATGTTTGTCTGTGATGAGTAGCTGTGATGAGTTAATGTGGGTCTGTGATTAGTAGCTGTGATGAGTTAATGTGCGTCTGTGATGAGTAGCTGTGATGAGTTAATGTGGGTCTGTGATTAGTAGCTGTGATGAGTTAATGTGCGTCTGTGATTAGTAGCTGTTATGAGTTAATATAGGTCTGTGATGAGTAGCTGTTATGAGTTAAGGTGGGTATGTGATGAGTAGCTATGATGAGTTAATGTGGGTCTGTGATGAGTAGCTGTGGTGAGTTATTGTATGTCTGTGATGAGTAGCTGTGGTGAGTTATTGTATGTCTGTGATGAGTAGCTGTTATGAGTTAATATGGGTCTGTGATGAGTAGCTGTGATGAGTTAATGTGGGTCTGTGATTAGTAGCTGTGATGAGTTATTGTATGTCTGTGATGGTTGCTAGGTTTCTGTTGTTCTGCTTGGAGAAGTGTGTGAGGCAGGCTGCAGTGGGAGGAGGGTTTAAATGAAAGGCCTTTCAGCATGTTTAAACAGTGCCAGCACAGGGCAGCCTTCAGGCAGAGAAGCCCCAGCCAGGCACATTCTCCCTGGGGCAGCTGGCTAGTGCACATGGGGAATTTCTGTTAAAGTTAATGCAAACAGAGGCATCTGTCTATAAAACTGGTCCCTCTCATTGTTGGGCTTTAAAGAATGATTGCTTCCGTTAAATCTGCTGTACAACTGTGTGGCATACATGTACACACGCGCGTGCGCACACACAATTTAAAGGATGCACCTTTGCAAGCTACCTTGCTATCTACCTAAGTCCATCCATCCATCCATCCATTATCTGTATCCGCTTATCCTGGTCGTGGTTGCGGGGGGTGCTGGAGCCTTTCCCAGCGTGCAGTGGGCTAGTGGCAGGAGTACACCCTGGACAGGCTGCCAATTTATCGCAGGGCTACCTACCTACGTAACTTTGGGTCCTCAGAACCCTGCATGGTGACAGCTGTCGCCAGCGGTGATACGATGCGTGCTTGGCGCGTGTGAAACTGGAGGCAGGAGTTCAGACAGCCGGATGGGAGAGAGAATGGGAGCGTGAGTCCTGGATCCACGGAGGCTGCGGAGACGCGGATACACGTGGGTCTTTAAGACAGGTTCGCTTTTTTAAAAATACATTGCATCGATTCGATGAAACGGGTTTCTCCCCCGCTATTAGATAACGTACACGCAGCCCATGAATGTTTGAAGAGATTCATTGTGGGAATTGATCCACACAGCCTAGCTTTATTGGATTCTCTGCATTAAAATATGAAATGCTTAAAACCGGCTTTGTGTAGCATCCTTAGATGGCATGTTTCCCGTGATGCCAGTGATGTCTGCATTTTCCTGGCTGTCATTGGTCTGGATGCTCGCTAACCGCGCTGTGGCTCGATGAATGGCCGGGCCTGTTCCTTCCAGGCAAGCTCGTTGCGCCATGTCGACTTGCATTTGCCGATTATCACCTTTTACGTTACAGATGTAGCCACATGCTGCATGAATTGGAATTGGTTGGATTTTGGATTTGACTGGAAAATGGATTTGATTGGAAAATTAGATTAGAAAAGGTTGTTAAGATTTTATCCTTCATTCTGGATCTCAGCTATAGGACAGGCGTGGAAAGCCTGTTGACACGTGAGAGCTGGGTTCTCAACATGTTTTGTTTGGTCCCCCCATAATGTACGGGCAACTGCACGTGTACCTGTGTGTGTGTTAGTGTGCGAGTGTGTGTGTGTGTGAGCTTGTGTGTGTGAGAAAGCGTGTGTGTGCGAGTGTGTGTGTGTGTGAGAGCGTGTGTGAAAGAGTGCGTGTGAATGTGTGTGTGAGAAAGTGTGTGTGTGTGTGCGTGCATGTTTGTGTCACTGTGTGAGCGTGTTTGTGAAAGAGTGCGTGTGAATGTGTGTGTGATTGTGTGTGTGAGAGCTTGTGTGTGAATTTGTGTGTGAGAGAGAGTTTCACAGAATGCTGGCCAGGCTGTTTATGACTAAGGGAATGCACTTTTTTAATGAGGGACTGGCTGCCCTCTAGGGGTCAGTGAGAGAGCTGCAGGCATTGCTGAATTTCCGGGCCATGCCTTGCACTTCAGACTTTTTCTCTTCTAACATGCACCTGGTATCATAAAGCGTCACGAGAAAGGCATCCTGCAGACTTGAAAATGATCATTTAGGTGTAACACTGATTAAGAGATATGTTGTTTTGCATTGAATATTTTCATAAAAGGGTTCTTATAAATCTGTTAGTTCTTACATGTAGCATGTAGCTGAATTTCTGCAGCCTGTTTTAATTCAGAAGAGAATAATGTTTTGTCACATGTAGCAACTCCCCTGGGAGGGACAGAATGGTTGGACTCAGGGAGATGCGCTGACTCCAGTTTCCACCGGTGTTTTATTCGTCCGAGAGGGAGAGGATCTGAAAAAGAAGCAAACTACGGGAAATCTCCACTGGTCACTCTCACCCTCCTGGCAAAAAATGATACACTGAAATAACAGAAAAATAAATCAGAACGATACGCAGGCATTTCAGCTTTAATTTCAGAGTGTTTCCATCCATATTGGGTGATCCGTGTAGGAATTACAGCCCCATAGGTGTATTGTTAGTTGTTTTACTCGTAATTAACTTTTTTTTTTGTAAAATTTGACTTATAAAGCATCTGCCCTTCTCTCTGTCTATGTCTCATTTTTTTCTCTCTCTCTCTCTTTCTCTTTTCCAATTCTGGTCTCAGACGCCTAAAGGAAGCACGCATTTAATACTAGGGCCGATATGTAACAGTCCCAGTGCGTATGCCCAGTTAACCGGTAGGCGTGGCCTCAGACTGCCCTAGTTTCCTTTTCCAGATTGACCCCTGCAACATCTATATAGTGTCATTCTTTATATTGTATGAACTCTTTAAGACTACCTCTAATGGTTCTCTTTTTATTGAGTCTGGACCACCTCTAATGCTTCCCATTGTGTTTTGAGTACAGACCACCTATATTGGTTCCCATTGTGTTTTGAGTACAGACCACCTCTAATGCTTATCTTTGTGTTCTCACTACAGACCAGCTATAATGCTTCCCCTTGTGTCTCTTAGTACAGACCACCTCTAATGCTTCTCTTTGTGTTCTGGGTACAGACTACCTCTAATGCGTCCCTCTGTGTTCAGTACAGACTACCTCTAATATCTCCCTTTCTGTTCTCAATACAGAGCATCTCTAATGCTTCCCTTTGTGTTCTCAGTGTAGACCAACTCTAAGGCTTAACTTTGTGTTTTGAGTCTAGACCACCTCTAATGCTTCCCTTCGTGTTCTCAGTGCAGACCACCTCTAATGCCTATCTTTGTGTTTTGAGTACAGACCACCTCTAATGCTTATCTTTGTGTTTTGAGTACAGACACCTCTCATGCTTATCTTTGTGTTTTGAGTACAGACCTCCTCTAATGCTTATCTTTGTGTTTTGAGTACAGACTTCTCTAATGCTTATCTTTGTGTTTTGAGTATAGATCACTAGTTTGTTTTCTTACCACTGACCACCTCTCACTTTGAAAATAACTTCTGCAGTCACCATCAATGTTTTTGGAGCAAGGCCAGTAGAAATATTGAAACTTAATGAAACCTTCCCCAATGTCTAATAGCACAGTTAAAACAGTGTTGTTCTTTATATTGGAAAAAAAAAAGAAACTTTCCAGCAAGGCTACCCAAAACAGAAGCAGTTGGTTTATCTTTGTTGGGTCATGATGACAGAATGCTGACTTTGAAATTTGCCCTCAGTTCAGTCCCACAAGTGCTTATTATCTTTGTAAATTCTTCAATTCTTTTTTTTTTGACAGCAGCATTCATAATAACAGCTTAAAAATAGTAATGAATTTTTCAGTTTAACCTCACGCTAAGTTGAAATGGTCTTCAGGCACTCACCCCTCCCATTCAGGTTTGCGATCAATATATGATCAAAGTGGTCTCTGTGATTACTAATGAATTTGTTGTGTGGCAGAAAAAACCTCTCTCCATCCCTTAGATTAAGCATTCAAAAGAAGCCCTGGGTTCCAGAAATATTACTCTGTATAGAGTATCTTGCACACTGGCGGGCAAGGGCACACACACAGTGTGTTAGGCTGTCTGTAGGGCCTATGTGTTAGGCTGTCCTGTAGGGCCTGTGTGTTGGGCTGTCCTGTAGGGCCTGTGTGTTGGGCTGTCCTGTAGGGCCTGTGTGTTGGGCTGTCCCGTAGGGCCTGTGTGTTAGGCTGTCCTGTAGGGCCATGTGTGTTAGGCTGTCCTGTAGGGCCTGTGTGTTGGGCTGTCCTGTAGGGCCTGTGTGTTGGGCTGTCCCGTAGGGCCTGTGTGTTAGGCTGTCCTGTAGGGCCTGTGTGTTGGGCTGTCTCGTAGGGTGTGTTAGGCTGTCCTGTAGGGCCTGTGTGTTAGGCTGTCCCGTAGGGCCTGTGTGTTAGGCTGTCCTGTAAGGCCTATGTGTTGGGCTGTCCCGTAGGGCCTGTGTGGTAGGCTGTCCCGTAGGGCCTGTGTGTTGGGCTGTCCCGTAGGGCCATGTGTGTTAGGCTGTCCCGTAGGGCCTGTGTGTTAGGGTGTCCCGTAGGGGAATCTCCCCAGCAAAGCCGGGATGCCCCTCATCTCCTCTCTGCCATTATTTGGGTTGGCTCTCCTGTGGATGTGATTAGACTGGGAGTGTAGACCTGGAGAAGGAGTTTACCAGCATTAAACCTACGCTCCATTTGCAGCAGTGCACCCCAGCTGAATGCCTGCCTTACTGTCACTGCATCTCTCCATCTGTCTCTCACTCTCACTCTCTTTCTCTCTTGCTGTCTCTCAAACTCCATCTCTCCCTCTCTCTCTTGCTCTCTCTCCATCTATCTCTCTTTTTTTTTTTCTCTTGCTCTCTCTCCATCTCTCTCTTTGTAGATTTTTGTGTTTGTTCTTTTCTTCAGTGGTTCGTAAGAGGTGTGGCATGTGATTTTTAATATATTTTTCTTATTTATTTATTTTTGTTCTGTGCACACTTAGAGCTACAAAAGGAAAGCATCCTAAGGCCAAACAGGATTATGTTGTGGAATCATGTAATGTCCCGTCTCATGTTCAACCTGAGGACACTTTCCCATTTCTCTATGGCCATCTCACTGTTCCTCTGGAATAATTTTCACTTCAATTTCAAATGCTATATTGGTATGATAATAAACATAAATTGAACCAAACAATTGCTATATCTAACTAGTAACAGCAACAACTAACAGCTCTCTCCGTGAATCTGTTTTTCCCTGTTCTGGCTTGTTGTCTCTGCACACACATAGCTGATTGAGCGCATCCCTCTGAGCTCAGCTGGAATATGAGATTTTCATTCGATTTCCCTCCATTTCCATGACATCTTGTCCACACTTGTAGAAAAAGAAAAATATGTGATAAATGGAATCCTGCCATGGCTAGATGGCTCTTGCTGAAGGAATCAATTGTAGTCCTATCACAGTGGGGAAAGTAATTATCTTTCTCTTTCTCCCTCTCAAATTCAAATTCAAAGCTTTATTGGCATGACTCGAGATACATTAGTTAAAGTGAAGCGTACATATAGAAGTAGAGAAATACATTAGAACCTGAACGTGAATTGAAACAAACAATAGCTTTATCTAATTGTAGTATCTATAACTCTCTCTCTCTCTCTCACACACACACACACACACACACACACACACACACACACACACACTGAGTCCACGTACTTTAATAATATAATAATACTCAGTTACTGCCAGGGGTATATGACCTTCTATGTTAAAAGGTCTCTGTAGAAAAGGGGTATATGACCTGCTATGTTAAAAGGTCTCTGTAGGGCAGGGGTATATGACCTGCTATGTTAAAATTCCTCTGTAGGGCAGGGGTATATGACCTGCTATGTTAAAAGGTCTCTGTAGGGCAGGGGTATATGACCTGCTGTGTTAAAAGGTCTCTGTAGGGCAGGGGTATATGACCTGCTATGTTAAAAGGTCCCTGTAGGGCAGGGGTATATGACCTGCTATGTTAAAAGGTCCCTGTAGGGCAGGGGTATGTGACCTGCTATGCTAAAAGGTCCCTGTAGGGCAGGGGTATATGACCTGCTATGTTAAAAGGTCCCTGTAGGGCAGGGGTATATGACCTGCTATGTTAAAAGGTCCCTGTAGGGCAGGGGTATATGACCTGCTATGTTAAAAGGTCCCTGTAGGGCAGGGGTATATGACCTGCTGTGTTAAAAGGTCCCTGTAGGGCAGGGGTATATGACCTGCTATGTTAAAAGGTCCCTGTAGGGCAGGGGTATATGACCTGCTGTGTTAAAAGGTCCCTGTAGGGCAGGGGTATATGACCTGCTATGTTGAAAGGTCTCTGTAGGGCAGGGGTATATGACCTGCTATGTTAAAAGGTCTCTGTAGGGCAGGGGTATATGACCTGCTATGTTAAAGGGTCCCTGTAGGGCAGGGGTATATGACCTGCTATGTTAAAAGGTCTCTGTAGGGCAGGGGTATATGACCTGCTATGTTAAAAGGTCCCTGTAGGGCAGGGGTATATGACCTGCTATGTTAAAAGGTCTCTGTAGGGCAGGGGTATATGACCTGCTATGTTAAAAGGTCTCTGTAGGGCAGGGGTATATGACCTGCTATGTTAAAAGGTCTCTGTAGGGCAGGGGTATATGACCTGTTATGTTAAAAGGTCTCTGTAGGGCAGGGGTATATGACCTGCTATGTTAAAAGGTCTCTGTAGGGCAGGGGTATACTGTAGGGCAGGGGTATATGACCTGCTATGTTAAAAGGTCTCTGTAGGGCAGGGGTATACTGTAGGGCAGGGGTATATGACCTGCTGTGGTAAAAGGTCCCTGTAGGGCAGGGGTATATGACCTGCTGTGGTAAAAGGTCCCTGTAGGGCAGGGGTATATGACCTGCTATGTTAAAAGATGTGTAAGAGAGGTCTCACTTCCAGGCACGCGGTCTGAGAATCTGCGAGACTCTGTGCCGGCCCAGCAGTGCTGTTTTCAGACGGTACGGGGGCGAGCATGTTCAGATCTGTCTGGGTCCAGGACAGGATTTGGCGGTACACAGAAGCTCAGCACCGCTCCTTTCCCGTGTTAGGCCGTACCTGGAGACTTCTCCAGCAGGCCCCGCTGTAGTTCTGGCGGGAAATCTAGCCGGAGAGGCCCCGCCTGTGCCCTTCAGAGGGGGGAGTGTGTGGCTGCTGGTGCGCTGGAGCTGGCAGGCTGTGGTTGCTCTGCTGTGGAAGTGTGTTCCTGTGTTCCTGCTTCCTGTGCCTCAGCCTGACAGCGTTTCCGTGGTGTTGGAGCGGCTTGGCGTTGGAAGAGCTTGGTCCCCCGAGCCTTTCTCGACAGAACGGGTGCGCAGCACTGCAGGCATTGGGAGTTCAGTGAGTGCCGCTGTGTTCACTGATGGGTTATTTGACCGAATCAGTGAAAATAATGACCTTGTGTTACTGATGGAGTAACTTGTAATTCCCACTTGAAAATGATGCAACAGTGAGTTTCTTGAGTCAAAACAGTTGATTTGTAGTGAAACACATGATTATGTTGTGATTTACAGCAATGCATAATTTAGACATTTGGATAGATTTGGAGACACTGGGTACACTGCTTACTTTTTTTATTCATAGATCTTTAGTATTTCTGCGTATCCACCCTTAGATTTGACGCACTTGTGGTCAAGGAGTTTTTGATCCAGGACATGTATAGTTTAACCTGCTGTATAGTTGCACTCTCTCAGTATTTAATTGCAAACTAAACAAGAGCAAATTCATTTTTGACTTTTTTGCCTAGACAGTTGCATTTGTGGCACTTTATTTCTTCCTAAATTATCAGAATCATAATCGGGTTTATTGGCCAAACATGCTTTTTACACATACAGGAATTTGACTCTGGTTCACAGTAACTCACACTGTACTGACATTCAACAATGTCAGCAACAACAATGACAAACAACAACAAGAGTAGGTTTTACCTACAGTAAACAGTAGTGCTATCATGCACAGCAGTACAGTGCATTGTGCGTATGCATTTAATAAGTATGTAATAAATATGAGGAGTGTATGAATAAATTATTGCACAATGAACATGGCTGTGGGTGTGTACGACTATTTTTGATTGGCAGGTATTGTACTGAGGACATGCAGTGGCAGGTCCATGGCTGGGTTAATTGTTCATGAGAGTGATGGCAGGTGGGAAGAAGCTGTTCCTGTGTCTGTTGGTTCTCGTGTGCAGTGCTTTGAAGCGCCTTCCGGAGGGGAAGAGTTCAAAGATGTGGTGGCCAGGATGCGAGGGGTCGGCAGTGACCTTCCCCGCCCGCTTCCTGACTCGGGTGGTGCAGAGATCCTGGAGTGAGGGCAGGTTTAGTCCAATAATCCTTTCTGCAGACCTGATGGTGCGCTGCAGCCGGTGTGTGTCCTGTTTTATGGCAGTGCCAAACCACACTGTTATGGCGGTGGAGAGGACAGACTGGATCACAGCTGCGTAAAACTGCACCAACAGTACCTGAGGCAGGTTGAACTTCCTCAGCTGGCGCAGGAAGTACATTGTCTGCTGGGCATTTTTTGTGATGGAGATGATGTTGGTCTCCCACTTCAGGTCCTGGGGGATTGTAGTTCCCAGGAACTTGAAGGTCTCCACGACTGCCATTATGAATATAAACTATGAATAAATTATGAATATGAACTAATCTAAGTCTGTCTGCGCAGTCTGTGCAGTCTGTGTCCGCAGTCCGTATGTGCAGTCAGTGCAGTCTGTATGTGCAGTCATTGTGTGCAGTCAGTGCAGTCTGTATGTGCAGTCTGTGTGCAGTCAGTGCAGTCTATATGTGCAGTCTGTGCAGTCAGTGCAGTCTGTATGTGCAGTCAGTGTGTGGAGTCAGTGCAGTCAGTGTGTGCAGTCAATGCAGTCTGTATGTGCAGTCAGTGTGTGCAGTCAGTGCAGTCTGTATGTGCAGTCAGTGTGTGCAGTCAGTGCAGTCTGTATGTGCAGTCAGTGCAGTCAGTGTGTGCAGTCAGTGCAGTCTGTGTGTGCAGTCAGTGTGTGCAGTCAGTGCAGTCTCTGTGCAGTAAACATGCAGTCTGCACGCAGTCAGTGCAGTCTGCGCGCAGTCAGTGCAGTCTGTGTGTGCAGTCAATGCAGTCTGTGTGCAGTAAACGTGCAGTCTACGCGCATTCAGTGCAGTCTGTGTGCAGTAAACGTGCAGTCTGCACGCAGTCAATGCAGTCTGCGTGCAGTCAGTGCAGTCTGTGTGTACAGTCAGTGCAGTCTGTGCAGTAAACGTGCAGTCTGCGTGCAGTCAGTGCAGTCTGTGTGCAGTAAACGTGCAGTCTGCGCGCAGTCAGTGCAGTCTGTGTGCAGTAAACGTGCAGTCTGCACACAGTCAATGCAGTCTGCGCGCAGTCAGTGCAGTCTGTGTGCAGTAAACGTGCAGTCTGCGCGCAGTCAGTGCAGTCTGTGTGCAGTAAACGTGCAGTCTGCACGCAGTCAATGCAGTCTGCGCGCAGTCAGTGCAGTCTGCGCGCAGTCATTGCAGTCTGTGTTCGCAGTCAGTGTGTGCAGTCAGTGCAGTCTGTGTGTGCAGTTTGTGTGTTAGTATTGTAAATGGTAAAGTACCTTTCATAATTTTAGCCATTTTTCAAGTCTCTGTGGTGTTCACATCTGGAGTTATGAAGCTTTAACAATGTTAAAATGGTTTAACATTAAGATGTGCTTGGCATCTTAAGTGAATAGTATTCTACCATGAAGACACAAATGTTTGCAATAAATACAGCAAGTAGATGGAAACACTATTTGTCTGCATCAATGATTATTTGCTTTGTTCTTCTAGTTATTAATTTTGTTTTAAGCCTGGCTAATCTGCTTGTGTACTATTGTAACAGATTGCTTGGTGTTTATACCACTTCTTTCTGAAAGTGTAAAAAAAAAAGGAAACATCCCTCAATACAGAAGGAAAGTCTTGTTTTTGTTGGATAAAGAGGACCCACAAATGTTTAACCGGAACTGCTCGTGCTGTATCGTTTCTTTTCAGCAACAAGCAAGTGGATTTTTTTTAAGCTACTATAGGAACCAATTTAATTTCTAAATGTAAGCTGTTTTTTTTTAAGGCGTGATTGAATGCTGCGCTCTCTATACTGGGAAGCCTGGTTAGTGTTGCTGCTGTCGATACTGGTGCTGGTGGAACTGCTCTGTCGCTCCCAATGGCAGTTTGCGCAACTGAGGAAGCCTGAACAGATTGTCCAAAACACTTCTTGTGTCTTCAGCAGAGATCCACACGGTTTAGCCCTGGCAGACAGCACTGTGCACTCTCTGTCAAATGCATGGACCTGAGAAATACTCAGTCAGATAATAATAGACTACTCAAATAGACACTCAGGGTGGCAGTGTGGTAGAATGGGTAAGGAACTGGTCGTGTAACACCTGAAGGTCACAGGCTCAATTCCTGGGTGGGACACATGAGGTACTTAACCTGCGTTGCTTCAGTACATATCCAGCTGTACACATAGATTCAGTGTAAATGCTATGTAAAAAAAATAAATGTTGTGTATGTCGCTCTGGATAAGAGCATCTGCTAAATGCCTGTAATGTAATGTTGTATGCTGTATCATTACGATCTCCCTTCAGTGTAACTGAAGGGCCTAGCCCAGACCATGAAAAACAGCCCCAGACCATGATTCCGTGAGTGGTCTGGAGTGATGAAGCACGATGAGAACGTGTTCAGACTGCTCCAGAGTCCAATGGCGGTGTGCTTAACACCATACCTGCCAACACTTGGCATTTCGCATGGAGATCTTAGGCTTGTGTGCGGCTGCTCGGCCATGGAAACCCATTTCATGAAACCCCTGACGAACAGTCCTTGAGCTGACGTTACTTGCAGAAGCAGTCTGGAACTCAGTAGTGAGTGTTGCGACTGAGGACAGATGATTTTTACGTGCTACACGCTTCAGCAGTCTGTGGTCCCATTCTGTGAGCTTGTGGGGTCTGCTGCTTCGCGGCTGAGCTGTTGTTGCTCCTAGACATTTCCACTTCACAGTAACAGCATGTGCAGCTGACCGGGGCAGCTCTAGCACGGCAGAAATTTCAGGAACCGACTTGTTGGAAAGGTGGCAAACTATGACAGTGCCACGTTGACCTCTGACTTCTTCAGTATGACCCATTCTACTGCCAATGTTGGTCTATGGAGATTGCATGGCTTTATGCTTGACTTTATAAACCCATTAGCAATGGGTGTGGGTGTAGTAGCCGAAACCACTAATTCATGGTATGCCGTATCCACATGCTTTTGGCTATGTAGTGTGTGACTGTGTGTCCTACAGAAGACTGAACACAAGCTTATGGCTTGTGTGACTGTGTGTGTCTAACTGAACACAAGCTTATGGCCTGTGTGATGGTTTGTCCTACAGAAGAAGGTGGTGGAGCAACTGAGGAAGGATCTGCTGTTGAAGCAGGAGCAGCTGGACCTCCGGCCCCCTGTGCCAGCTGTGCAGCCGCTGCAGCCGGACGGAAGGGTGTCTGCGCAGATCCCGCTCGCTCACCTGCCGCAGAGCCTGATCACTCAGCAGGTAGGGCCGAGCCTGCAGTCAGTGCAGTCTGTGCGCAGTCTGTATGCACAGTCAGTGCAGTCTGTGTGCGCCATCTGTAGGTGTAATCAGTGCAGTCTGTGTGCACAGTCAGTGTGTGCAGTCAGTGCAGTCTGTGTGTGCAGTCAGTGTGTGCAGTCTGCACAGTCTGTGTGCACAGTCTGTGGGCGCAGTCAGTGTGTGCAGTCAGTGCAGTCTGCACAGTCTGTGTGCACAGTCTGTGGGCGCAGTCAGTGTGTGCAGTCAGTGCAGTCTGTGTGAATGTGTGAAAACACAATCAGGCTGCTCAGTGACACATTTTTGTTGTTTTGGCTCTGTAGTTCAGCACATTGAATTTGAAATTAAATATGAGGTTAAAGTGCAGACAGCTTTAATTTCCATCCATATTGGGTGATCTGTGTGGGAACTACAGCCCTACGAGTGTATTATTACATTTATTACTCATAATAAACCTTTCGTATTACAAAACTTCATCAAGCATCGGTTTTGTGGCTTGTTTACAGTTAGCCCAGCCTGAAATCTATTTCTCTCTCTCTCTCTCTCTCTCTCTCTCTCTCTCTGTCTCTCTCTCTCTCTCTGTCTGTGTCTCTGTCTCTGTCTGTGTCTCACACACGCTCTCTCTGTCCCTCTGTTTCAAACGCTCTCTCTCTCTCTCTCTCTCTCTCTCTCTCTCTCTGTACAGAAGACAGTGACTGTCACCTCAGTACTCACCACTAAGACCCTACCTCTGTTGCTAAAAGCTGCCACGCCTGCCATACCTGCCTCTGTGGTGACGCAGCGACCCACCGTCGCCATGGTCACCACTATCAGCAGCATGCCCAAGCCCACTATCATGAACACTGACTCACAGAATGCCCCAATCAACCTTCAGACATCCGGCAAGCTGGCCAATCAGGGAGCAGAAGCTGTGCGGGTAGTCTCTAGGAATGCCGTCATGGTGAGTACTGCCTGAAATACTTTAGCTTGCATACTTCCCCCCTCAGATATTACAGATTGGCTCATGTCATTTAGTGAAAAGTCACTTAAATGGCATCCTTTGGAAACTTTTTTTTGTTTGTACAGTGTATCCCATTGTACACTATACATGTACATTTTCAGTGAAGGATCAGTTATCAAGACTAAATTGAGTCTTCTTTTTTAATTCTGAAAATGTAAATAAAGGAATTGAATTTTGATGCCTAAGTGTAGTAGCATATTGGATGTTGTAGGGCACTGTAATTAGCTCGGTGTGTTAGCAGGTAGAATACTGTAATTAGCTCAGTGTGTTAGCAGGTAGGGTGCTGTAATTAGCCCAGTGTGTTAGCAGGTAGGGTGCTGTAATTAGCCCAGTGTGTTAGCAGGTAGGGTACTGTAATTAGCTCAGTGTGTTAGCAAGTAGGGTACTGTAATTAGCTCAGTGTGTTAGCAGGTAGGGTACTGTAATTAGCTCAGTGTGTTAGCAGGTAGGATACTGTAATTAGCTCAGTGTGTTAGCAGGTAGGATACTGTAATTAGCTCCGTGTGTTAGCAGGTAGAGTACTGTAATTAGCCCAGTGTGTTAGCAGGTAGGGTACTGTAATTAGCTCCGTGTGTTAGCAGGTAAGGTACTGTAATTAGCTCAGTGTGTTAGCAGGTAGGGTACTGTAATTAGCTCAGTGTGTTAGCAGGTAGGGTACTGTAATTAGCTCAGTGTGTTAGCAGGTAGGGTGCTGTAATTAGCTCAGTGTGTTAGCAGGTAGGGTACTGTAATTAGCTCAGTGTGTTAGCAGGTAGGGTACTGTAATTAGCTCAGTGTGTTAGCAGGTAGGGTACTGTAATTAGCTCAGTGTGTTAGCAGGTAGGGTACTGTAATTAGCTCCGTGTGTTAGCAGGTAGCTTACTGTAATTAGCTCAGTGTGTTAGCAGGTAGGGTGCTGTAATTAGCTCAGTGTGTTAGCAGGTAGGGTACTGTAATTAGCTCAGTGTGTTAGCAGGTAGGGTACTGTAATTAGCTCAGTGTGTTAGCAAGTAGGATACTGTAATTAGCTCCGTGTGTTAGCAGGTAGCTTACTGTAATTAGCTCAGTGTGTTAGCAGGTAGGGTGCTGTAATTAGCTCAGTGTGTTAGCAGGTAGGGTGCTGTAATTAGCCCAGTGTGTTAGCAGGTAGGGTACTGTAATTAGCTTGGTGTGTTAGCAGGTAGGATACTGTAATTAGCTCAGTGTATTAGCAGGTAGGGTACTGTAATTAGCTCAGTGTGTTAGCAAGTAGGATACTGTAATTAGCTCCGTGTGTTAGCAGGTAGCTTACTGTAATTAGCTCAGTGTGTTAGCAGGTAGGGTGCTGTAATTAGCTCAGTGTGTTAGCAGGTAGGGTGCTGTAATTAGCCCAGTGTGTTAGCAGGTAGGGTACTGTAATTAGCTCAGTGTGTTAGCAGGTAGGGTACTGTAATTAGCTCAGTGTGTTAGCAGGTAGAGTACTGTAATTAGCTCAGTGTGTTAGCAGGTAGAGTACTGTAATTAGCTCAGTGTGTTAGCTGGTAGGGTACTGTAATTAGCTCAGTGTGTTAGCAGGTAGGGTACTGTAATTAGCTCAGTGTGTTAGCAGGTAGGGTACTGTAATTAGCTCAGTGTGTTAGCAGGTAGAATACTGTAATTAGCTCAGTGTGTTAGCAGGTAGGATACAGAATGAAGCTTGCAGGTGATCACCAGGACAAAGACCTAGCCTTTTGGTGTCAAGTCAGTCATTGTGTTCTCTGGAGGAGTGTTCTCTAGTCAGATGAAACAAAAATGAAACTGTTTGGCCATAATGATCAGCGCTGTGTGTGGAGGAAAAAGGGTGAGGCTTTTAATCCGAAGAACACCATCCCAACTGTGAAGCATGGGGGTGGCAGCATCATATTGTGGGTGTGTTTTGCTGAAGAAGGGACTGGTGCATTTCAGAAAATAGATGGCACCTTGAGGAAAGATGATTATTTAGAAATACTGAAGCAATGCCTCAGGACATCAGCTAGAAAGTTACAGCTTGGTCGCAACTGGGTCTTCCAGCAGGACAATGATCCTAAGCATACCTCCAAAGTTGTAATAAAATGGCTTGAAGACAACAAAGTGAAAGTATTGGAGTGGTCATCACAAAGCCACGACCTGAATCTTATAGAAAATTTGTGGACTGAACTGAAAAAGCATGTCCGAGCAAGGAGGCCCACAAACCTGACTGAGTTACACCAGTTCTGTCATGAGGAATGGGCAAAAAGTATTGTGAGAAGCTTGCGGAAGGCTACCCCCAGAGTTTGATTCAAGTTAAACAATTAAAAGGCAATGTCACCAAATACAAACAAAGTGTATGTAAACTTTTGACCCACTGAAAATGTGATATAGTACATAAAAGCTGAAATAAATCTGTCTCTTAGCTATTATTTTGAAATGACCTCTTTTGGAAATAAAGTAGATGCCCTAATTGGAGTTGTGAAAAATTGCCTTAGTGTATGTGAACTTTTGGCCTACTGTAACTTTATAGTTTATTAGATGATGTTTATGTTCAGCGATATGAGAAAATTATAATTGTGATACCATTGTTCAGAGGGAAAAAAAATAATTCATTGGCACCTCTGGATTTAGTGCTTCCCCTTGCCATGACAACAGCACCGGGTCTCCTATAGTTTTTGATGAGGCAGGAGAACATAGCTATGCCCCAAATGTTGTTAAACTACTCAAGATAAACTTTGTGTAAAATAATGCTTCATCAAGCATCAGTTTTTGAGGTTATATAAACTGTGCTTGAGTGGACTCTCTCAGAAGACAAAAAGCCTCTCCCAAAAAGATGTCTGTAGGCGAGTCGCTTAGCACAGTCCATGGGGCATCCACTGTGGCACCTTTGGGCTGTGATCCCTTCTCTATCCGATGCCGTTTCTGCTTTCTCCTTGTCTGAATAAAGCTAAAATTTTCAAAAAGGTAAAGTTACTGTTGACTCCAGATAATTATGTATTTATAAAACGAGCTTAAAACCATAAAGCGAGCAAGCATGTAAATGACTGGCTTTGTGAGAATGGTAGTTAAACAGCACCTTTTATTGACATTTTGGCATTTAGCGAGGGTATTAGCGTAAGCCCTGCTGGCTGTGGCCGGAGGTCCTCATTGGCCAGACAGCAAGGGCCCCGCCTTGCCGGGGACTGATACAGGGCACGCCGGGGTCTCATTGCTCTCTAGCGGCCAATCCTGGTCAGACCAGGTATCTGCGGGTGCACAAACCGAGAACATGCTGACATCGTTGTCCTCCGATGACACGGGCAGTGTATGATTGGTGGTGGTCTGCAGTGTGGAAAAAGAATAGGCCTCACAGGAATTGGACACGTGTCTACTGTTTTCTCCTGAAGAGGAGGGGTTGCAACAACAGATCAACAAGTTTGGTTGAGTTCAGGAGCATGTTGGGGCCTTCAGGTACTGACACAGCACTTAGAACCAGCAGGGACTGAGAACCTGGCACTTAGAACCTGGTGAGAATCTGCTGCTTTGGGACTAAAATTGAGATCAGCTTTCAGGTCTTTTCTGCAGTGACCCACAGGAATTACTTTAAGAGCGTAAATCTTCTGTGAGAAGTGTCTCATTAAGGGCTCTAGACAGCTTATTGCAGTTCAGAGCTTGCAGTTATTATTGGAATGAGGGGGGCAGATTTGGGAACCCCTGGTGGAGGGGGGGCTAGTGTGGGAACCCCTGCTGGAGGGGGGGCTGGTGTGGGAACCCCAGTTGTGCATGACAGTGCAGAGCCCATAGTAATGGCCCCAGTGAAGGGAGGTGTCATGAAACCAAATATGGGCAAAGCAACATATGCCCTCAGTCACTCACTGATTTGAACCAATTATTTGTGTTTAGCTCTTCAGAGAAAAACTCTTTGATTGGTTGTAAAGACGGTGATTGACAGCTCACTGCACCTCCCTCGCTGCCATCGTCGGTGACTTCCCCCTTGATCCGCACCGCACAGGTCCGGCCCAAACTCATCACCCCGACTGTGGCCATCGCCCCGGCACCCCCGCCCATGGTGTCCGCCCCCCCGGCGCTCCAGCAGCCGCTGATGCTGGCCACCCAGCTGACCACCGCCTCGGGGCCCATCCACCAGGTCCGCATCCTCAACGGCCAGCCCCACGCCCCCGCCCCTGCCCCCGCTGGGCAGCTCGCCAGCATCGTCTTCGCCGCGCCGACCGCCCCCCCGACACTGCAGGTCACGGTGAGGGGGATTCTGGGAGCTGCGGTCCTCCTGCTCGTCCTCGGCAGGGTCCGTGACTCTGCACTGATGTCTGTCTGTACTTGCACTCCCTAGCGGTGGAAAAAACATCCCATGGCGGTCAGGACCAGCGCTCGGAGTCGGCCAGAACGGACTGGTGTGCCATAGGGGCAGTTTTTCTAGCTTACCTCTACTGTTCATAGTCTGCGTACGCAGCGTTTGTGTGCTCGTGAGATGCTCTCTTTCTCATTCCCACAACAGTCACTGTAGTCCATGAAGGTGAATTCAAGTGAGCCCACCCAGAATGTCATACAAATGGACTGCACTTTGTTACCTTCAGTATTTCAAGATGTCGGTTCTTGGTTCTGCAGTCTCACGTGCAGTCACCCTGCTGTCTTCGTCTTTTGCACTCCAGTGTTACTGCTATTTCCCCCCCTCCTCTTCAGACTGCATCTTGTTCCCCCCAAACACTCCCACCATTTGGATTAAGTCAGATAATACTATTTTTATGATTTTACACTATTATGTTTTTATAGTTTTTGATTTGTCTTCTTAGTGGTTGGTCATGGATGTAATATGTATGGTATGTAATTAGCATTTATATTTTGAATTTTCATTGGCTCAGTTAAGAGGCACTGGTGTGTTACTGATGTTGCCCATACACTCGCTGGTCTGGAAAGTTCTTCAGCAGGTTTGGCACTGTAGCTCATGTACTGTGAGTCAGGTGAGTGCACTGCACTGTGACCCTGGATCAGAGCGACACTGCGTGTGTGCAGATCCGTGTTTTTGCCGAGGTGCTAACGGTCGACCTGCCCGCTCTCCGGTTTAGGCTGGTAAACCTCACCGTGGGACAGAGCAGAAGGCATCAGAGAGGCCTCCTTCCTCCCCCACCTCGCCCCCACTGCCAAAACCCAGACGGGAAGAGACTCCCCAGGTAGGACAACGGGTGGGGCAGGTGGGCACCACCAATCAGAACAAAACAAATCTAACCAATCGCAGGCACGCAGAGAACCTGGGTGCTCCATAAATGCATTTTTTGTGCTTTATGATTTATCTTTGAAAGGTTTTGACCCTGTGAGCATGTTTATGCTGCCTGATAAGATTTTATTTTATAGGTTTATCCTTATTTTTCTCATTTTTGTTTGTTTTTCTTTGGACAGTCTCCCTTCCAGTTCTCATCTTGCGCGTTTATGATTTTGTGCTTTTGATTTTTCAAGTGACATACATAATCCTTTGCCCTGGATTCACTTCATTGCTGGTTTAAATGTTGGACCTTAAATGGGAGGGCGGTTTATATGTAAAGCTTCATTAACCCAACGGGAGACAGGGAAGGGGAATGTGTTATTGGGTAATCTCCTGTCTCAGCCTGTACTGGCATTAGTGTTGGCACAGGGAAGGCGAGTGTGTTATTGGGTAGTCTCCTGTCTGACCCTGTACTGGCATTAGTGTTGGCACAGGGAAGGGGAGTGTGTTATTGGGTAGTCTCCTGTCTCAGCCTGTACTGGCATTAGTGTTGGCACAGGGAAGGGGAGTGTGTTATTGGGTAATCTCCTGTCTCAGCCTGTACTGGCATTAGTGTTGGCACAGGGAAGGGGAGTGTGTTATTGGGTAATCTCCTGTCTCACCCTGTACTGGCATTAGTGTTGGCACAGGAAAGGAGAGTGTGTTATTGGGTAGTCTCCTGTCTCACGCTGTACTGGCATTAGTGTTGGCACAGGAAAGGAGAGTGTGTTATTGGGTAGTCTCCTGTCTCAACCTATACTGGCATTAGTGTTGGCACAGGGAGGGACAGGGGGAGTATTTATTAATTCAGGATCAGAGATCAGGAGATATATCCTGGTCCCAGGTTCTATATTAAATATGTAATACAGTAAAGTAAAAATATTTCCATGACGTAAGGTTAATTTAGGGTGAATTCAAGGCAGATTGACTAGCCGATGTCTGTGTTAATTAAGTATAATGATCTAGGAGAGTGGTGTGTTTAACATACTATACAGTTTTTCATTCACAACATCTTCTTGAATGTCATTATTCAGATTTACAATATAATCGTAATGAAGCCAGACAATTATTCACTAGCGAAGTCTCAGTTTGATCAGTACATTAATCAGTCTGTGCAGAATAACTTCATAACTTTAGTATCGCACCGATCGGTACATAGTGGTCAACAGCTTTTTGTTTTATGCTTCTTTCCTAGAAACTTGTCTTCATGGGGTCCCTAGGACTCGTCACACATGACTATCTCCAAGGTAACTGTTTCCATCTCCTCTGTAGCTGTCCTGTGTTGCTGGGTGGCTGATCCTGTTAAAGCACTGTTCCAGTGTGTGGATGGGCCCCATGGGCTGGTATGTGTGAGGTTTTTGTCTCACCAGCGCCCCCTCTGTTTAAGAGGGTGCCCACACTCAGCATCTGCGTGAGCTTAACTGGTGCTCTGCGGAGCATCAGTTAAATAACATTGGCCTGATGACGTGTCGCAGAAGAGAGTGAACGTTCAGGTGTCCTCTCCCCAAACGGCAGAGGAGGTCCATTCCATTCAAGCGCACGCAAAGCGGACACAAAGACAGCAGAACATTTATTTCAAAAGAAAAGGGGAACAAAGTGTACTGTGAAAAATATGCTTCTTGACCTGTGTTCTTATTCTCTGACGGGGAAGAGATTCAGAGCCGGAGACAAGAGCGCAAGCGGAGAACGACGGCCAATCCGGTGTACAGCGGGGCAGCGATGGAGCCGGAGGTACACCTGCTTAACACCACCCTGAAAGCATAACACCACTCTGCAAGCTTAACACCTCTCTGCAAGCTTAACACCCCTCTGCAAGCTCAACACCACCCTGAAAGCATAACACCACTCTGCAAGCTCAACACCACCCTGAAAGCATAACACCACTCTGCAAGCTCAACACCTCTCTGCAAGCTCAACACCACCCTGAAAGCATAACACCACTCTGCAAGCTTAACACCCCTCTGCAAGCTCAACACCACTTTGCAAGCTCAACACCCCTCTGCAAGTTCAACACCACCCTGAAAGCATAACACCACTCTGCAAGCTTAACACCCCTCTGCAAGTTCAACACCACCCTGAAAGCATAACACCACTCTGCAAGCTTAACACCCCTCTGCAAGCTCAACACCACTCTGCAAGCTCAACACCCCTCTGCAAGCTCAACACCACTCTGCAAGCTTATCACCACCCTGCAAGCTTCACACCGTTCTGGAAGCTTAACACCACCCTGCAAGCTTAACACCACCCTGAAAGCTTAACACCACCCTGCAAGCTTAACACCGTTCTGGAAGCTTAACACCACTCTGCATGCTTAACACAACACAGTTTCCTGTCGACACAAAACGTGGTTGCTATGGTTTTCCCTGATATTCGAAAAGGGCATTGTGGGCAGGACACTAAAACTCTGGGTTCAGCCAATCTGGGGCATTATTGAAGGCGGTGGTTGGTTGATTGGTTGAACTGGTTGTCATAGCCTGGGCTTAAACAGAAGCCTGTTCCCATATGGGCCTTTCTCGGACACCATCGCACACCCCCACAGAACTGCAGAAAGGCAGCCCGCCATCAGTCCTGCAGCTATGCAGAAGATTTTACACCCAGGTGTTGCTGGTTTGAATCCTCGGGTGGACATTGCAATGCCTCGTAATATAAACTCAGCAAAACACTGTTTTGTGAAACTGTAAGCCAGAGATAATTATGGCCTTTATTTAAGTCATGCAACTGTCCCCTTCACAGCGCAAGAAGAGTGCAGTAACTTATCTGAACACTCCTGTCCACCAAGGGCCCCGAAAGAGAGGTGAGTACCAGATTAACCCCTTTTTTACCCTACTGCTTCTCCTCTGGTCACTGTAAATGCTTCCAACCAACCGTATCGAGTCCCCAGCCCTGGTCCTGGAGAGCCACAGGGTCTGCTGGGGTCCCCAGCCCTGGTCCTGGAGAGCCACAGGGTCTGCTGGGATCCCCAGCCCTGGTACTGGAGAGCCGCAGGGTCTGCTGGGGTCCCCAGCCCTGGTCCTGGAGAGACGCAGGGTCTGCTGGTTTTTGTTTTCACCTTAAAATCAGCAACCAGTTTACCCACCATAGATCAGGTGAGTTATTGGGTGCTTTCATTTTTCTGTTAAATGCGGTGACTAGGGTGTCGATCTGTTATAAGGACACACCCCATCCCACTCCCTGAGGTCACCAGCAGAAGAGCTCCCCTCTATCCCAGCCACAGATTTTACAGCAAGAGAGACAAGGCATTTGCGGCTAGGGCTCCAATTTTATGGAATAATCTGACAGATTTAATCAGGGTCTTTTGAATCTCATTTAATGTTCAATTTTTTTCTAACATAATTTTTAAGATTCATAGAAAAATATTTATACTGCCATCCTTATGTATTTTTATTGAAGTGGAGGAAAGCAAAGAGGGTTACAGGTAGAGATGGGATCACAGTGCAGAGAGGGTTACAGATAGAGATGGGATCACAGTACAGAGAGGGTTACAGATAGAGGTGGGATCACAGTGCAGAGAGGGTTACAGATAGAGATGGGATCACAGTACAGAGAGGGTTATAGATAGAGATGGGATCACAGTACAGAGAGGGTTACAGATAGAGGTGGGATCACAGTGCAGAGAAGGTTACAGATAGAGATGGGATCACAGTACAGAGAGAGTTACAGATAGAGGTGGGATCACAGTGCAGAGAGGGTTACAGATAGAGGTGGGATCACAGTGCAGAGAGGGTTACAGGTAGAGATGGGATCACAGTACAGAGAGGGTTACAGATAGAGGTGGGATCACAGTGCAGAGAAGGTTACAGATAGAGATGGGATCACAGCACAGAGAGGGTTACAGATAGAGATGGGATCACAGTGCAGAGAGGGTTACAGATAGAGATGGGATCACAGTGCAGAGAAAGTTACAGATAGAGATGGGATCACAGTACAGAGAGGGTTACAGATAGAGATGGGATCACAGCACAGAGAGGGTTACAGATAGAGATGGGATCACAGTGCAGAGAAGGTTACAGATAGAGATGGGATCACAGTACAGAGAGAGTTACAGATAGAGGTGGGATCACAGTGCAGAGAGGGTTACAGATAGAGGTGGGATCACAGTGCAGAGAGGGTTACAGGTAGAGATGGGATCACAGTACAGAGAGGGTTACAGATAGAGGTGGGATCACAGTGCAGAGAAGGTTACAGATAGAGATGGGATCACAGCACAGAGAGGGTTACAGATAGAGATGGGATCACAGTGCAGAGAAGGTTACAGATAGAGATGGGATCACAGTGCAGAGAGGGTTACAGATAGAGGTGGGATCACAGTGCAGAGAGGGTTACAGGTAGAGATGGGATCACAGTACAGAGAGGGTTACAGATAGAGGTGGGATCACAGTACAGAGAGGGTTACAGATGGAGATGAACTGAATCTGAAGCCACATGGGATTTTTATACGGTTTGGGTCAGCTGCTCCACAGAATCTCCCTGAACATCTTTTTACTTTTAACAAACGCATTGCAACATTTCTATGTTAAAAGGAGAGTCCTACAAGTCACAGATTATAAAACTTGATAATCAAACACAGACCTTTACGAATCAAGCACAGGCCTTTAACAATCAATCACAGAACTTTATCAAACACTGACAGTTAACAATCAAACACAGACCTTTAACAATCAAACATGTACCATTAACGATCAAACACAGACCTTTAACAATCAAACATGGACCATTAACAATCAAACACAGACCTTTAACAATCAAACATGGACCATTAACAATCAAACACGGACCTTTAACAATCAAACATGGACCTTTATCAATCAAACATAGACTTTTAACAATTAAACACAGACCTTTAACAATCAAACACGGACCTTTAGCAATCCAACACAGACCTTTACGAATCAAGCACAGACCTTTAACAATCAATCACAGAACTTTATCAAACACTGACAGTTAACAATCTAACACTGACATTTAACAATCAAACAGACCTTTAACAATCAAACACGGATCTTTATCAAACACAGACCTTTAACAATCAAACATGGACTTAACAATCAAACATGGACCTTTAACAATCAAACACGGACCTTTAACAATCAAACACTGACCTTTAACAATCAAACATGGACTTTTAACAATCAAACACAGACCTTTAGCAATCAAACACGGACCTTTAACAATCAAACACAGACCTTTATCAATCAAACACAGACCTTTAACAATCAAACACAGACCTTTAACAATCAAACATGGACCTTTAACAATCAAACACAGACCTTTATCAATCAAACACAGACCTTTAACAATCAAACATGGACCTTTAACAATCAAACACAGACCTTTATCAATCAAACACAGACCTTTAACAATCAAACATGGACCTTTAACAATCAAACACAGACCTTTACGAATCAAGCACAGACCTTTAACAATCAATCACAGAACTTTATCAAACAGTGACTGTTAACAATCAAACACAGACCTTTAACAATCAAACACTGACCTTTAACAATTACACACTGACCTTTAACAATTAAACATGGACTTTTAACAATCAAACACGGACCTTTAGCAATCAAACACGGAACTTTACTAATCAAGCACAGACCTTTAGAAACCAAACAGTCATTAAATTTTAAGCTACATAGATACTGATTTTAAGAAGTATGAAATGTTTGCATATGCTGTATTATGTCTTGGTGTCTGACATTGCCCGTGGCATGTTGCTGTTATGTTAGATGGCGTTAGCTCCTCCCACTGACATGCTAGGCTGGCTCCCATTGGCCACCAGCTGCTGTAAGTGAGAGGTGCAGCTGTTTCCCAATTGGCAGTCTTGTATAGTTACAATTACTATGTGTGTCACTAACGCATCATTTCCCTGACAGAACTAGCAAGAAAAGGCAAGTGAGTGTTTAAGTGCATTGCCTTAGGGAAAGTTTCTCTAGATCTGAAGCTTGTCTTATACAGTGCCTTGTAGTCAGTTTCTCCAGATGTGTGGCTTGTCTTATACAGTGCCTTGTAATCAGTTTCTCCAGATGTGAGGCTTGTCTTATACAGTGCCTTAGGGAGAGTTTCTCCAGAGGTGAGGCTTGCCTTATTCAGTACCTTGGGGAAATTTTCGCCAGATGTGAGGCTTGTCTCATACATTGACTTAGGGACAGTTTCTCCAGATGTGAGGCTTGTCTTATGTAGTTCCTTAGAGACAGTTTCTCCAGATGTGAAGCTTGTCTTATACAGTGCCTTAGAGACCGTTTCTCCTGATGTGAAGCTTGTCTTATACAGTGCCTTAGAGACCGTTTCTCCTGATGTGAGGCTTGTCTTATATAGTGCCTTAGAGACGGTTTCTCCAGATGTGAGGCTTGTCTTATACAGTGCCTTAGAGACAGTTTTTCCAGATGTGAGGCTTGTCTTATATAGTGCCTTAGGGAAAGTTTCTCCAGATGTGAGGCTTGTGTTATACATTGACTTAGGGACAGTCTCTCCAGATGTGAGGCTTGTCTTATACAGTGCCTTAAAGGCAGTTTCTCTATGTAGGATAAGGTTGACAAAAACGTCTACAGTTGAGGCCAAAAGTTTACATACACCTAGGCTAAAGACGTTCAAACTCATTTTTTTACAACTCCACATATTTCATGTTACCATGCATTTCCTGTGTTAAGTCAATTAGGGTATCTACTTTATTTCCATAAGAGGTCATTTCAAAATAATAGCTAAGAGACAGATTTATTTCTGCTTTTATGTACTATTTCAGATTTTCAGTGGGTCAAAAGTTTACATACACTTTGTTAGTATTTGGTGGCATTGCCTTTTAATTGCTTAACTTGAGTCAAACTCTTGGGGTAGCCTTCCACAAGCTTCTCACAATACTTTTCCTGAATTTTTGCCCATTCCTCCTGACAGAACTGGTGTAACTCAGTCAGGTTTGTGGGCCTCCATGCACGACACGCTTTTTCAGTTCAGTCCACAAATTTTCTATGGGATTCAGTTCAGGGCTTTGTGATGGCCACTCCAATACTTTCACTTTGTTGTCTTTAAGCCATTTTGTTCCAACTTTGGAGGTATGCTTAGGATCATTGTCCTGCTGGAAGTCCCAGTTGCGACCAGGTTTTAACTTTCTAGCTGATGTCTTGGTGTTGCTTCAGAATTTCTAGATAATCCTCCTTCCTCATGGTGCCGTATATTTTCTGAAGTGCACCACTCCCTTCTCCAGGAAAACACCCCCACAACATGATGCTGCCACCCCCATGCTTCACAGTTGGGATGATGTTCTTTGGATGAAAAGCCTTACCCCTTTTCCTCCATACATAGTGCTGATCATTATGGCCAAACAGTTCAATTTTTGTTTCATCTGACCAGAGAACACTCCTCTCAAGTGGTGGTTATAAAAAACTCCCAGATGGGAAGAAATCTCGGGTGGAACTCTGCTATAGAGGGGGAGCCCATCCTCCACTGGCCAGCCTGGTGTAAAGCAGCGGTAGAAATGAATGTGGCAGAAATGCTATAAGGGATCTATCACAGCAAATAGAATGGGTTAAGCAGGTTACAGCCGAAGTGATAGCTAACAGGAATAACAGAAGACCAAATGGCATAGTAAAGTATAGTGCAGTTTAGAGGACCCGGGTGATAGATCTGGAGCTCCAGGCTGCGTCAAGGGATGGAATAGGGCTGAGGCAGTCCATGGCCATAGAGCGAGGGACAGGGCTGGAGCAGTCCATGACCATAGAGCGAGGGACAGGGCTGGGGAGGTCTATGACCATAGAGCGAGGGACAGGGCTGGGGTGGTCCATGACCATGGAGCGAGGGATAGGGCTAGGGTGGTCCATGACCATAGAGCGAGGGACAGGGCTGGGGTGGTCCATGACCATAGAGGGAGGGACAGGGCTGGAGCTGTCCATGACCATAGAGCGAGGGACAGGACTGGAGCGGTCCATGACCATGGAGCGAGGGACAGGGCTGGGGTGGTCCATGACCATAGAGCGAGGGACAGGGCTGGAGCTGTCCATGACCATAGAGCAAGGGACAGGGCTGGAGCTGTCCATGACCATAGAGCGAGGGACAGGACTGGAGCAGTCCATGGCCAAAAAGCGAGGGACAGGGCTGGAGCGGTCCATGACCACTGAGCGAGGGACAGGGCTGGAGTGGTCCATGACCATGGAGCGAGGGACAGGGCTGGAGCTGTCCATGACCATAGAGCGAGGGACAGGGCTGGAGCTGTCCATGACCAGAGAGCAAGGGACAGGACTGGAGCAGTCCATGGCCAAAGAGCGAGGGACAGGGCTGGGGCAGTCCATGACCATAGAGCGAGGGACAGGGCTGGAGTGGTCCATGACCACAGAGCGAGGGACAGGGCTGGAGCGGTCCATGACCATAGAGCAAAGGACAGGGCTGGAGCGGTCCATGACCACTGAGCGAGGGACAGGGCTGGAGTGGTCCATGACCATGGAGCGAGGGACAGGGCTGGAGTGGTCCATGACCATAGAGTGAAGGACAAGGCTGGAGCGATCCCGTGGACTCAGGTCAAGGGAGGGGCAGGAGCCCCAGGGAAAAAGAAACAGAAGATAAGGTTAGGCACTATAAAGATTGTCAGCACAGGAACTGTACTTGGTCGATTCCCCGATGGGGCCTGTGGTTGTACCCCTGGGCTGCTTCAGCTGTGGGTTGCGTGTCTGCTAAATGCCCAAAGGGGCAGCACTGCTGAAGTGTCACATGGTAATTTACATTTCTAATAGCGCTGGCCTTCAGAGTGCAAGCTGTGGGTGCTCTAGTGGGGACACAACAGAAATATGCCATCAAACTACATTTCCCATAATCCATTGTGTGAATGTTTTAGATTGAGATATAGAAAATAGTATTTAAAAAAATTGTACTGATCAGGATCAAGTACCAAAGTTAATATTTAATGAGAGTCAAGTGCCCTCAGCTAGATTGGTATTGTGACAAAAGGGTAATAAAAGAATAAAAGGGAGGAAGTGCTGGAGAGAGAAGCAAGTGATAATGGGGACCCAGGCGGTGGTATTGATGTGTAATACTGAGGAAGGAAATTAAAGTGACACTGCTGTCCACTGAGCTCCCTGGGAGGACACGGTATGCTTTACTAAACTGGAATAGCTCAGAGAAAACTCCAAATGGGTTGTGTCACTAAAAACCTGTTCTTCCTTTGACTTCTCTCTCTGTTTGTTTCTCTGTCTGAGATGCCCTGGCCTGGTAGTGGCTGTTTGCGTCTGTCTCTGAGACTCCCTACCCCATAATTGGCAGTTTGCTTCTGTCTCTGAGACGCCCTGGTCCGTAATTGGCTATTAGCTCTGCAGAGTTCCTCCTCCCTTTTGCTTGCTGCCTTTCTGCCCAAGTGCACTAATTCTGTGTTCTGTGCCCCTCCCTCTTTCTCCTCCTATCTCCATGCTAGCCAATGAGGACCCCTTGTCCAAGGTATGTGAGAGAAAAGAAGAAAAAAAACATTTTTCTTTTTCCTTTTTTTCCATCTCTCATTTTGTTTAGGTCGCCCTCCCAAATGCAGCAGCGGTACGGAGCTGGGTCACCATACCCCGACCCCGCCCACAGGCAGCCGCCCCGATTCCCCCGCCCCTGCCGCACTCGAAAGCGGGGGCCCTAACTGCCCCACCTACCCCCACACCCTCCCTCTACCCAGCCCCCGCACTGGGGAAGTAAGTAGCTACCAGAGGGTGTAATGTGTCAGCCAGGCCAGGAGGGGGTGCTGCTACCAGTCTTGTTCTCCTACTTCTGCCGCCAGCTGGATAGTTCATTATTAATGAAGCCTGATTACTCAGGAAATGCTAATTATCAAACCCATGTCTCAACCTCAAACAGGACCTGCATATCATACAGGCGCACACACTCGCACAATTTTATCCTACACACGCACACACGATTTTCACCCATAAAGCCAAAATGCTCGTTGCCCCAAACACGTTTCGAGTCTGAAAATCAGCATTTCCTGATTAATCAGGGGAAGAAATTGGTCACCACACAGCTTGAGCATCCGGCTAGCTTGCCGTTGGTTTATTCCCGTGGTTAATGTACCATTACATCCATTGTGCTTTTTTATTTGACTTTTATTTATTTTTTCTTCCCCCCACAGTCTTACAAAGTGAACAGTCTTACCCTCGCCTTCACCAACTGAGCTGTGGATTGTGAGGCAAACATCTGATCTGGTTATTTTAAAGCTGGATGTGAAAAAATAATAATAAATTAAGTGTATCAGTAGGAAAGCAACTATTCAGACCTTCCAAATTAATTACCAATAATTAATGAACAGGGTTTTTTTGACACAGAAAGTTGTGAATGTGTGGAGCAGGTTACCAGGTTGTGCAGTAGAGGTGAAGACCTCTGGCTGTTCTCGACTGTTGGGTAATGACGAGCCTAGAAGGGCTGAATGGCCCGTTTTTGTTTGTTTGTTTACTTGAACACTGTTAAAACAACTAACAAAAAAACAGGACATAACACAAAGCAAAAAAGAATAATTACAATAAAATAAATATGAACATAGCGTAGGATGGGGCTAGAAATTCAGAAGGGCTTATACCTCTCCCTCATCAATAATAAAGAAAAGAATAATAACACTGACATAGCAAGACTAAAAGAGAAAGAAAAACATACCCCGAAAAATCACTGTGTCACTGTCCATTCTTACAACCTTACGCTGTCTGGAATGTCATTAAAATGTCCCCACTGACCACAGCAGGACTGAAATGAGAAGTCCAAGCACATGTGGGCTGCCATTATTCTGCCCCAGGGTGGGTGCTGGGGCTGATAGTGCCATTATTCTGCCCCCGGGTAGGTGCTGGCGCTGATAGTGCCATTCTATTACACCAGAGTGGGTGCTGGGGCTGATAGTGCTATTCTATTGCGCCAGATTGGGTGCTGGGGCTGATAGTGTCATTCTGTTGCGCCAGAGTGAGTGCTGGGGCTGATAGTGCCATTCTACTTCCCCCTGAGTGGGTGCTGGGACTGATAGTGTCATTCTGTTGCCCCAGAGTGGGTACTGGGGCTGATAGTGCCATTCTACTGCCCCAGAGTGGGTGCTGGGACTGATAGTGTCATTCTGTTGCCCCAGAGTGGGTACTGGGGCTGATAGTGCCATTCTATTGCGCCAGAGTGAGTTCTGGGGCTGATAGTGCCATTCTACTGCCCCAGAGTGGGTGCTGGGGCTGATAGTGTCGTTCTTCCCGACAGGGGGACATCCATGAGGACTTTTGTGCGGTGTGCAGGTGCAGTGGACAGTTGCTGATGTGTGACACGTGCTCATGTGTGTACCACCTGGACTGCTTGGATCCCCCACTGAAAGCCATTCCCAAAGGCATGTGGATCTGCCCCAAATGTCAAGACCAGGTAACGCATGCAAGGGACTTTGCCCCCTCCCGTAGACTCGTCATGCAACCTGCTGTCCAATAGCAGCCCAGGCCTGTGCTCTTACTGTGCGAGGCTGTCCAATAGAAGCCCAGACCTGTGCTCTTACTGTGTGAGGCTGTCCAGTATAAGCCCAGGCCTGTGCTCTTACTGTATGAGGCTGTCCAATAGAAGCCCACGCCTGTGCTCTTATTGTGTGACTCTGTCCAATAGAAGCCCAGGCCTGTGCTCTTACCGTGTGAGACCGTCCAATAGAAGCCCAGGCCTGTGCTCTTACTGTGTGAGGCTGTCCAGTATAAGACCAGGCCTGTGCTCTTACTGTGTGACAATGTCCAATAGAAGCCCAGGCCTGTGCTGTTAAGGCTAATGTATGCTTCAGCGACAAAGTGTCGTACTACAAAGTGTTGGTCGGTAGAACTTTGTCGCACAAAGTTTTGCATTTATAGTGCAGCGACAGTGCGTGTTGTTACTATAGCAACCAGATGCCAAGCCCAGCAGAGGTTTGTTTACATTCCACAAAAAATGGCAGCGCCACTAACGTCGTCATGAAATTTTTCTCGACCGTGAAAACTGCCTGACTTGTTTACATTTTGGACAGATGTGGCTAGTGGATAAATCTATCTATAAATCTGTTCCGTCGCAGCATTTTTGACACAAGCAATATCAGAAGTGCTATCTTAAAATTTCTTCCAGGCAGTTTTCACGGTTGGGAAAAATTCTGTCCAATAGAAGCCCAGGCCTGTGCTCTTACTGTATGAGGCTGTCCAATAGAAGCCCAGGCCTGTGCTCTTACTGTGTGAGACCGTCCAATAGAAACCCAGACCTGTACTCTTACTGTGTGAATCCGCCCAATAGAAGCCCAGCCCTGTGCTCTTACCGTGTGAAGCCATCCAATAGAAGCCCAGGCCTGTGCTCTTACCGTGTGAGGCCATCCAATAGAAGCCCAGGCCTGTGCTTTTGCAGTGTGTGGTTATTGATAAATTTGTAGCACTGCTGGGAAGCTAAGGCAGAGTTTGTGTGAAGGATGGTTGGTTCTCAAAGGCTTTCGCCACCATTCCATGGCAGTTGACTCTAACCCTAGTGTTCACAGCTACCCCCCCCACCCCCACTCTAGCCCTAGTGTTCACAGCTACCCCCCCACCCCCACCCCCACTCTAGCCCTAGTGTTCACAGCTACCCCTCTACCCCAGCTCTAGTCCTAGTGTTTACAGCTACCCCCCCCACCCCCACCCTAGCCCTAGTGTTCACAGCTACCCCTCTACCCCCACTCTAGCCCTAGTGTTTACAGCTACCCCTCTACCCCAGCTTTAGCCCTCGTGTTTACAGCTACCCCTCTACCCCAGCTTTAGCCCTCGTGTTTACAGCTACCCCTCTACCCCCACTCTAGGCCTAGTGTTTACAGCTACCCCTCTACCCCCACTCTAGCCCTAGTGTTTACAGCTACCCCTCTACCCCCACTCTAGCCCTAGTGTTTACAGCTACCCCTCTACCCCCACTCTAGCCCTAGTGTTTACAGCTACCCCTCTACCCCCACTCTAGCCGTAGTGTTTACAGCTACCCCTCTACCCCCACTCTAGCCCTAGTGTTTACAGCTACCCCTCTACCCCCACTCTAGCCGTCGTGTTTACAGCTACCCCTCTACCCCCACTCTAGCCCTAGTGTTTACAGCTACCCCTCTACCCCCACTCTAGCCCTAGTGTTTACAGCTACCCCTCTACCCCCACTCTAGCCCTAGTGTTTCTCTGCATGTCTCCACATGGTTTCGAGATGTCCACATGTTTTCTGCTTTTCTGGCTATTTTGCGGGTGTAAGATGGCGTCTGTCGCATGTCTGATCGTTTAGGCTGTCCATCCTGGCGCTCGGCCTGGGACCCGCGGTCGTCACTTTGTTCTGAGGCTCATTAAAACACTGCCAACGCTGACAGTGTGCTTGTTTTGTGTCTTTCCGTCTTTCAGATTGTGAAGAAAGAGGAGGTCGTGCCTTGGCCGGGTACTCTGGCTATCGTTCACTCGTACATCGCGTACAAAGCAGGTAGGGGGACCGAGCATGAATTGCGTGGGATCCTCCCGCGGGCTTTCCCTGGTTCCTCCAGGGGGCTTTCCCTGGTTCCTCCAGGGGGCTTTCCATTGCCACTGTTGCCCCTGGCTTGGTGATGGGGGCTTGGGCCTGCAGTCTGTAAAGGGCGCTGAGTCGCTGGTCCTTTGTGAAAAGCGCTATGCGAATGGAACCCTATCTGAATGGCGCGCTGCTACGGCTGTTCTTCCCTCGCAGCTAAAGTGGAGGAGAAGCAGAGGCTGCTGAAGTGGAGCTCGGAGCTGAAGCAGGAGAGAGAGCAGCTGGAGCAGAAGGTCAAACAGCTCAGCGGCGCCATAACGGTGAGTGACAGGGAGCATGGCCAATCAGCCACTGGGAAGACATAACAAAACACCAGAGAGCAACTCCACCAGTTACAGACATTTTCTGGCTAGTTCCTGACTAACACGTCAAGAGAACCAGGAAGTGTAGCTACCAAAAGTATCCACCAATCACCACACGATAGGCCACACCCGGAACCTTCCAGTTCAGACGCTGGCCAGGCTGTCAGAGGGGTGGTTTTTTTGGGGAAGTGTGACGTGTTTGATGCACACCCTCCTCGCGTTGTTCCACCCATTGCTCTGTGTGCTGAGGTTTGGATCATCCCCTTCACCTCTGACCCGTCTTCTGATTGGTTGGAAAGTACAGTGAGCTTCTAAATGGACAAAGACATTTTTTTCTTGACTTAGCTCTGTATTCTACAATTTTAGATTTGTAACCAATGCCCAATGTGCACATTAAAGTGCATGTTCTCAGCTTTTATTTAGGGGTATTTGCATACACTTTGGTTGCACTGTGTAAAAATTACGGAAAGTTATCCATAGCCCTGCTATTTCATGGCACCATAATGTTTTGGGCAGTTATGTAAATGAAAGTAGTCGTATTCAGTACTTTGTTGAATTTCATTTGCGTGTAATGACTGCTTGAAGTCTGTGACCCTTAGACATCACCAGGTGCTGAGTATCCTCTCTGGCGATGCTCTGCCAGGCCTGTACTGCAGCCATCTACAGCTCCTGCTTGTTTTGGGGTCTAACTGCTTTAAGTTTTCTCTTCAGCATATGAAACGCAAACGTTGGATTGGGTGGCTGAGTTGACCACTCAAGAATTTTCCCGTTTTTAGCTTTAGAACCTCCTTTGTTTCTTAAGCAACATGTTTGGGATCGGTGTCTTGCTGTAGGATGAAGCGCTGTCCAGTGAGTTTGGAGACAGTTGATTTAACTTGAGCAAATAAAGACGCTTCTGTGCACTTCAGAAATAATTTTGCTGCTGCTACTTTCAGCAGTTACATCATTAGTGAAAACAAGTTAGCCAGTACCTGTGGCAGCCATATACGCCAAAACCATAACACCCCCGCCATGTTTCACAGATTTGGGGTTTGGATCTTGGGCGGGTCTTTTTGGCCTTTGCACTTTGCTCTTGACACATCCAAGCCTGCCTCATGAAGAGTGCTTCTGATCTATAGGAGAGCTGTTTAAGGTTTTTTCTTCATTATGGTGAGTATTCATCTTCTCCAAAGGCAAACAAAAGGCTAGAATCTAGGCTAGATACTGAGGGCTCTCTTATACCTGCACTACAAAAGCAATTGAACACACCGACTAATCAGAAACACCTGTGAAGCTTCGTCACAAACATTATGGAGCTCACTGTACTTTGCTTACCTCCCAAAAAGTGGGTGGGGTTATGGCTCTGAACTGCACTGCTTTTGCCAGGCCTGTAGAGGGCGTATGATGCTCTAGGAGCGTGCTGCTGGGTGCTAGGAATGAGTCATTGGCTGTGGGACTTGAGAAGTGCTGTAAGAGTGAGTGATGGATTGCTCTAGTCTGGTGAGTGATGTATTGCTCTGGTCTGGTGAGTGATGTGCTGCTCTGGTCTGGTGCCTGACGGAGTGCTCTGGTCTGGTGCCTGATGGATTGCTGTGGTCTGGTGGCTCTGGTCTGGTGCCTGATGGATTGCTGTGGTCTGGTGGCTCTGGTCTGGTGCCTGATGGATTGCTGTGGTCTGGTGGGTGATGTATTGCTCTTATCTGGTGCCTGGTGGATTGCTCTGGTCTGCTGAGTGATGGATTGCTCTGGTCTGGTGCATTGTTACAGAAATGCATGGAGACGAAGAACAGCATCCTGGCCCGGCAGGAGGAGATGCGGGCCTCGCTGGAGAAAGCCAAAGACCTGGTGCACCTCATCCGTGGCATCCAGCTCATCCAATCCGAGGAGCCAGCCGCCCCCCCGCCAGGTATCGCCAACGGCACAATGGGCCACCCTGGCACTGACGCTAACAACCGGGACCACAGCGAATCCGCAAACAACGCCAAAACCATCGCGCCCGAGGACAGCACGAAAGGGCCGCTCGCAGGCGGAGAGGAGGGTGGCAGAAACGACAACAACGGAAAAACCTCAGAGCTCAACCAGCGCACCGAGCCAGCCCCCGTCAGCAGCACAGACAGCGCGAAATAACACCTGCCCCGCAGCCACCCCAACCCCAGAGAGAGAGAGAGGGAGACTACACTGCACCTGGGGGTGCTTCACATCGCCAATCATATATTTATAGATAAACGGCATATATATATATATACATATATATATATATATATATACCTTTTTGTGCGTATTGCTGGATCTGGATAAGAGTGCCAGTCTGGGAAAATGGGAAAGTGGGGCTTTGTACTGATCTCATGCCAATTCACTAATAATAATAATAACAGTAATAATAATAATGCAGATGATAATAATGATTTCAAACATCACACCAATGTGTGCCTGTAGCATTCTCCTGGGGATTTTGCCCTGGGGGGTCCTAGTTTTTCAGATACAGAGGAGTCGGTGTCCAACTGCCACCCAAAAAGTGTTTGCCATGGGCCCCCTCCCTGCCCTGCCCCTCCCCACCTCACTCTTCCCAGCCCCGCCCTGCCCCACCCCACCCGGCCCCGCCCTATTGTGGCGGATTAGAGACAATGTTTGATTGTATATCGGAGCAGACTATCATCACAGCAGCCAGATCCACAGCTGCAACAGCCACAGCTGTGTGGGCCCACATTGTGGGAGGTCACCCGGGCTGATGTAGATTCTGGCTGTGCAGATGTAGGTTCTGGCTGCGCAGATGTAGGCTCTGGCTGAGCAGATGTAGGCTCTGGCTGTGCAGATGTAGACTCTGGCTGTGCAGATGTAGACTATGGCTGTGCCGATGTAGGCTCTGGCTGTGCCGATGTAGGCTCTGGCTGTGCAGATGTAGACTCTGGCTGTGCAGATGTAGGATCTGGCTGCGCAGATGTAGGCTCTGGCTGCGCAGATGTAGACTCTGGCTGTGCCGATGTAGGCTCTGGCTGTGCAGATGTAGGCTCTGGCTGTGCAGATGTAGACTCTGGCTGTGCAGATGTAGGATCTGGCTGCGCAGATGTAGGCTCTGGCGGCACAGATGTAGGCTCTGGCTGTGCAGATGTAGGCTCTGGCTGCGCAGATGTAGGATCTGGCTGCGCAGATGTAGGCTCTGGCAGCGCAGATGTAGGCTCTGTCTGTGCAGATGTAGGATCTGGCTGCGCAGATGTAGGCTCTGGCTGTGCCGATGTAGGCTCTGACTGTGCCGATGTAGGACCTGGCTGTGTAGATGTAGACTGGCTGTGCAGATGTAGGCTCTGGCTGCGCAGATGTAGGCTCTGGCTGTGCAGATGTAGGCTCTGGCTACGCAGATGTAGGCTCTGGCTGTGCCGATGTAGGACCTGGCTGTGTAGATGTAGACTGGCTGTGCAGATGTAGGCTCTGGCTGTGCAGATGTAGCAGCTGCCTTACACAGTCTAGCACTGCAAGAGGTGCCCCAGGCATGGTTGCATCATAGGCGCAGTGCCAGACCAATGTTGTGAAATTCCTTTTTTTTTGGGTCAGTGCATCAACTTTCCAGGTACTGATCAAAGTTGTGAAGAACAGTCTCAGAAAACAAAGATAATTTCTGAGCAGCGTTTATTTTAAAGGAAAGGTTATTCAGGTCTTCCTCAGCTTCAGAAAAATAAGAAAAATCTTTTTCCACTGCTTTTCTGTTTTACAAAACAGTTATTTCTATTAAACGGTGTTAGTACTGGAATAGATTATGTAAATATCTTTCTTTTTTTTATAGAGGATTTGTGCAGGTGAAATTATCTGTGAAATTCTGAACTGCCAAATGCTATTGCAGCCAAATCCAGCAGGGATGTTTTGTTTTAGCAAAACTGAATGAAACAAAAGGTGAAAAATGGTACCATTTGTACACTTACTATTTCTCTAAAATAGGCCTGAAATTTCACAAAAAGTTTCCATTCTAAGAAGGGCAAATCTGAAGCTTTGTAAGGCTAGTACAGCAGCTGTGTGAAAACAAACCTTGAATGTAAAGCACAAGCTTGTTATATTAAAAAAAAAAAAACTTTTTTTAAGATCAGGAAAAAACAGAGAGATTTTTGCTTGTTTGTTCATACATAATTTGTTAACTGGGTGGACCAGGATAAAGACATCATCTTAGTTTATTTACATTTTTACATTTTCCTCTTGCAATTTGTGAGACATTTTGCAGAATATTTGTAGGGTTTCCCTAGTATGTTGGAGTGGGCAGCTCACACATGTAGCGGTAGTGCTTGTAAAATGTGTGTTCTTACAGGGTAGGATGTAAGTGAGGGGGAGGGGGGTGGGAGTGCTCAAACTACATTCTCCACATCAAAATGGAGGTTAGCTTAAATGACTGCTTCCAAAAATGTATATGCTGTTTAAGGAGATATGTCTCCTCTTCAAACTCAGAATTTCACACAGAACAAAATTTCTCCTGAAGATGCTCATGCTCGTCTGATTTTATGACTTGATCAGGCCGCAAGTTTTGCGAAACAACCTGAGGACGCTTGAAAGAGACACTCAGTCTCAGAGGAAGTCTTACCCGTGTGAAATTTTTTGCAACACGAGACCAGGAAGTAAAATGTGTACTACTGTTGCCATAACAACCACAAGACCAGGCTGTAAAATGTGTAGATGCTTGATCTTGATACTGCCATATTAAAACACAAAATTGGTTATTTTTTATGTATTTATTTTTTAATCACCCTCTATTCTAGGGTGCAAGCGTGTGAAAGAACGTGCTCAGAACAGAGGATGAATTATGTTTACATGCTATCAGACTGGCTCTCAGGCTTGTTATACACAGAAAATGTCTGGTCAGGTCTATGGAAGTTTAAGAGTGCAGTCCATGGAGCTTCTGTGGACATGGTTCAAAGGGCATTGCAGCAGCTTCGTAGGATCTACCGCGCGTGTGAACGCACGAGGCCCTGGAATCTTCCGGAAACTCGGGCTCGGTGCCCGCGGGAGGGATCGCTGTGTCTGTTTCCCTGTGGCCACATCCCGGTCTCACTGCTGACTCCCCGAAGTCTTCTTTCAGCCCTGAAGCGTTCCTCCTTTTGCAGAGTGCCTGTGGCCTCAGGGTATTTGAGTCTTCAGACCGCACTTACATCATCAGCCTTTCTGCTGCTCCCCTCGACTGACCAAATTCAAAGTCATGAAAGCAAAAAAAAGACCAAAAGCACAAAGCAGTTTCACAGATGTGTGCTTTTTATTCAATTCAATTTTTCATTGTTTTTACATATCAGTAAGTACACCATAGTCTATCGTGTATCCACCATCCTGCTACTAGTTTTAATTCATCGCACTTCTTCCTCCAACCCTTTGAGGTTGACTATTAAAAAAAGCATTGTACAGAAGTTTCCTTCCTCAATCTCATCCAGAAAGGGCCGGTGTGGGTGTAGGCTTTTGTTCCAACCAAGCAGTGATGATTCTACAACACACCTGATTCTACTAATCAGGGTCCTTAGCAAAGACACTAGTGGTTGACTGTTAGAGCCAGGTGTATTATTGCTTGGATGGAATGAAAGCCTGCACCCACACCGGCCCTTTTGGATAAGATCGAGGACCCCTGCCTTAAGATATTAATTGTCGTAATGAACGAGTTGTATGTTGAAAGTATTTGGGGAAATTCAATGTAAAGGGAGACCTGCCATCCATCTCTAATTCGATGGAAACGTTTTTCTGGGTACTGTTAATATGACATCTGAGAATTTTAATTGCCGCCATTAGAAAGTTGTTTTACTGGAACCTGTTCTAAAATGATGTTTTGGTCTTTTAATAAAGGATCGTGGTTTTGTAAGTTGAAATGCACAAGAACTTTCAGATGCAAATTAAGTAGATGTGATTGCAAACATGTAACAATGTTTGAGTTCCAGATGTTGTGATTCACTTTATGATTTAACACGTTCTTAGTATTATTTTTTATTTTTTTTTAGATTGTATTGAGAGGACAGATGTCTATGAAAGGAAATCAAATGGGAATCTCTGTGATATCTTCTACTCCAGAACTGAACTTTGGTTCCTTATCAAAACGATCAGTCGGAGTGATTTGTATGTAAGCAGATTAACCAGGGGAGTAGTGGCCATTACATAGTTTTCCGCAGTTTGTGGTACAGACATTATTAGCATGTTCCAACTCACCACTGTATTCAGCCATTTGGCTGGTATAGTATTTATGAACTACATCTGTGACAATGAGGCCTGAAGATTAAAGTGCTGCGAGTGTTTGAACCAGGAAGCCTTCTGAGTTCATCCTTGCAGCTGACCAACCAGTACAATGAAATATATGCCTTATCATTTTTGTCAACTTGTTTAATATTTTGTAAATATGCATTGTTTTTTTTACATTTTTTAAACTTTTTCCACAAAATTGCAGTTCATCTTTTTTTAACGCAAAGTAATCCATATTTCTGATGAACAAATGATGAAAGGACACATCTAGGGACGGAAAGAACACATCTAGGGACCAAAAGGACACATCTAGGGACGGAAAGGACACATCTAGGGACCAAAAGGACTCATCTAGGGATGGAAAGGACTCATCTAGGAACCGAAAGGACACATCTAGGGACCGAAAGGACTTACCTAGGGACTGAAAGGACTCATCTAGGGACCGAAAGGACTCATCTAGGGACCGAAAGGACTCATCTAGGGACGGAAAGGACTCATCTAGGGACTGAAAGGACTCATCTAGGGACAGAAAGGACTCATCTAGGGACCGAAAGGACTCATCTAGGGACTGAAAGGACTCATCTAGGGACCGAAAGGTCATACGCTGGTGACCTGTGCAGATTTTCTAGTGGACCCAAACAAAAATGAGAATTTGCTTATTTCTTTCCTTTGGAACAAGTAAATGACACTGATTCAGCCCTGCCTTTGGTGATGTATAGTGGGCTCCAGAATTATTGGCACTCTTGATAAATAGGCAAAAAAAAAGCTAAACTAAAAAATAATACAGTTATTGACATAAGCTTTATTTTCCAACATGTGTAAACTAGTGTGCTTGATTAATGATTCATTGGAATCAACCAAAGTCTTTTTATTTTAGTCTATTTCCCCAAAAAACAGGTTCCACAATTATTGGCACTCCTGGTTTAATACTTTGTGAAAACACCCCTGGCAAAGATGACAGCCATGAATCTTTTCCTATCATTTGTGATAAGGTTAGAGAACACATTTGGAGGGATTTTTGACCATTGTTTCATATAGAACGTTTCAGAATCATTGATATCTTTGGGATTGCGCTTATGGACCTTCAGTTCAGACCACAGGTTTTTGATGGAATTTAAGTCTGGAGGCTGAGATGGCCATTGGAAAACATGGATGTTGATTTCACTTAAGCACTTCTGTTTAAATTTTGATGCTTGGACTCATTGTCCTGCTGGACAATCTACCTATGACCAAATCCTAGCTTCATAGCAGAGACAACCAAATTTTCTGCCAAAATTTCCTAGGACTTTGTTGAATTCATTGTGCCGTTGATCTAAAATAGTGACCCGGGACCACTGCCAGCAAAACATCTCCAAAATATCAATGACCCACCTCCATATTTGACAGTAGGTTTAAGGTGCTTCTCCTGTATGCATTCCTCTTTTGCCACCAAACATGTCGATGGTGTGTATGGCCAAAACGTTCAATTTTTGGTCTCATCTGACGATAGCACTCTCTTCCAGTCATAATTCCAATGAGGTTTGGCAAGCTCCAGATTCTTGGTTTTGTTTATTGTGCTCAGTAAGGGCTGTCTTCGCGCCACCCTTCCAAAGAGTTAGTTGGTATGGAGGTGCCATTTTATGTTTTTTGACTTGTTGACTGCAAGAAACAAACCAATCTCTGCAATTCTTAAACAGTGATCCTTGGGTTATTAATGGCCTCCTTCACCATCTTCCTCACCGTCCGTGGGGACACCGTGCACTTGCTTCCTCTTTCTGGCAAATCTGCAACCATTCCATATGTTTTACACCTTTACCAGACTTGTGACGGTAAATTACCGTCGGTCTCTTCTGAATTGACAGTTATTTGGTTTTTCCCATCCAAGGGATTTTGTATGCTTGTTACCTCATTTTTATTCTCTAGTGAAACTGGAAGTGATGGAATGACACAATATTGTTCCTTTAGACTGAGATGAACTAGATTAAGTAAAATTGTATTGCCAATTTCATTTTGTTTGATTTTACGCACAATAATTGTTAGGGGTGCCAATAATTATGGCACCTATGGTTTTCAGAAAAAAATAGATTACTTAATAAAAAACATTGAAGCATGAGAGTAAATGTATTGAAATTAAAGTATATAGTTTTCCCATATGTTTGAACATAACACATAGATTATTATCTGTGTCATGTATTATATGCAGCCTTTTTTCTAAATTTTTATTAAGGGTGCCAATAATTCTGGAGCCCACTGTATCACAAAGAATGCTATGGGACTCATTTTGAGGGATTCAACTCCAAATTTTAAGTATTCAGGAGCGCTTTTTTGTATATATATAAGCCACATATTGTACAAATTGAAGAATTCATGATTTTGATGTACCCAAAGAATCTGTTTGTGCTTTCTGTTTTTATATGCCTTTTATATGCATTTTGAATACATATCGGTTCATTTTTTAGTAAGACTGTACATTTCTGCTTCTTGCTTCGCATCACCTGGGATTTGTCCATCAGAGAAAGACCTTCTGTCGGTTCAAATGTTGTTGGTGTTCTGTGTTCTGGAAGGGTCTTTCCGTTTACTCCATAGTCACTGGCAAAGAAGTTTGGTAAACAGTCCATGTGGAGCGTTAACTGCTACCAGCTGAATCGCAGCTTTCTCAGCTCAGCAGTCTCTTAACGCCTGCTTGTGTACCGAGCTGCATTTTTACTGAGGAATCACCACGGGGTTCCACCAATTCCCGTCCCAAACTTGTGCATATTTCACTGGCATATCGCCATATGCTGTTGCTACATCACATGTCACATTATATCAAGTCTACTGTGGCCTTCTGTTGTTCCCTCATCATCACAATATTATTAGTGACCTCACTGTTGCGCCCCCTCCTTTTTTTTCCTTTTTTTTTTTTTAGCTCATCTAATGTAATTCCAATGAGCCCTTTTATTTTTAAGTGTGCTCAGAAGAAAGAAAAAAAGTACAAAAAAATCTTCCACTTTGTTAAACACGAAACAAAGATCCATTGTAGCTATACAGGTACACCTGGTTTGCTGAAATATGTGTACAATTGTTTATTACACTGTCTGAAGTTGGTTATTGTATTTTTCACAATGATTTAAAAAAGGAGTGTTTATTTTTTGCCTGATGTTGATGAACCGCTGTTTCCTTACCTCTCCTGTAAGTTATTTGTATGCAGTGTTTAGCAAATACTTTAGAAAACATTTAAAGAAGTGGGAATTAGGAGCATTTGATCAATTTGTATTTATTTATTTTACCATTTTGCTAAATAAAATAAGAAAAAATAAAACTTTGGACCTCTCCCCTTCATTTTACACAATGGTCATAATGTTGAGACGTTAATCTTTTTTTTGCAGTATGAATTTTTCAGATCAGTTTCAGGTTCCATTTTTTTATGGTCAAAAATCTTACCTTGGCCAGGAATATTTCTGTGATGAGCATTGCTGACTGAGCATGATTTGCCATGAGCATGGTTGGCTATGCGTATGATTAGGTGTGAGCATGATTGGGTATGCACATGATTAGATATGTGCATGATTGAGTGAGCATGATTGGGTATGTGCATGATTGAGTGAGCATGATTGGGTATGTGCATGATTGGGTATACGTATGATTGGGTATGTGCATGATTGGGTATACGTATGATTGGGTGTGAGCATGATTGGGAGTGAGCATGATTGGGTATGTGCATGATTGGATATGCGTATGATTAAGTGTGAGCATGATTGGGAGTGAGCATTATTGGGTATGTGCATGATTGGATATGCGGATGATTGGGTGTGAGCATGATTGGGTATGTGCATGATTGGTTATACGTATGATTGGGTATGTGCATGATTGGGTGTGAGCATGATTGGGAGTGAGCAACAGTGAATAGCAACAGGTACTGTTTAGAGACTTATTTTCATATATCACAGAATGCCACTGTAACTGTAAGAATGAAAAAGATTTGTGCTTCACATTTTTGTGACTGAGTAGGGGGTAGAATAGGTGTGCATAGCTGTGTGGAAAACGTGTTTGTCTAGTGCAGCTCCTGGGTCATCAGCACACTGTGTTTCCAGCTGCCCACGGCAGGTCCCAGGTCTGCCTGTGTGTGTGGGTTTGTGTTTTAGTCATCCTCTGATGTGTGTGTGGGTTTGTGTTTTAGTCATCCTCTGCATGTGGGTTTGTGTTTTGGTTATCCTCTGCTGTGTGCAGGTTTGTGTTTTGGTCATCTTTTGCTGTGTGTGTGAGTCTGTTTTGGTCATCCTCTGCTGTTTGAGCACATTCATGTTTTGGTCTTCCTCTACCTGCGTGCAGGTTTGAGGTTTGGTCATCCTCTGTTGTGTGTGCAGGTTTGTATTTTGGTCATCCTCAGCTGTGCGTGTGGGTTTGTGTTTTGGTCATCCTCAGCTGTGCGTGTGGGTTTGTGTTTTGGTCATCCTCTGCTGTGTGTGTGGGTTTGTGTTTTGGTCATCCTCTGCTGTGCGTGTGGGTTTGTGTTTTTGTCACCCTCTGCTGTGTGAGCAGGTTTGTGTTTTGGTTATCCTTTGTTGTGCATGTGGGTTTGTGTTTTGGTCATCCACTGTCTGTTTTCCCCCCACAAAGTGCGCGTGAAGCCTCCTGTCCCACCCGCAACTGTGCGAGATTCACTGGGGGACTGCGAGATACACTGGGGCATTGTGGGAGATTTACTGGTGCACTGTGCGAGATTTACTGGGGGACTGTGTAAGATTCACTGGGGGACTGTGCGAGATTCGCTGGGGCACTGCGAGATTCACTGGGGCATTGTGGGAAATTCACTGGGGGACTACGAGATACACTGGGGCATTGTGGGAGATTTACTGGGGGACTGTGCGAGATTCACTGGGGCACTGTGCGAGATTCACTGGGGCATTGTGGGAGATTCACTGGGGCGCTGTGTGAGATTCACGGGGGAAATGTGCAAGATTCACTGGGCAATTATGGGAGATTCATTGGGAGAATGTGTGAGATTAGCTGGGGGACTGTGCGAGATTAACTGGGGGACTGTGCGAGATTCACTGGGGCATTTTGGGAGATTCACTGGGGGACTGTGCGAGATTCACTGGGGCATTGTGTGATATTCACTGGGGGAATGTGCGAGATTCACTGGGGCACTGTGCTAGATTCACTGGGGGATTGTGTGAGATTCACTGGGGCACTGTGGGAGATTCACTGGGGGACTGTATGAGATTCACTGAGGGACTGTGTGAGATTCACTGGGGCATTGTGGGAGATTCACTGGGGGACTGCATGAGAATCACTGGGGTATTGTGGGAGATTCACTGGGGGACTGTGCGAGATTCACTGTGGCATTGTGGGAGATTCACTGGGGGATTGTGCGAGATTCACCGGGGCACTGTGGGAGATTCACTGGGAGAATGTGCGTGATTCACTGGGGCATTGTGGGAGATTCACTGGGGGAATGTGCATGATTCACTGGGGCACTGTGGGAGATTCACTGGGGGAATGTGCGTGATTCACTGGGGCACTGTGGGAGATTCACTGGGGCACTGTGGGAGATTCACTTGGGCACCATGGGAGATTCACTGGGGGACTGTGAGACTTACTGGGGCATTGTGGGATATTCACTGGGGCATTGTGGGATATTCAGTGGGGGACTGTGTGAGATTCACTGGGGGACTGTGCGAGATTCGCTGGGGCATTGTCGGAGATTCACTGGGGGAATGTGTAAGATTCACTGGGGGATTGTCCGAGATTCACTGGGGCATTGTGGGATATGAGCACACTCACAGAGCAGCACACACTCATAGAGCACACACACTCACAGAGCACACACACTCACAGAGCTCACACACTCACAGAGCACACACACTCACAGAGCTCACACCCTCACAGAGCAGCATACACTCACAGCTGTTTTCCCATCCTCGTCCGCGTGCATTATTCTGCCTCCATATTTTTTAAGGGTGTACAATTTTATCCAAAAATGGCCGATGTGGGTGCAGGATTTGTTTTAGGCCAGCACTACAACACCAGATTAAACTATTTAACTAATCATGGTCTTCAATCATGACCTTAAGTAGAATTGGGAGTCTTACAACTAGGCTAAAACAAAAACTTGCATTCACACTGGCCATTTTCAAGTAAGATTGAACAATCCTGATATATTGAAAGGTTTTTAAAATTGTAATTAGAGTAAGTGTTGCCATGGTCCACATAGGCGATTTTTTTGTCATTTTTATTTTTAAAGTGTCTCTGTAATTTTTCACTTCAGGTGGATTTAGCGACATACTGGGGGCACTGGTGGTCCCAACAGTTTGTTATTGAGCAATGCAATGCAACTTTAATGTCAACATGTCAACACGTGGTTACATAAGTTTTAGGCCTACTGTTAGAAACATAACCGCAACAAATGGGAAGGCTAACGTTTGGTACCAAGATGACGTAAGTACATACACTCCCTTTCACTATTTTTATCCATATCTCAGTAAAAGTAAGAATAGGCAGAGAATACGTTAGGTATCGATGCGAGACTGTTAGGCTAAGCGTGCCTTCTGATCATCGGGGTTTCCTTTTTTTGGTCACTTCAGCTGGTGGGTTATTATCTGAAGAAGGTGTTCTTTTCATTGATTTTCAGCCATTTCAAATTTGTAGGCCTAAGCAACCAAAACTAGCACTTTCAACCATTGGTGTTTCCCTTCTGCAGCCTTCTTTAGATGTCAGCAGAGATCTGGAGGAGGGTTTCTGGTTTTAATGCCCATGCTCTTTCGCATTCGTCATGCTACGGTCCGTGCACGCCTCATCATATCTGAATATGTGGCAGAAGTATCGCACCTGACACCACCAGTGGAAAACGACATAGAGGAGCAGTACGCAAATGCATTGAATCAATATTAACTTGAATCATATCTGATGCGGTAGTAAACAACAAAATGTCAGGGGCCATGTAAAATTCTTCTGGGGAAAACAAAAACATCAGTTATTTACTGGGTGCTGACAAGAGCCAATCAGCAGCAAGGCTGTGCAGCTTCCCTGTGATTGCAAAAACAAATCACATGATCACATAGAAGCTGTACTAACTTGATGCTGATTGGCTGTCTTTTTAACACCCAATAGATATCATTGATTTTTTATTTTTTTATCTCAGAAGCATTTCACATGGCCCCAGACTTTTACTACTGCATTGGGTATGATTAAAGACAAAAAAAAGATGAAAGATTGCCAATATGTGGCGGTTCTTCGACGAGTAAAAAAACGTGATTTGGTGTATCGTGCAGCCCTGCTAAAAACCGGACTGATTTACATGTGAGGGAGTGCCATTACTGGACCTTGTCAAGCCATTTCCACCACCACATGGAAAGCACTTCAGTTCAAATTCCTTACAAGGGGACGGATGTGTCGTCTAGTATGGCACAGAGCTTCCTTGTGCTCTCAGACACTACACAGTCAAATATCCAAGAGCCAGCCTTGACCCATAGAGCCACTATGCATTCGGCCACATGAAATGGCCGCCAATGCAGCCATCAGCATCGTTCCCGTTACCACAGCTGCCGGCCTCCTGGGGAGGTCTGCAGAGGAACGAGCAAAGACTGGCCTCCTCACCCACAGTCTGCTTGACGAGGTCGAACTGCCTCTTCAGACGCGAGGCAGACTCAAAGCTGCAGCGGACTGTGATGGAGTACACGAGGAGAAATCCTTCTCCCCATTTAATGGAGCTCTCAAGGCAACTGTCTGCAGGCCCCTCACACTAACAAACACAGACAGACAGACAGACGGGCAGACAGACGGACAGATAGACAGACAGACGGAGAGACAGAGAACGCAAGGCTTATCTTTTGGTGAGAGGATCAGTTTCTCATTTCAGCCGAGAGAGATGTGCTATTACAAAGGCTTTCTGATTGCAGGGTTTACAGCAGGCCCTGCTCAGCTTTGATGAGCAGAGAAGTTCTCCAGCTTTTGATGTCATACAGCATATCTGTTACATCTGCTTCCGGTCTATCCACAGTTCATAACAGACTTCAAAGCATAGTAAAATACAGCCTGGTCTCGAGCTGTGTTCTTACTGCGGAGTATCATCTTCAAGTAACAGGAAACAAGCGATACAAAGGTTTGCATGAAATGAGAAACAGGCCACAAGAAAGACCAATGCAACTTGAGAAATGACAGAGTAACCAGAATCCCAACTGTGAACCAATAATTGAATTCCACTGAAACACAAAATTTTTACCTTGTTAGATATGTCCAGTATCTCCAAATCAATCACATCTTTGTCCACAATTTTCTGACACCTGTAGATTACTTCTATGCAACAAAGACAGAGAAATAGCAGCCATCTTTATAAGGTTAAGTGCTTATAAAGCTAAACTGTGTTCACTTAATCTGTTTTACAAGGCTAAGCTGTGTGCTGGCATAACTACAGTAAAATGTGGTTCAATTTCTCTTTACCTTTTCTGTGGTCACACTCACCAATGAAACACTGGGTGATGAATCTCACACACAGGGCTGAATGAAACCGAACAGAATGAGTCTTGGCGAATGCATTGAGGCCCATTACATTTAAAATGTAAAAGGTATGGATTGGAAAGCAAAGGTACAACATATTTTACTTTAATTGTTAAAAGTGTTTGGAGACGGGAATTTGGTTTTTAACTTCTTTTCCCAGGTACTATGATCCCCTTATTTTCCCCGTCATGGTGTCATTATGCACAACTAGTTCTCTCTTGTACCAATGAAAATATCAAATTTTTAGAAGTTTAATAAATGCGCCTAATTTATCATCATTCCTCTACCCGTCTTCCCACAGTTCCTTTGTCCGAGGACCACCAATTTAGCCCGGGCCAGTTTCCTCGTTGGTCCACAGTCGGTCATGTCTTTGCAGTACTAAGGAAACGTTGGCTTTTAAATAGTTTCTCTCACACAGATGTTTTACACCATTGCTGCGGGATGAAAAAAAATGCTATGATCACAAATACATTTGTAGATGCACTAAATCGCGTGAACATGAAGAATACTTGCTGCATAATCCTGGACTTGATTCGTAGCCTATTACGATTCTTCTGGATACCATATTTTGTTCCTTATCCTTAAACGTTGATGTGGAATTCGCAAGTGATAAGACATTTCAAATCACTATCTCCATTCGTCTGTACTGAATTTCCCACACATAAAGGCAGCCGTTGTAATAATAATCGGTGCTTGCTCATTTCCGTTATTTTAACTTCTTCCCCAGCCACTTTCCATTGGTCCCTTTCAGATTTCCTTTTGCAGAAGCCTGTTTCCAGGTCTCATTAATCAGCTCTCTGCTGTGCGGTGAACCCGGTCTGGCCTAAGCACCGCATTGAACTATAGTAGCATAAATGCTTTTGTCGGAAAATGGGTAACCTATTAATAAATAAGGTGTTGGGAAAAAATATTTATAAACATAATCATTTATGTTCGCCTTGGGTCGCAGTGAGTGTCCTCTGGTCACTAACACAGTCATGAGAGAAGTGTTCAAAAGCTGTGAACTGGAAAACAATTACTCCATCAAAGAACCAAAGATGGCAGCAATTCCCTCTTAATTTATGGCAGGCCTACTCAGAGTGTGTTTGAGATATTTTTTCATCAGGAAACTGAACTACAACAGACAAATTGGCCTTTAAGTGCCCCCTGGATGGTCAAAGTTTCCACCAACATCAACTAAAACTGAAAGTGACATTACTGAATAAATCTATTACCGCGAACAATACACTTCTCTACACATTCAGCCCGGAGTTAATTAAGTTACATTGTTGTGCAGCGTACAAAATGACATACCTTTATTTAAAAAAATAAAAACGCAGGTAATTAATCAAATGCATGCCTAGTTAATATGGCGCTCTTCAAAACAAAACAAAAATTTCAGCTTTCTTTTTTTTTGGGGGGGGGGGGGGTGGTAGGTATTATGAGAAATCGTTTGTCCCACATGCTGACCCCAGAGCATTCAATATACACATGGATGTTCCCCCTGTGTCCATTTTCAGTCACTAAAACATCAGAATGACTGGCCACCATCCAGAATGGGGCATGACATTCCTAGCTCAGTGACAACAAACCCTGTTCCTGGAGATCTACCCTCCTGCAGGTTTTCATTTAAACCTTGATTTGGCACACCTGACTCTGCTAATTAGCAGCGCATCAAAGCTCCCTTGCTGTTGAATGAGCCTGGTTGGGCTTACAGTGCAGATCTGCAGGAACAGGGCTGGCCCCGCCGGCCTAGCTGAAGTGGTTGAGTATGAGCTCCTGGCGAATGCGGAAGGCCTCAGAGTCCAGGGAGTCCATCTGCTCGCAGGCTTCCTCGGCCTGGTCGGGGGTCTCGGTCCTCTCGAAGGTCCAGGCGTCCAGGCCGGACTGCAGTGAAACGTTGTGCAGCACGCAGCAGGCCAGGATGATGCGCGCGCACTTCTCCGGTGAGTACTGCAGGTACCCCTTGGACCCGTCCAGGCACCGGAAGCGCGTCTGAATGGCCCGGAACGTTCTGTCCACGATCTCGTGTGTGGCCGTGTGAGCCAGGTTGTAGCGGTAATCGGCAGGGGTTTCTGGGTACTGTAGGGGCGTCATCAACCACTTCCTCAGAGGGTACTGGTTGTCACCTGCAGGACCCAGCATAATTACACCTCAAATAGGTTGAAGACATGCCCACAGCAAGTCTATCTTCCTGATAATAAATACAGTATCAGAATCATGGCAGGTCACAGAGCAGACAATGGATTAACACAAATACAAGACAAATGGACATATAGTCGTAGGGACAACATGAGTATGTTATTAAGCAGGCAGGACAAGGTGAGTAGCTTACTGCAAAGAACTAGACGGTGAAACGGGGTGCTTGTGCTTACCCAATAGCCAGCCTTCCTGGTTATCCTGGTCTTCAAAGAACCTACTCACGGAGGATTGCTGGAATATCACATTATCCTGTAAACTGCCTGGCCAATGCGTCTCTGCGCTAAGCAGCAGTCCCCTTGAATCGCACACAAGTTGGCAATTAATGGAGTGAAATCCCTTCTTATTCACGAAAGAGAGGTCCTCGGCATTGGGCGCTTTTATCGCGATATGGGCACAGTCTATCACTCCCACAACGTTAGGCATTCCGGCTACCCTGTAAAACTCTTCTTTTGACTGCTGTTTAGTGGCATCGTCCCGTGTGAATCCAATAAACTCGGAAGCCTTTTCGACCAGCGCTTTTGTCACGTTCGTAACGCAGCGACTCATGGAGGCTTGACTGATTCCGATGGCATCTCCCATTCGCGTCTGGAAAGACCCCGATGTGTAAAAACCTAAGGCAGCGAGTATTTGTACGTCGGGACTGATTGCTCGAGACCTTTGGGTACGCCGTGACAACGTGTCACCCAGCAGCTCCACCAAGTAGTATATGAATTCCCGCGGGAAGCCAAATGTTGTCAATAAAAACTCATCAGATACAGTTTCTATATCAAACCTATCCAGGGTCTTGTGCCCACGACCGTGCAACAGGAGGTCACAATCCAGGATAGCTATAGGAATTGCCATTTTAAATAATATTGCAAGTCAGTCTGTGAAACGCGGACGAGATGCAGGTTACCCTAATTTAGGGAGATATATAAATTAAAACATTCAACGTTTGTTGCTTTTTGCAGCTAACATTATACTATGCTATATCAAGGAGAGATCACAAAATTGCCATTCTACGAATATCAGCACGCTAGCTGGAAAAAATGTAGAAAGAAAGCTAGATAGCTAATAACAATAAATTTGAAAACGACTTTAGACTACCATTCGTATATAATTCGCTGCAATAAAAACAGACTATGATAACGTCACTTAGCCAACGTTAGCTATGTGTGTTACTGCTATCTAACGTTACTATACACAAGTTAGCCACCTTTATAATGTAGCCAACCAGTTCTCGGTTAACAAAGCACTAGACTAAAAAACAACCGATACAGAAAAGTTACTTTGGTGGCAAGCTAGTGAGAATGATAAATGAGTCCGTTCGACATTCAAAAAAGTAGCACTAGATAGCTAGCCAAACGTTACCCTGAAACAAGACGGCAATCAAAACACTGTGATGAAATAATACATTTCACACTTATTTGCCTAACAATTTGTGGTCTATTATCATTATTGTTACCACTGTTTACAAGATAGCTAACGACAGCTAGTAGTTTCTTTAGTCTAAATTGGAATTATAAATGCTAACGAGCGAGCTTTGCAACCCGCAGTGCTGTGAATCTCGGAAAGGTTCACCTTCCTGTGTAACCCATGAGCAACAAATTCAAAATAAAAGCGCAAGACGTTCTAAATTTGACAGATTGGACATGTAACAACTCAAGACCAAAGAACACGGTTAAAAAGCCGTGAATATGATGTGATTGATGTAACATACATATATTTCAATATACACAAGTTGTTACTGGACAACAAAAGTCTCTAATACCCATCTACACCATTTCATTATGTATTTGTAGTATGTCAAATGGTATTGCCTGTGAGAATTTAATGACTTAAAATTGACTAACACCCGACTAAAACTAAAAACTTGAATCTGTCCACTGTCCTGGAGATCTACCCTCATGTTTTTATTTCTACCATAATTTGGCACTCCTGATTCTATTAATTAGCATTTCAACTACTTCTCTAGTTTATTTAACCTTTATTTAACCAGGTTAGTCTCACAGAGATTAGAGATCTCTTTTTCAAGAGAGATCTGGCCAAGAAAGCAGCAGTTGATTACAGACACAGCAAAATTTCAACATTCAGCATACTATAAAAGCAGACAAACTGTTCAAAGTTCTAGTTATTGAATGAGGAGGCATGCTTTGTTAGGGTTGGCGTGACAACCTATAGGAAGACCTCCAGAAAGGAGGGTAGCCCTGATTTAGCATTTTCCTTCTAGGAAGAAAGTTATACATAATCTTTATCTGGATGATGCCTAATGTAGAGTCTACTGTTGTGTTATGAATCAAGTTAAACACTTTGTTCCTGGGAGTGGGAGCATGAAATTGAAAATCTCCCAGCTTATGCAAATTCTTAGCATGTAAGAAGCTATTCATACTTACTAATCTGTGGTCTAGAGATTTATTTATTTAACATTGTTTATGTTAATCCCTGCGATTATTATAGCTGGTGCTTGCCCATTGTTACTTCGTATTTTTGAGAAATAACTGCACATCGTTACCTATTAAAATGTAAGTCCTGTAAAAATACACATAATAAACTGTATAAATAAATAAACCAACACCATACATACACATTTAGTAATACTAATACAGGCTTATTTACTATATCAACTTTAAGGCAAGCATCACGCTCGTAATTATCTCATCGTGACCCATTAAAGCCAATGGCGCAGACATTGCTTCATACTTTCAAACTGCTTTCCCAACGGCTATTTTGCGTCCTGCGACTTGAGTTACAACAGTGAATATGTACGGATTCCTAGACGTGCTGATAGGGACCACCCTTTCTCATATTAACCTCAAATATGCAAGACAGGACACTTATGCAGTATGCTAGCAAATTTATGTTAAGTTCCATTCATTTATATAGCGTTATAAATATACATACACACACACATTCACAAAGGCACTCTCACACACACGCACACATACATTATTATATAATTATGTTGATGAACATGTCCCATGTTATGCAGAGGTGGGTAGAGTAGCCAAAAACTGTACTCAAGTAAAAGTATTGTTACTTTAAAATAATAATGACTCAAGGAGAAGTAAAAGTAGTCATCCAAATAATTACTTGAGTAAGAGTAAGAAAGTATCTCGTGAAAAGACTACTCAAGTACTGAGTTACTTCATATAATTTGATTTAATGTAATAAGCAGAGCAATGTAAATGAACGGAAAAATCCAAATGTCCAAAATATAAAATTGTGAATGCGTATCCAATAGAAATAAACAAAATATAAAATAGCCATGTGCAAATTCAAATATAGCCTAAATCATATCCCTTTAAATAAAACAATACACAGGAGGTTCGTCAGAAGAGGAGGATTTTCGCTTTCTGTTGGACTCTATTAAGTCTGTATACCCTGTCAGTTTGTTGGGGTGAACCCTCCGTTGACAGAAAAAATATCAGTGAGGCTACAGGGATTTATCCATTAAAATAGACTCATCATCACAACAAAGAGGAGCCTGCTCAAATTCAAACAGAGACTTTATATGTGGGAAACATAATGCTTTGTAGCACCATTATTGTACCTTATGATGCACTTCTCCACGATATTCCAAAGTCCCATGATGCTTTGCGCGAAATATGTGCAGAACTTCCGGTTTAGTGTAAACAAACGTTATGTATGCTATGCAATGTTCCAGCGCTCACGTCATGACTGTTGCATGCTTCACAAAAACTATTACACTACTAACTAACGCTTACATTACAGTGTGAAATATCCACATTAATAACAGTAACCTGTTTAAACACACTCAATTTCAAAAATAACGTATATAACCGAAGTATTTTGAGCAATAATAGCCTACTTACATAGCAATGATGAAATCTTATCTGTGTTCAGTAGATGGAGACAGAGACCGTAAATCAACAATACAGTTCAATCCGCTTCTGTTTAGCTCCAGAAAACGATGTCAGCTAGGTCTATCAGCAAACATACGGCTTAGCTATGCCCAGAAGTCCTCAATAATAATAGTATTTCCCAAGAAATTACGAATAATCGTTGACCACGTTCCGTGCTGCGTCTTTTACTGCTACCAAATGCATAAGTGAATGCCACGATAAGAAAAATTTCGGTTACGCTGACCTAAAAAACGCTATTCCAAAAGCAAAATTAGACATGTTATACATCGTTAGAAAGCTTATACTCTCACCTACTGAATAAATGAATTGTCAATCAAGCCAGACTGTACTAAAAAGGGCGACAACGCCGTAAACAACGCGTGTGGTATTACGCACAGCTATTTTGGAAGATACGGAGGCATCACAAATGCCCGTATATTTCACAAACGGATTGTCCAAGACAATAAATGACCACTCAGTCAAATAGTTAGCTATCCACAGCCAAAACTAACCTAAACTTACCGCCACATATTTTCTCAAGTTCGAAGTTGAGTTCTTGTAGGCTGAAATGTCCACATTTCTAGGCAGACAAAGAAGGCAGCGCATAATGTAACTACTGTTTTTGGTAGTCTGTAAGCAAAACGTAGTTTGAACGTGAGGCCAGGGGTGTTCTGCCTGCTACGAATCACCCGCCGTTGTTTCAGCCATTGTTGTCGCCCACTCATCCTTCTGTGTGCTGTGACTGGCTACCTTTGATTGGTGAAACGGAGTCATGTGGGGCTATGACAGAGCCAAAGCAAAGACCAGTCAGCCTCTTTGGCTGAAGTCTCTCTGAGAGAATGAAACAAACAGAACGTGCATTGAATAAAAAATGGGTAAAAAATAAAAGTAACGAGCGGAATGTAGCCGAATATAACGGAGTAAAAGTAACATTTTTTCTTCACAAATATACTCGAGTAAAAGTGAAAAGTATGTTGCATTAAAACTACTCTTACAAGTACAATTTATTCAAAAATTTACTTAAGTAAATGTAACGGAGTAAATATAACGCGTTACTACCCACCTCTGATGTTATGATGCTGTGATAAGGCATCATGCAGGTTATCTCATTGAAAAATTTCAATCTCAATCTCAAAACAATTTTTTCAGTCATGATAAAACGAGATGTGGATGGAGTTTACAAGCTGGGATATTTGATGGATCGCATCAGTTCTGCCCTAAACATCAGCAGCCAGTCTGAAGCTGCCATGGGCTCCTAGGAGGACTGAATGTGAGTTTGGAGGTAATAACTGAGTCTAAGGGCCTGTTCTCTGGACCTTGTTGCTACCTGAACCCTACACTGGAACAGCTTCTTGGCTTGGTTCCTAAAATTACCTCTGTCCATAACTGCATTTCCCTGTGTCCTGCCTGGTGAATCGCACCCTGTTGTTATGTCAGGCAAAAGGAAATATAACGAGAGAAACAGCGAAGACTGCACATCACTTATGCACACATGTGAGATGTTGGAACAACAAAAAGGCTTCTGCCACTGGAAAAAAGTTTCAAATATTTTGTTAAAATAGTAATGATTCGTCCAACTAAAGATTGGATGAGCTCACTAGAGCAGATCAGGAAATAGAAACAAGTCTCCAGTTCACCCAAAAGGAAGTGGATGAGTTAAAGGCACATTTAAAACACTGTCTGCTAGCAATGGGGACATGAAATCAGACTGAAATCAAATCTCTGTGTGGCCGTTTGAGCAGCTTAACTGGTGGAGTCGAGGTGAAAGAATATTTTCACTGATCATAACACTGCATGAAAAACAGCCCACAACTATATAACATAATTTATCTCATAACTAAAGCAGTTGTCTTATGTAATATTATGCATTTATATCACAAACAAGCCTGTTGTAGCATAACATGTATTTTTCACCCATTGAACAAACATTTATGATCAAAATATGTGTGTGGTAACTTGTGTGGTAACATGAATATCTATTAAGGTCAATAAACTGCATGTGTCACACTTTTTTCCTGTGAAAATTTGGCAGGTCTATTTTTATAATTTGTCACTGATTTGTCGCTAGTATTGCTGTAAGTCTAAATACAAATCTATCCCTTTTCTCCATGAAAGATGTTCAATACTCTCACCATTATCATTTTTATCAAAACTAACCAGCCAATTCGGCAGAGATGGCCTTCTTGATCAGTTTGAGACTCTCTGTGTCCCTGGAGTAGAGGCTCCCAGCCCAGCACACACAGGTGTAGAACAGGACACTGGCCACAATACACACACCGAAGGAACATAGCCTCCCCAGAAAGAAAAGCCTTCAGTCTAGTAGGACCTCCAAAGACACAGTATCAAACCTATCTATCTATCTATGTGTGTGCACACGCGTGTGTTTATGTGTGTGTGTGTGTCTAATATAACATTTTTTTCTAAAGATCTGAAACTATGCACTAATATGGGAAATCAGGATGGGGGAAAATATTTTGCATGGCACTGTACATGAGGTAGACAGGTTTCCTTTAACAGGCTTTAATGCAAGGGGCACCAGGGAGACACACACTACACAGCCTGCAGAGGAATTCTCAGAAATTTGCTAATGCCACACACCAGTATGGAGTATATTCTCTTAACAGGAGCGAGCTCATCTGTGTAAATTTTTCCCAGTTGAAATTATGTCAAACATAATTATGGCTCTGGCTCTATGTGATAGCGCCAGAGCCATAATATAACCTTATGTTTCAGCTTTCAGCTCTTAAAGTTTTACTTTCTCAAAAAAAAAAATCAGCTTTGGTACGATAACAAGCCTACACATTAATGGATTATTTTACTTTGTTTGGATGAGAAAAAGAAACATTTACCACATTTCAGCTTGTGCGCATATATATTTTGTAATAGAATAGAACACAAAAGCTGTTTTCATGCCAGAGGATGACCTTTCATAAGCGGCTCTGACATGCAGTCATACGAGCGCCCAAGGGGGGGTCACTAGAGAGCGATGAAACACAGATCCCTGTCTGACTGAACCCTCCCGTATTCTGGGCAACACAGGCACCAATCGTGTGTCTCCCTGTGGAGCTACCGGCCACAGTCGGCACTGGCACAGTCCAGATTCGACCTGAGGCCGTGAGGTTCATCCATCCACCTCAGTGTGGTGCCCATCCAGCAGCCCCAAGCCTACTTTCAATAAAATTACAACTTATCAGCATCCATAAGAAATGCTAACTACCATACAGAATGGCAAATAATCCCTGCGTTGATAGGAACCACTCAAAGCAGGTACATGAGGTAGACAGGAAACCATCAGGTCAGACGTCATTTTCCCAGTGTAACAGACTTTAGTACAATATGCACCAGGGAAATACCCACTGCACAGCAAGCAGAGGCATTCTCCAAAAACTCACAAAGTTGTCTCAGTCTTGATAGTAGTTTCTAAGCATCACACCTCATATGGTCACATCTCACAAGCATGGAGTCTCTGTCTGTGGTTACACACGCATGTTACATCAGTAATTAGGCATCTCAGCACACAACATAACAGCACAGTATAGCACCTGGGACGGGGGCGGTATATCCCCATGGTGGGTGCCAGAGCTTTTCGGGTCCTCTCAGGAGTGCACTCGGGACGGCCCTGAGCCGCATTCCATCCTCCCTGTAGCTCTCCATCGCTCCTCTCCCTCATCGCCACGGTAACTGGGAATGTGGAGACTGGGACAAGGCTGCAGGCCTAGGCAGAAGTGGCCAGGAGTGCATACAGAAATACAGAAACATACACTTCCCTTCACTACCTTAAGCCTCCAAGCAGCTGTACACTGCAGAACACAGTCTGAAGTACATTAATCACTGCAGGTTTCCCACTGAATCTACAGGAACTGAGGCAGAGCAGTGAAAGAATGGGCAGTGATTCACTATGTGTGCTCATATAGACATGAAAACTGTTTTTCTGATCGATCAAACATTGTCTGAATTATTTGTGAAACATTTTAGTTTACAGCCATATCTGCTGCAATTACTAAGGCATAAGCACACATATGTAGCTGTGGAAATTACTGAGTTTTGGTCTGATGGGCACTTCCTCACTTGAACCAGAATCCAATGTTTGGGCTGTGACAAAGGCTGATAACAGAATAGGCATAGCAAGTACATGAAGCAGTAATGTTCTGAGAGTTCTGAGAGCTAGCCTTGTAATAACTTCTCACTAGATGGGTTACAGGAGCTTTCTCTGGTCAGAGCGTCACAGGCATCAGCATGAAGATTAGCTTTTAGTGTATTACTGTTGCTTAACGAGTATCATCAAATTGTCATTGTTGCAGACATCATAAATGGTTGCATGTTTTCAGCAAGAACAGGGACACTGATGTTTCTAATTTTTAAGCAACCTTCTATGTTGTGTAAAATTATAGATTCAGTGTTGGCTTTTTTGTATTAACCAAAACAATTTTTTGCAGGAAAATATAACAAAAGCAAATGAGGAAGCATCCATCAAAAGGCGAATCAACACTCAAGAGAAGTAAAAATCCTGTTAAAAAAAAATAAAAAAAACAAGCAAACAGAAAAGAAAACAAAAAATAGAATAATAATAATGACAGGATTGCTACTTAAAAAAACAACAATAACAGGGATTGAGAGCGAGAAAAAAAAGATAATTTAAAGAAAAGTAGACAAATGGGATGGAATTGAGAGGTAAAGTTGTATGGAGGGACTGTGGAGTGTGTGGTGTATGCGGATTTGTGTGTATGTATGTATGTGTGTGTGTCATATGTAGGATTAAATATGTAGGAATATGTAGGAAGAACTCAGATGGCATGACAAGAGAAAGTAGGAATTTGTTCTGAGCTTATATGGTATATTGGGCCAGGGAAAAATAAAGTAAAAAAAGAGAAGGTGAAACTGTAATGAACTTGAAACGTGAGTATGTATGCATCAGGTTCGACTATGTGTGTCAGTGTGTAATGTGTATGAGAGAGAGAGAGAGAGAGAGAGAGAGAGAGAGAGAGAGAGAGGTTAAAGTAAATACTTGCAATGGTTAGGTTTAAGTTGTAGACGGAGCAGATGATGATGATATAACGTCCTTCTGGGGGGTAATTGTGGTTTTGTGAATTAGTGGTAATCGCTTATTGACTAGAATGGACACACCTCTCTGCTTAGAGCTGTAAATTGCTGAGAATATTTGATATATTGATTAAATTGTGAGGATTTAAATTTCTGATGGTCTGATTCAGGTAAGTGAGTCTCTTGTAATGGACATATGTCTGCTTGTAATTTGATTAAATGATTTATGATTTTAGTCTTTTTAGCCTGTGAGTTAGCCCCCCGGATATTCCATGTTACAAATTTAACATGGAGCATTTTTTTTATTTGGTAAAAATATAATCCAATATGACATATAGTGTGTGTGTGTGCGTTTGCGTGCTCGCATGTGCTCGCGTGTGCTCGCGTGTGTATGTGTGCTCGCGTGTGTGTGTGTGTATGTGTGCTCGCGTGTGTGTGTGTGTGTATGTGTGCTCGCGTGTGTGTGTGCTCGTGTGTGTGCTCGCGTGTGTGTATGTGCTCGCGTGTGTGTGTGCGTGTGTGTGCTCGCGTGTGTGTATGTGCTTGCGCGTGTGTGTGCGTGTGCATGCTCACATGTGTATGTGCGTGTGCGTGCTCGCGTGTGCGTGCTCGCGTGTGTGTGCGTGCATGTGTGCTTGCGTGTGTGTGCGTGTGTGTGTGTGCGTGTGCGTGCTCGCGTGTGTGTGCGTGTGCGTGCTCGCGTCTGTGTGCGTGTGCGTGCTCGCGTGTGTGTGCTCGCGTGTGTGCGTGTGTGTGCTCGCGTGTGTGCGTGCTCGTGTGTATGTGCTTACGTGTGTGTGCTCACGTGTGTGCGCGCGCGTGTGTGTGTGCGTGTGTGTGATGGCGGAGAGATGATGAGAAGTAAAGAGAGTGAGAGAAAAAGAGAGAAAGAGGGAGATGTTGGTTACTGTTAGTCATATCTGCATTATTTCTGTGGTTATCCATTGTCAATGACATTGTAGAGCGGCTTCATCATCACAATCCCAATCCAGTAATTTCATTTTACTCTTTAAATAAAATACCTTAGTCTTTCCCATGTTAACATAAACGTTCCCCAAGCCAATACAATAACATGAACACAAAGAACGCAAAGACAGTTAGAGAAAGTGGACACACACAATAAAACATAGAGACAGTTATATTTACATCACATAGGGACACATAACAGTAAAGTATACTGAGCAAGTCAAGGCACATAGGCTATATTAATAGCTAGGTTTAAAATGCCAAACGTTGCACATTCAATAAAGCTATAGTTATATCTTTGTCACGATATAGAACTCCGTCAACGTAGACTTTGTCTACCGCTATCACTGCGTGTTTTCCTTTTTGCGATAATTCTTTTCGGACTGGATACAGTTTTCTCCGTCTCTCCTGTATCTCAGGTGGAAACTGATCATTAAGCCCGAAGTGTGTTCCTTTCAATTTCCTCCACCTGCTCTTAACAAGTTCTTTATGTTTAATGCTCGAATTGAGCAATAATGGGGCGAGATATTATTTTTTCCTCCCAGGCGATGAACTCGGTGGAATGTGATTGATTGAATGGTTTCGGGCACGAGCTTCAGCTGGGTGTGCCTGAAATCTTTTATATTTTTTTCAGGGTCATCTGGAGTCTTTTCTGGTAAACTGAAGAAGATAAGGTTGTCTCGCATGCTGCGAGACTGGAGGTCAAGAATGGTTTCTTTCATCATCTTATTTTCTTTTTCAACGGTAGTTATTTGTGTCCCAAGAGTTTTAACAGTCTTTTGAAGTGTCTGATTTTGCTTTGTTTGCTTTTGGCGATTTGCTCCTGGCTGAATTCCAGGCTCTCTTTTAGTCCTTGGAACTCTTTATGGAGCACTTCAATAAGAGATAATCTTGCATCGACTGAAGATAGACGGGAGTTTATGGAGCACAGTAAGTCACTAACCTCTGTGTTGTTACTGAGAGATCGCGGTAGACCATCTGTGTCGGTCAATGAGTTGGGAGGCGCTTGTTGGATTACGGCGTATATATATAATTTTCCAGATCCTCCAGGTCGTTGTGGAGGTAAAGTAATATTCCAGCAGGGAATCGGAGGAGATTTAGAAAGTTTGTTGTTTGTAGTTTTGTTCAGCAGCAGGGCGCCACCATCTTGTCTTCGTCCCAGTGTTGGCTTTTTAACATCTGTAGGCAGAAATTGTAGTTCTTTCTTCATCTGTAGTACATGGTCACAGTGACCACAATATTTGTCATTTAAATCAGATTTCTGTGATCAGATTCAGAATACAAGAAATCATAACAAGACAAATAAAGTGGTCTGTAAATGCATACCCCCATGGTCCGTATGGGGGTATGCATGTTTTACACTGTGCACTGTAAATGTGTGTCTTTTACACTGCATAGTCCTCATACCACAAAGATTTAAGGGCCATAAATGAATTCTTGTATTCTTTCTCATTGAATCTGATCACTGAGCTCTGATTCCACAAGTGTAATTCTATTGACTGTGACATCAATCAAATAATGGGCACAGATACACTATGTACAATCATACAGTTACAGGCCGAATATGTATTGTTTTGTTTACAGCTTACTGATACCATGTCTGCTGATGATATTTTCGTGCTCATTCTTTTCATTATACAGTACCTGGCTGTATTTTAAACACTCTTTTGACAAATCATTCTTTACAATGCTGAAGGATTTATCAAGTTGGAAACTCAGTTGATTATTACAAATAAACTGCAGCTGTTGACACTCACAGCTCAGAAAGGTCCACAAAAGCTGCCAAGTGTCAATACAAGGACAAGTTAGTGACTCAAAGAGAAAGAAAAAGACTCTTGTTGTGGGGCGACATAGCTCAGGAGGTAAGAGGTTGTCTGGCAGTCGGAGGGTTGCTGGTTCGATCCCCCGCCCTGGGCGTGTCGAAGTGTCCCTGAGCAAGACAGCTAACCCCTACTTGCTCCCAACGAGCTAATTGGTACCTTGCATGGCAGCCTTTCACCATTGGCATGTGAGTGTGTGGGTGAATGAGAGGCATCAGTTGTAAAGTACTTTGGATAAAAGCGCTATATAAACGCAGTCCATTTATCATCCATTAATTGTCTTTGCCATGGCTTGGAGGCGATCATTTCATACAAGGCCAGGTGGTGTTGACAGTGATGAAGACTTGCCAGACCAGCTGAACTTGTTTTACGCTGCTTTGATGCCAAGACCACCAATCCCCTGTATCACTGCCTGATCCCAACGATCTCCAAGTCCAGTTCTGAGGCTTTGGTCAAAGGCAATGCACCCCCCCGACCACCCAGCCACCCCCAGCCCTGCTCTCCATTGTGTGCTGCTACACAGTATGTTTCACAGAAACAAACATGACAAATGCTAACCATATTTTCCTACATTTTTTAAAGTAATTTGAAATTTCTTCATTTTGTCATCTCGTCTCTCATTTGGTTTCCTCAAATGTATAAATGGTAAATGGACTGCATTTATATAGCACTTTTATCCAAAGCGCTTTACAATTGATGCCTGTCATTCACCCATTCACACACACACTCACATAGCAGCGGTGAAAGGCTGCCATGCAAGGTACCAATCAGCTCGTTGGGAGCGATTAGGGGTTAGGTGTCTTGCTCAGGGACACGTCGACACACCCAGGGCAGGGGATCGAACCGGAAACCCTCCGACTGCCAGACAACCGCTCTTACCTCCTGAGCTATGTCGCCCCCTATAGCTGTTGCTTCACCAGACTCAAATCCGTAAGTCATAGTGTAGGTGCAAAAAGCACATTTAGAGAGTAGAGGAAGCATAGATAGTTTTGAAATGTTGCATTGAAAGCAGCTGTGCATACATTTGTGTGAGATGTTATCCACAACCCAGCCCATACCTGTTTATCCAGTATGTCAGATCAACCAACATGAGCCCATGTTCAGCGTAGGAATGCTGTATGTCCACTTACATGATGATATGAAGATGTCATAAGAGAAAAACAGGATGGTTGTAGGATGGTGTTTACTCTGCTCCTGTTGTCTGTCATTGTGAAACAATGTATTTCCTACTTAAACACCATTTTGAAGACAAAGGAGAAAGAAGAAGGAGTAAAAGAAGGGAAACTGAATAAAGAACGGAGTAAGTAGCATGTTGTGGACTGAGATGGAGGGAATAGAATGCGGTGAAGGGGTGTGGGGAGGAATGGGAATCTGCAGCTATGATCACAATAACACACTTAATTCAGCAAACCAAAAAAACTGACAATAAATAGCATGATTTAGGTTTAACAGCCTTTTTTCATATTTCCCATTTGGGACCAAACACAAAAAGTCATTTGAACAATACTTAAAAAAAATGTTTATTAAGGTATTTTTGATACTTTATGACGATTTTACCTCACTGGATAAGAAGGAAGTTACAGGCTGTGTCGTTTGATTGAAAGAGTAGAGGCTAGGCTACATTTTCACAGTGACAACCTGCTGCTGTAACAAAAAAACAGACCGAAACTTTTGTCAAATAATATTGAACAGACATTGATTTTGCAGTGAATCAGATGTAAATTCAGCAGGCTACTTATTGGTCTGAAGGCAGTAATACTGGTAAGGGTAAATAAATAAAAGTAACGTGGGTGAACACACCTCAGCACTAACATTGTGAGGTGGTGGCACCCCTCACGCTGAATTCTGTGGGTTAATTGACCCTGACGAGGGGCAGGTGTGTGAGTGCTATGGTGAGGTGATGGCACCTCACAGGCATTTGCTTTGAGCTAATTGTCCCTGATGAGGGTCAGGTGTGGGAGGCCTATATCTAGCCCCTGATTTCTGGGATTCAGCGCAGACTCATTGTTTGTCAGACTCTTGGTGTGTAGGGGTGTGAGAATCGGCAGAAGTTACCGTGTCGATCCTATCTGCCAGATTTGATCACTATTTAGTTTTTCTCGACCTGATTATCTCTTTGTGCTGTGGAGGACATATTGCCCACGTTTCTTTAGTTTTCCTTTTGTTTTCTACCCGCCAGACGGCGAGTGTCCTTTTTTCTTTCGTGAGTGAATCCCCTCTGTTTTTCTAGTGGGGTTTTTCTTTCTTGGTAGTTACGCTGCGGCGGTGTTTCCTTTCTTTTAGTTTTCGGAGCCCACTGACAGAAGTTTCAGTGAGTGGAGGGAGCGATTATTTCGCTCTTTATTATTTGGTATTTCCCCTGTCCCTTTCTATCGCTCGGCGATTTTGTGGTTACCCGTCAGGGTTAACTTTTAGATCCCCTTGGTCCGCAATTGCGTCCCACCCTCCTCAACCGTGATAGAATGAGTCTGCCAAGCCCGGACCCAGCGGACCCTTCTGCGCTTGATTACCAACTAGCGGTGCATGGACAGGCGATCGCCGCACAGGGAGTTATGTTGGGCTCCCATGAGCAGATCCTTCATACCATCACTGAACAACAGAATTCTCATGCCAACTTGTTAAAAGAAATACTGGCCCATTTACAGAAGCCAGCTCCACCCGTTGCAGTCCAAGCACCAAACATTGCAGTCCAACAAGCACCTCCAGCCCCGCCCCATGGGCAAATCACAGACCGTGAACCCATAATGCCGACACCTGGTCGGTATGACGGGCATCCAGGAAAATGTAAAGGGTTTATCACCCAATGCAGCTTGGTGTTTGAATTACAACCCTCCATGTTTCGCACAGAACGAGCCCGGGTAGCATACATAATTTCACTTCTCTCAGATAGGGCTCTTTCATGGGCTACAGCTGTGTGGGAGAAGCAAACTCCTATCTGTTCGGATTCCACCCTTTTTGTGGCGGAGATGAGTAGAGTTTTTGACCACGACATAAGCGGCCAGGAGGCAGCTAAACGACTTATTGGGTTACAACAGGGCTCAACCAGCGTAGCTGACTTCTCCATTCAGTTCCGCACTTTAGCTGCTGAATCAGGGTGGAACAGGGAAGCCCTGACGGCAATCTTTATGCATGCCATGTCAGAGAAAATTAAAGATGAATTAGCCACCCGCGACATTCCTGACACACTCGAGGAATTGATTTCATTAGCCATTCGGATTGATAATAGGATCCGTGAACGCAACAGAGAGAGAAATAGCGCTCACTCCTGCTCCATTTCGGGGCGGGGGTTTACCATCCCTCAGAGAACACCCGAATCATTCAGCAGGTCCCCGGACCGTGAGGAACCCATGCAATTAGGGCGCACGCGGCTCTCTCAGGTAGAGAGAGAAAGACGAATGAGCAGTGGGTCCTGTTTGTTTTGTGGGAAAGCGGGTCATTACATTCGTAGGTGTCCTGAAATACAAAAGAAAGGAAGTCAGGGAAAAAAGTAGACTCGTCAGAGCAGGGGGAAGCTCTGACGAGTCTGAATAATCCCCCCACGGCAGCCAATAACCGCACCTTTCTACCAGTGGAATTATCATGGAGTAATATCAAATACAACCTCCCCGCGTTTTTAGATTCAGGGGCGGCTGGCTGTTTTATGGATGCGACCCTGGCCCGAAACCTTAACACGCCTATATCTCCCCTCCCATATCCACTTGACATCACGGCATTGGATGGTCGACCGTTGGGTTCAGGGAGGGTTGAAAAAAGCACGGGCCACATTAAAACTCGCATCGACAACCACTTTGAGAAGATGCAGTTCTTCATCATTGAGTCACCTGAGTTACCACTCATTCTGGGACACCCATGGCTCTCTAAGCACAACCCTCATATTAATTGGAGTTCGGGGTCGGTGTTGAGTTGGGGTCCCAAGTGTGCGTCTCGTTGTGTTGAACCAGACTCGGTTCAACTCAGTCCTTTGTCCCTCAAGTTCCCTGCTGCTATGAGCTCTTCCTCTCTCGAGTTCCCCAGTCCCATTTTGGACACCCCTCTTGTCTCTCCTGCTCCTGGAGGCTCCTTCCCTTCTGAACCCCGCAGGCTCTCGACTCCTGTGTCTTTCGAGTCCCCTGCCCCTTCTGGTACTATCTCTCTCGGGTCTACGGGTTCTCCCGCTCTCATCGGGGTCCCCGTGGAGTATACTGAACTTAGTGAAGTATTTAGTAAACAGAAGGCCTCCGTCCTACCTCCCCATAGGCCCTACGATTGCGCCATCGATCTTCTCCCGGGCACTACACCCCCTAGGGGCCGTTTGTTTTCTTTGTCGAGACCTGAAACAGCCGCTATGAAGAGTTATATTGATGAGGCTCTAGCTGCGGGTTTCATCCGGCCCTCTACGTCCCCAGCGGGGGCCGGATTTTTCTTTGTGGGGAAGAAAGATGGGGGACTTAGACCTTGCATTGACTATAGGGGACTTAATAAAATCACGGTGAAAAACCGCTACCCCCTCCCCCTCATGGCCACGGCATTTGAGCGCCTGCAGGGGGCGTCCATCTTTACCAAGTTGGATCTCAGAAATGCCTACAACTTGGTACGTATACGTGAGGGGGATGAGTGGAAGACGGCATTCAACACCCCTAGGGGGCACTACGAATACCTTGTCATGCCTTTCGGTCTTTCGAACTCTCCTTCGGGCTTTCAGGCGCTAGTGAATGACGCGCTCAGGGACATGCTCGAATTATTTGTTTACGTGTACCTGGATGACATCCTGATTTTTTCAAAAACCTATCAGGAGCATGTGTCCCACGTCAAACAAGTACTGCAGAGGTTGCTAGAACACAAACTCTATGTCAAGGCAGAGAAATGCGTATTCCACGCCTCCACGGTCAGCTTTTTGGGGTACATCGTGTCACAGGGCAGTGTGCAGATGGACCCCAGCAAGGTCAAGGCAGTACTGGAGTGGCCTCGGCCTGACTCCATCAAACAGGTGCAGCGGTTTCTGGGCTTCGCAAATTTTTACCGGCGCTTCATTAGGGGGTTCAGCTCTGTCGCTGCCCCACTCTCAGCCTTGACTAAGGGTACCTCCCCCCGGTTCAGTTGGTCCCTGCAGGCTGAAAAGGCCTTCATGGAGCTGAAACGGAGGTTCACCACCGCGCCCATCCTCATTCACCCGGACCCCTCTCTGCCCTTCATCGTCGAGGTCGATGCTTCTGACGTAGGGGTTGGAGCGGTGTTGTCCCAACGGCTTCCCCAGGACCAGAAACTTCACCCCTGCGCGTTCTTCTCACGGCGTCTCCTGCCCGCCGAGAGGAATTATGACGTTGGTAACAAGGAGCTCCTGGCGGTGAAGTTGGCCTTGGAAGAGTGGCGTCACTGGCTGGAGGGTGCTGAGCATCCGTTTGTGGTCTGGACAGACCACAAAAATCTGGCTTACATCCAGGAGGCCAAACGCCTGAACCCTCGCCAAGCTCGGTGGGCCCTCTTTTTCAATAGGTTCAACTTCAACCTATCCTACCGTCCAGGTTCTAAGAATCTGAAGCCAGACACACTTTCCCGTCGGTTTGACCGTTCGGACAGGGACAGATCTCCTGAGCCCATTATACCAGTCACCCGCATCCTCGCCCCACTCACCTGGGGGGTCGAGGCTGTGGTTCGCGAGGCCCAGCAGCAGGAGCCGGACCCGGGAGGGGGGCCTCCGGGCCGTTGGTTCGTCCCTAATAGAGTGCGCTCGCAGGTTCTTCAGTGGGGTCACTCGTCCCGCCTTATAAATCATCCGGGGGTCCACCGCACTCTGGACTTTCTTAAGAGGAGGTTCTGGTGGCCCCGGATGGAGGGGGACGTGCGGGAGTTTGTGGCTGCTTGCACAGTTTGTGCCCGGAACAAGACATCGCAACGTCCCCCGGCTGGTCTCCTCCGGCCTCTGCCTATCCCTCGTCGCCCCTGGTCACACGTAGCCCTGGACTTTATCACCGGGTTACCCCCGTCAGATGGTTCCACCGCCATCATGGTTATAGTGGATCGATTCTCGAAAGCGGCTCACTTCGTTCCCCTCCCCAAGCTTCCCTCGGCCCGGGAGACTGCCCAGCTTGTTGTCCAGCATGTCTTTCGCCTCCACGGTCTACCCCAAGACATCGTGTCTGACCGTGGTCCACAGTTCTCTTCTCGCTTCTGGAAGGCATTCTGCTCTCTAGTGGACTCTTCGGCCAGTCTGTCGTCAGGGTTCCATCGTGAGACCAACGGTCAGACTGAGTGCACCAATCAGACGCTGGAGAGAACGCTTCGGTGTCTGGTCTCCTCCAACCCGACCACCTGGAGCAGTCAACTTATCTGGGCAGAGTACGCGTACAACACCTTGTTGAACGCTTCCACTGGTCTCTCTCCTTTTGAGTGCCAGTACGGATATCAGCCGCCGTTGTTCCCAGAACAGGAGAAAGATACGGAGGTGCCCTCGGCTGCACGTTTCATCCAGCGGTGTCGCGCCACCTGGAGGCGGGTTCGGGCAGCTCTTCAGCGTGCGACAGCGCGACAGAAGCTTTATGCTGATCGACGTCGACGTCCGGCTCCGTCCTATCGGGTCGGCCAGAGGGTGTGGCTCTCCACGCGTGACCTCCCCTTGCGGGTTGAGTCCCGCAAATTAGCGCCACGCTACATCGGTCCCTTCAAGATTATTCGGAGAATTAACCCGGTCACGGTCCGTCTCCGGCTTCCCCGGTCCATGAGGATTCACCCCACGTTCCATGTCTCACGCCTCAAACCAGTCCTCTCCAGCCCGCTGGCACCAACTGACAGGCCTCCGCCCCCCCCTAGGTTGGTCGGCGGTCTACACTGTTCGGCGTATCCTGAACAGTCGTCGCGTGGGACGCGGGGTGCAGTACCTTGTGGACTGGGAGGGATACGGGCCAGAGGAACGCACCTGGGTCCCAGCTAGGGACATCTTGGACCCAGAGCTTATCCAGGAGTTCCGTCGGCGCCTCCCCGCGGGCTCGGCAGGAACGTCGGGTGCCGTTCCTTTGGGGAGGGGGTCCTGTGAGGTGGTGGCACCCCTCACGCTGAATTCTGTGGGTTAATTGACCCTGACGAGGGGCAGGTGTGTGAGTGCTATGGTGAGGTGATGGCACCTCACAGGCATTTGCTTTGAGCTAATTGTCCCTGATGAGGGTCAGGTGTGGGAGGCCTATATCTAGCCCCTGATTTCTGGGATTCAGCGCAGACTCATTGTTTGTCAGACTCTTGGTGTGTAGGGGTGTGAGAATCGGCAGAAGTTACCGTGTCGATCCTATCTGCCAGATTTGATCACTATTTAGTTTTTCTCGACATGATTATCTCTTTGTGCTGTGGAGGACATATTGCCCACGTTTCTTTAGTTTTCCTTTTGTTTTCTACCCGCCAGACGGCGAGTGTCCTTTTTTCTTTCGTGAGTGAATCCCCTCTGTTTTTCTAGTGGGGTTTTTCTTTCTTGGTAGTTACGCTGCGGCGGTGTTTCCTTTCTTTTAGTTTTCGGAGCCCACTGACAGAAGTTTCAGTGAGTGGAGGGAGCGATTATTTCGCTCTTTATTATTTGGTATTTCCCCTGTCCCTTTCTATCGCTCGGCGATTTTGTGGTTACCCGTCAGGGTTAACTTTTAGATCCCCTTGGTCCGCAATTGCGTCCCACCCTCCTCAACCGTGATAAACATCTGTCGATAAACGTATCAAATGAGTTGAAGAATTGGTGTTTATTAAACAATGTCCATAATAAATCAGCCATTCTGTTTGAGGTTTTGTGAGAAATGTTTTTCTTTCTTTTCCACTCAGTGTAATATTTATGAATAAACTTATTCTTAAGGAAAGAATTCAGATGAATTTAGGACAAATATATTGTAGCGATCGCATTCAATGACAAGCCAGGCAGATCAAAATAAACTCGTGCTGGTTTATTTTACCTCAGGTTCTGCTCGGACTCAACATCTGCCCCCGAACACGTGATGCAAGCCATTTTATCCTGGTGGAAGCCGGATGAAAATTACACACAGAATCTGACCATTGACTGTAGGAAGAATAGCATTTTATTTCTTGACTTTTTAAAAATTGCATCATAGCATTTAATTATCCATCTATCCATTATCTAATACGCCTATTCCTGGTCAGAATTGCAGAGGGTGCTGGAGCCTATCCCAGCATGCACTGGGCGAGAGGCAGGAATACACCCTGGACAGCCGCCAATCTACTGTACTGCAGACAGACACACCATTCAGAGTCTCTAATTAGCCTACTGGAGTACCTGGACTACCACGCAGACACGAGGAGAGCAGCCAAACTCCACACGTAAATGCCAAGGCTGGGATTCGAACCCTGGACCTCTTTCTTGCTGTGTGGCGACAGTGCTACCCACAACACCACTGTGCCGCACAGCAATTAATAATGTTACGCAAAATTATATCTTCATAAAATTGTCAAACAGTTACCCTAACCCTGACAAAGATCGAATAAATACAGTATTATGAAATAGTATGCTTGTTCTTACCAAAGTTATAGGTCATAATTGTAATAATTAAGGTTAAAAAAAAAGAGTGTATTTCAGAATAAGCAAATTTCTGTTGGCTCGATTTGTTAAATGTAAAGGAGATTGTTCGTGGGCTAATGTGCAGTTGAAAATTTTTAAATATGCAAAGTAAAGTTAACACTGCCAATGTTTAGTTATAATTTTATATGAAATGCAATGGCAGGGATATCAGTATGAATTGTTGGGAGCCTATTTGCCTGTCTAACTGGTAGCCATGGCATTTTTCATCATGGGCAACAAACTCATAAATGAAAAGAGACAAATGCTTTGGAAAATAAGGAAATGGGTCAAAGCATGAATTAAAATGAATTATGTGACCTACTACCATGAGGGCAACAATTAAAAAGTTTAAAACCACTGGAGTAGTGTTAACCCTGTCCAGTAGAGGGTGCTAGTGTGTCTTGGCCCCATGCACAGTGAGGTAAACGGTTCAGGGAGCTAAGAACAATCCAGTGGCCACAGTTGGAGAATTACTCGGTTGAATCTGGGCATCACCAAGTTTCCAAATCACAGCTACAATTAGGTGCTCAAAATTTACAATTAGTTACCTCCATGCCAAAAGCCTCTTTGGAATGATTTCAAGAAAATAACATCTACTGGAAGCGATCAAAAAATTTGAGCACCCATAATTTCCTAAATGGCATTGTCTAATCTACTGAGGTCAGATGAGATGATATTAGAGCATGTTGGTCTTGATTTAAGGATGAATATACAGAGAAGAGCTTCATACCTGCTGTTACTGTGGATACGGTGGTGGGTCTTTAATGTTAAGGGGCTGTTTTGCTTCCACTGGTCCTGGGGCCCTTGTTAAGGACAAAGGCATCATGAACGCTGCCTGAGTACCAGGACATTTTAGCCAAAAATGTGGTTGCCTCTGCCAGCAGACTGAAAGCTGCAAGTGCATCTTCCAGGAAGACAGTCACCCCAAGCATATGTTACAATTTACAATTCACAAAGAAATACTTAAGAGGCCACAAAAACAACATTTTGCAATGGCTGCAGTCTGCAGACTTGAACTCCATTGAAGACCGCGGAAAAGGACCGTTCTTAATCAAAGACCAGAAGATATTAAGAATCTGTAAAGAGTCTGGATGGAGAATGGGTCTAACGTCTCTCCCAACGTCCCTGTTTTCAGTCACATAACAGAAAAACACTCAGTGCCTTTATCCTTGCAAGGGAAAGGTGAAAAAAGTTCTGAATACAGGGGTGCCAACAGGGGTGACAAATTTCTGAAAATAAATATATAATCTAAGAAATGTATGCCTTATGTAACTCAGTGATTGCATTTAATCATTCATTAAATGTATTACACATGGCATTTAAAATATACAGTCATGCACAATCATGAAGGGCACCAAATATTTGTATAATACTGAACATTTTTATGGCCCATTTAAATTCTGTATTGTTTCCTGTCAACACAATGCTATGTTGCGTATGTGTGTCTCTGTGTGTATGCATGTGTGTGTATGTGTGTTCAGTATGTTCTCATTCTGTGTTTTTACAGGTTGGCTAATTTGGGCCATAACTGACCGACTAACTTTCCAATCTGGTCTAATGTGATCCAATATCTTGGGGTAGGAGGCGCTGTTACTAAAATGAGTCTCTCAGGGGAGCCAGACACCAAAGGAGGAACCCTCAGCACTGAGAGGAAGAGGTATAAATGCATGAATCAGATATTTAATGTGATATGAGTTAGAGCTGCAGTAAAGTGGATGAGTTTAACTGGAAGCTCTGTCTCCATGTGCTGTGAGTTTGAGCTGCAGTAAGAGGATGAGTTTAACTGGAAGCACTGTCTCCATGTGCTGTGAGTTAGAGCTGCAGTAAGAGGATGAGTTTAACTGGAAGCTCTGTCTCCATGTGCTGTGAGTTTGAACTGCAGTAAGAGGATGAGTTTAACTGGAAGCACTGTCTCCATGTGCTGTGAGTTAGAGCTGCAGTAAGAGGATGAGTTTAACTGGAAGCTCTGTCTCCATGTTTTGTTCACAGGGTCCAGGTAGAAAGAGCAGAGTCACCTGTACCCACCTGTCTGTCTATGAAGAGTAATGAATCAATGTATAGTCCAATCTACTTCAAAGCAAGGTCTACCGGTGATCACAGGTAATTAAACATGATCGTATTGGCACTACTGTTGAATTAATGTTCAATCTTGCTGACAACTTTATTGTGTAGGTGGGTGTATTACATCACATTCAACTTGTTGGTGAGGAGTATTTTGTGATATTCAGATGTTCTGTGAGTTAGAGCTGCAGTAAGAGGATGAGTTTAACTGGAAGCTCTGTCTCCATGTGCTGTGAGTTAGAGCTGCAGTAAGAGGATGAGTTTAACTGGAAGCTCTGTCTCTATGTGCTGTGAGTTAGAGCTGCAGTAAGTGGATGAGTTTAACTGGAAGCCCACAGGATGTTTTGTTCACAGGATATTGCAGTCACTGGAGTCTAGCTCTTTAGGAGAGACACGTTCAGAGAAACTATCTTCCCCAAAAGAGGTGTGTGATCTGCTTTTTTCTTCAATATATTAATTTGGTTATTATGTGTTTTCTTTGTACAGTCAGTTTCATTTGATCATATGTTACATATATTATGTACAATGCAGAAATAATGTTAATTGGTTCTGAATTTTGCACATTTCCTGAATAACATACTGTGCCTTTTCCAAATATTAGTGTCAGACATATAATTCACAATTTTGCCCTTCTCGAACATACGAAGCACGTGGCCTGTGTAGCCTGCAAGATGTGATACAGAGCAGGAACTGGGGGGGGGGGGGGGTAGCCATTGGAGGTGTGGGTTTGTGTGTGTGTGTGTGTCTCAGAGTGTGTGTGTGTGTGTGTGTGTGTGTCTCAGAGTATGTGTGTGTGTGTGTGTGTGCCTGCACATGTGTGTGTGCCTGCATGTGCGTGTGTTTCTCAGAGTGGTAGTAAACAACCAAACTATAGAGGCTGCATGAAATGCTTCCAGAGAAAGAAGTGTAAACATCTATTGAGTGTTCATTAGACAGCCAATCAGCAGCAAGATCATACAGCTTCCACGTGATCATGTGATGCGTTTTTGTCAATCACATTGCAGCTATGAGGCCTTTCTCCTGATCGGCTATGTTATGGTCACCCTATAGATAACAGTTATTTCTGGAAGCATTTCACACGGCCTCTGAAGCCTGTTTATTCACTCACACATCATGTATAAATAATGGGAAGAAGACTAAAAGAAAGGCAATACACCACCCAGTGGTGACAACCATTATTGCATTTGATAATTTTCATTGTGGTGTATTGCCCAGCCCTAATTCTAAATAGAGACTTTTAAACAAGAAGCATTCTGTGTACAGTTCACCTTTACTAAATGTATTACACAGCACAACTGAATTATTATAAAGAAATGCATTAGTTAGCACAAATAGTATCTACAAAGCCATGAATCAGGAGCAAAAGCTGCACGATCAAACAAGGTTATTATAGTTTTGCATTTTTCATTAGTTTTTTTTTTTTGACTTTTTGTTTTCAATTTCAGTTTAGTTTTAATTAGTTTTTAAAACAGGTTTGCTGTTCAGTTTAGTTTTTGAAAATTCTTAGTTTTAGTTTATTTTTTATTAGTTTCAGTGTTAGTTTCAGTCTTTTTTGTAACATGGGGTATTTTTCAGGGGCGAGATTCAAAAAGGTCAGAAAAAGTATTGTGTAATAAAAACTCAACAAAACATCATACCATTTTAAAAAAATGTATTCAACAACCATCACCCTCCACTGCAAGGCACTTGCTCTTATCTGAGACACAAGCCGTGTTTCCACCAAAAGTACCCAGAACTTTTAGTCCCAGGAACTACTTTTCAAGGAACTAAAAGGTTCCTTCAGCCCTACAGTCACATTCAAAGTAGAGTGAGAGCATCTATTATTGACCACCAGCGGAGGGGACGTGTATCGACCAACTAAACCACTAGTGTATTTACTTCGCATTTGTCAGAGAACTGGAAATCGTTACCTATTAAAATGTATGTCCTGCAAAAGTGCACACAATAAATTGTCTAAATGTGAAAAACCAACTTCATACATATACATTTAGTTATATTAATACAGCCCTATTCACTAGGGCTGTCAATTGATTAAAATTTTTAATTGGATTAATTACATGATATGCTGATTAATTAACCAAATTAATTGCAATTAATCGCATATATCAATATTTGCTTGGAAAAGCCCCCAAATTAAGATATTTCAACTCAAAAACATTACATTATTGTAGCACGTGAGTAAAGCATTGAATATAAATATCAAAAGGGGGCATTAGAAATCAATAAATTGTTTAATTTCCAATAATTTTTCCAAATACATGCCTTTTTTATCATTGAACATAAGCCTATCACTTAGCTTAAAATGTGGCCATAACAGTTTAAAAATAAAATAAAAAATAACAGAAGCTTATCACTTAAGCACCAATGTGGCCATAAAAGTCTTTAAAAAAAAAAAAAAAACTATTTAACATACTATTTACATGCGCAAATAAAGGCCAGTTCAGATCAATGATTCGCAACGAGACGAAACGGTTTTAGAATGTTACAGAGAAATTGCAGCGGTGTGAACTGGTTAGTTGCAGAGCGTCTGAAGCCGTTGCCTGGGGTCTCAAAAGACCCACCTTGTCAAACCGCCAAGTGCAGTTTTAGAACGTTAACAATCAGACGTCGTGGAATTTTGCAAGTTGCATCCAGTCTCGTTGTGCATCATTGATCTGAACTGGCCTTAACGCACTGACGGGTTGGAATTGTGCGACGCACGAGGGGTGCGATCGTAAGTTCACTCCAGTGGTAAGTGCTCTTTTGTCGTTTAGAAATTAGCGCTGCTTAGGCTCAGATGTCACACCGACCCCTCCAGCTGAAGGGACGGTTTGTCAGTGTCTGAACCCCATAATGGCTGACAGTGTGGCAAAATGCGACGGTTGGGGTATTTGGCAATATAGGTAGTGTTATTCAACACGCAGCAACTTACAGTAACATTGGTACATCAATTAATTAACATAAACATGAATTAATATTATATGCGTTAATTTGCGTTTCAGGCATTTTGTATCGTTTATTTTGGTTTTAAACTACTGAGATGTGTTTGATGTGCAGAACGCGTTAAGAAGTTAGCGCTCTTGTTTGTGGTTAAGCGCGTTTTGGGTTAATATCCACATACATTGGTGGTTGTCCGCTGCATTAAAGACATGCCATTTGTTATATTCTGTCGAGACCCGTGTTACAGGACCGAGCGCGCCTTTCAGAATATACGCACGAATAGCCTATAAATGAAATGAAACCACGAACAGCCAATAATAAATTAAGAGAATAGTTCAGACTATTATGATGTATGGATGCACATTATATGAATACACATTCATGGAAGTACATTTTAATTCGCTAAATGTTTGAAGCTATAAATTTAATTTGCACTTTCGATGCGCCCTCATTGAAATGCATTGAGCCTTGAGGACAGTGCCAGTTGGAATTTGAAGCAAGCCCACACAATTCCTTCAGGAACTGTAACCTTTTTAGTTTCAAACCACATTCCTAACGGCTATTTTGCGTCCTGCGACTTGGGTTACAGCTGTGAATATGTATGGATTCCTAGGCGTGCTGATAGCGACCACCCTTTCTCATATTAACCTCAAATACGCAAGACAGGACACTTACACAGTATGCTACCAAATGTATGCCAAGTTCCATTTATTTATGGGTGGTCGATACACATCCCCTTAGCAACCAAAAAGATAACGCTGGACCACCTCTGATTTATTTGCCGGCTCAGAAAAAAAAATCGCGAAAGTAGGCTATGTTGCAAATCTGTTTACGTTTTCCTGTCTGTCGAAGGAAGGTGGTCGATAATAGGTGCTCTCACTCTAATCCCAGATGGGACTCTGGCGCTTTCTCCCCAGTTTCGCCATACCAGGCGTGGACGGATTGGCAACACGTGTGAGGTGCTTGCTTGTGCGACTGCGCCGACAGAAGGATATTAGCCCTCTGCTGGCGTAAAACTTGCACAGCTAAAAAATTGGAAGATAGATTTCATATCCAACCAAAATACAAGGCTTAGCTTATGTATGAAATAAATTGACAAAGACGAAAACTAAAGCCATTTTCTCTATATTTTTAGTTTATTTTAGTTAGTTTTGTAAGACACAATACAGTTTCAGTTAGTTATTGTTTTTATTTTTATTTCAGTTAACGAAAATGTTTTTTCACACTTAGTTTTCGTTATTTCGGTAGTTTTCGATAACGGTAATAACCTTGCTATCAAACACAAGCGTTTAGCAATGCTGCATGCTGTCTGGAAATACTTGAAATGGCCAAAAGTATGTGGACACCTGATATACATTATCTTTTCATTTCATTCCTAGAACGCCAGGCCGGTGCTCTAATTCCGAATGATACTTCTGTTGCATTCGCATCGAGACGTCGTATACCAACAAAGTCATGGCCATGACCTCTGCGTGGTGGCGTCACACCCCCTTATATAACCGTGCAACTCCACGCAGACATCCTCTCTTTTTGCTTCTCACCAATTCGCAAGATATCAAGAATTTTGGCCGCTCAGCCTTGCGACTGCTAGTCAGAGCTTCGGTTTTCCGTCCTCTAAAGGCTGTGGGTGAAACAGTTTGTCGACCGCTTCCCACATTACCTTGGTGAGTTAGTTCGCTAACTCCGGCCTCGGTAAGTACATCGTTTTTCCAATTTTTGGATAACGTTATTTGTTACTGTAGCTGTCTGTTTTTCGACATATACGCAGTATTCTAACTAGCATCCTCCGATTTTTTGCTATCATAGTACCGGCTTCAGCCCCGTGAGCACTCTCGCTCTACCAAGGCAGCATTTTTCACGAACCAAAACTCCGCGTTTCCGCGGTGTGGGCTAGTGTCTTTGTCGACTGAATTAAGAGAATTAAGACTGAATGTCTTTTTTACTACTACTGGTTATTACAGTTGCTGTGTTTCGGCATTAACTGCTGGTTATATCAAATGTAAGCCCCAGGAGTGGTTTCGCTCTACCGGGACTGAACTTTATCAATCACTTGCTAGCCCACTACCGCATTTTCCCACTGTGAGGACTAGTTTTATTTTTTCGGCTCGCAAAATAGCTACGCCAGTGACCTCGCCGGTGTTTAGCTAATTATTAAACTAGCTCAAGAGAGTGCTACCCACTTCTTTAGACAGCATATTCCTATATCAGCTATAATTGCACTTCCTTACATGCTTCCCACGTGTGTTCAGTGCAACTCCCAGATGTTCCTGGGGGATGGTGACCATGTCTCGGCAGCGATCATCTTAAGGAGGCTCTTACTGATGAGGCATGCGTGAATTGCCCTTCTATGTCCATTGAGCTAATTGAGAGGCTAGATTAGCAGAGGTCTCCTCTCGCTTACCCCCATCTGGAACAATTCGTGATGGGGCCCCAACAAAATCCCTGAAATGCCGCAGCACCACCTCTGAAGGGGGTGCTAATACCAAACACAGTAAAAAATATGATTTATCCAGCCAGGTCAAATCACATGCTGCCCAGATGGCAGCAATGGAAGAGTCCCTACAGGGACTTTCTAACCCAGCTCATCAGACCAGCTGTACTCCGGCTGTGTCTGCTGGAGCTGGTGCAGCGGAACTCCGCGAGCAGGGTGAACTGTCCACTACGGCTTCTTGTTCACAGTTCTATCACGACAGCCCCCCTAGTGAGTCTGTATCATGGACTGATAGGAAATCTAACCAGGGCTCCAATGCGGAGTCCTGCTCTGCGGTTGAAGAGGGCAATGAACATTCTGTCTCTTTAAGAGCTATATTACGAGCGGCGTTGGCTAAGATGGGTAGTGATGACCCCCAGGTTGCAATCACTGACTCCAACAGATTTTTCTGCCGTGGTCCGCTGGTGCCACCATTTTCTATGCCCACCTCGCAGGATTATCTGACCAAACTTCAGCGGTGCTGGGCAGACCCGCATGGTTCCCTGAAGCACCACACCAGTGACGGGCGCATCCTTGCCTCTATGAGAGATGCAGCTGCCTATGGGTTGGAAAAGATACCCTCTGTCGACCCAAACATAGCAGCACTGGTTATTCCTCCTGACGAAGCCCTCCGTGCAGAGGCACGTTGTCCCAGGCCCCAGTGCCGCATGACAGATGACCTTCTCACTTCTCACCCTATGACACCGTAGACAGAATGGCCCGGATGGGAAATTCCCTTTCTTGGATGCTGCTGGCCCAGGCACAAACCATTCAGGAGTCTGAAATGGAGTCTGGTCTAAAAAGCCTGAATGACGTTGCATTACAGACATTTGCCCTCATTACAAGGGAACTCGGTCGACTGATGTTGCTGCTTACGCTGACCCGACGCCAGGTATGGTTAGACCAGTCGGCTCTACCAGATGTCACGTACGGGAGGGTAGGACCCAGCGCGGAGTGGAAAAAACACAGGAACTCAAAAGGATAAACAAAGACTTTACTATTAACAATAAACAAAACAGGGAACCAAAAAGAGGCCACGATGGGCAAAACCAAAAAACTCAAACGCTAGAAAAAACTTGACGCAAGAAAAAAAATGACAAGGAAGAAACAGTGAACAGAAACAGGCAGGCAAGGCAGGGCAGACAACAGGCAGGCAGGAACACAAGCAGGTCCAAAACACAGGCAGGCAGAAACACACATAAAATGCAAGCAGAAACAAAGTCAGAAACACAAGGAACCAGCACCCGAGTCAGGGAGACAAAGGACTTAAATAGACTCAAAACCAACAAGACACAGGAGGGCACAATTAACAATCAAACCAGGACAGGGTGGGAACAATGAGACACAATCAGAAACAATAATAAAATAATTGAAAGCAATAATACAATTAACAGGGGAACGAGCAGGACACAAAACAGAAGTGCCGCCATCTGGCGGCCCAACAAGGAAAAACAGAGACAGAAACACAGAACCATGACACCAGAACAGGCAAAGAGACGCTTTGCGACCTCCCAGTGGTGCCTGGCCAGACCTTTGGTCCAGCTGCCCAACAGGCACTTGAGAGAAGTTCAGAGGTAACCAAGACCAGGGCACAGTTTGCTTCCCCAAACTGTACCCCAGCTACTCCGTGGCGGACCACCAGCCACCGTGGCCGCCACCCAGCTCCACCCCAGGTACGCGCCACCGCTCGGTTTTCCCACGACTGCACAGCGACTGCTGAACGGCGTTATCCAAATATGGGACTATCCCCATACTTTCCCCGGCCGTCAGCTGGCGCTCGTCTCCCCCCTAAGAAGCCAGGGAAGCCAGGCACAAACCCCTGAAACACAGGGGTCTGTGACCGGACGCTTCCAGCAGCAGCACATGCTTTATTGGGAATCACAGATGGACGACCCATCAAATCAAATCAAATCAAATCAAATTTTATTTGTATAGCGTATTTTACAACAGTTGTCACAATACGCTTTACAGACAACCCTAGCCTAAACCCCCACAGGAGCAAGCCTAAGGCAACAGTGGCAAGGAAAAACTCCCTGTGCAGATGGGGAGAAACCTCAGAAGGAACCAGGCTCAAGGGGGAAACCCATCCTCCTCTGGTCGGCTCAGGGTGCCGACTGGTGACCAGCATGTCAGCCAGTTTATGCACAAGATATGATAGGTGATGTGGCTCAGATGATGGGTGGGGCCGGGTGGCGGTGATGAGGAACAGCAGGTGGCGGCAGGTGTGGGCAGGGTGGAGGCAATGACGAAGGATGACCCATGAGTTCGATCTACAATTTCAAGGGTTTACAAGCTGCAGTTCCGTCACCGGTCCCCCACTTTCGCTGGGGTCAAGACCACAGTTGTCTCAGACCCCGCCCAGGCCAAAGCCCTCGACAGGAGATTGTTCCTGCAAAAAGGTGCTGTAACAAGGGTAACACCCTCAGAACAGCACAGTTGATTTTATTCCAGATATTATCTACTTCCAAAAAAGAATGGCGGTTTATGTCCTGTTCTCAATTTAAGGGATCTCAACAAGTTCCTCAAGAGATATCCCTTCCATATGTTGCGGGCCACGGACGTTCTTCATTCCGTAGCCGCAGGAGAGTGGTTCACCGCAGTAGACCTTAAGGATGCGTACTTCCACATCCCTATCCTGACAGAGCACAGGAAACTACTGCGCTTTGCCTTCAAAGGCCACGCTTATCAGTTTGCCGTTCTCCCTGTCGACCTTTACTTAGCCCCCAGAGTGTTCACACGTTGCATGGGGGCGACTCTCTCTCCTTTCAGAGTGCAAGGTATAAAGATTCTGCCATACTTGGATGACTGGCTTATGTGTGTGCCCACATGCCAGATGGTGGTCCGCTACACTGAAAACACAATAGCCTATATTACCAGACTGAGACTATGTATCAACCATGAGAAAAGCAAACTCACCCCGAGTCAAACCGTATGTTTCATTAGCATGTCACTCGACTCCAAAACAATGAAAGCGTGTCTACCCCCCTCACGGCTCACAGCATTCTCAGATGTATCCGCCGTTTCCGGCTGTGTGCACTTCTGAGAATGCACATATTTCAACAGCTGATAGGGTTGATGGTATCTGCCACAGCAGTCATCCCCTTAGGCCTCCTTCACACAAGGCCAATCTTAAGGTGGTTCAACAGCCTGTCATTACACCCCAAGAGAGACAGGAGAAAATTAGTCAAAGTTTTGCGCTAGTGCATCCAGGCACTTCGCCCATGACGCAAGGTGGGTTCTTGCTAGCTGGTGTACAGATGGGGAAGATCCCATCAAGGAGAGAGTTGTGACCACAGATGCATCACTGTTACGATGAGGAGCAGTATGCCACCATCTACTAGTCCAAGGGACATGGTCAATAGTGGAGAGACAGGAACACATCAACACCCTGGAACTCCGGGCGGTCTTCTATGCCCTCAAGCACTACTTGCCCCTCCTCAGGGGAAAACATGTGCTGGTGAGATCAGACAACACTTCAACACATCAACCACCAAGGCGGCGTCAGGTCAGGGAGCTCCCTGGCAATAGCTGATCAACTGCTAACATGGGCATTTCCAAGACTGGCCTCCCTCAGAGCCCTGCATCTACCAGGGGTTCAGAACAATGCAGCAGATTATCTGCCCAGACAGCAGATCCACTCAGGGGAGTGGAAACTCCACCCGGATGTGGTGGCAGAAATTTGGCAACGTTTCGGAATGGCACAAGTAGACCTGTTTGCCTCACAGGACTCCACACAGTGCCTGGAATGGTATTCAATATGGGGACCCCCTGGCCCTCTGGGCCAGGATGCCCTCGCACACGACTGGCCGAACACTCTACTCTATGCATTCCCCCTATTCCCGTTGATTATGGCAACGCTACACAGGATAAAACAATGCAGCCACCAGCTTCTCCTGGTAGCTCCCTACTGACCCCTGAGCACTTGGTTTCCAGTCCTCCTCAACCTCCTCCAAGGGCCACCCTGGCGCCTACAGTGCAGGGTGGATTTACTTTCTCAACTGAACAACACAATATGGCACCTGTGCCCATCCAGACTACACCTATGGGTCTGGCCTCTGAAGAGCCCAACGACCTCTTAACCAACTGTGACCCAGCGGTGCTGGAGACCATTAAGAATGCTAGGGCCCCGTATACGCGGCGGGCTTATGCTAACAGGTAGAAACTGTTCTCGGACTGGTGTGCTCACCAACATGAGAATCCAGTGAACTGCTCTGCCCAGACTATTCTCCGTTTTCTCCAGTCTGTCCTGGATGAAAATAAATCATTCAGCACACTAAAAGTCTGTGCTTCAGCTATATCTGCTAAGCACGCTAGACTCAACAATCAATCAGTAGGTAACCATTACCTGGTCAGCCTGTTCTTAAAGGGCGCTAAATATTTAAAACCCATGGTAGTTCCCCGGGCATCCCCATGGGACATACCTATGGTACTAGAGGCTATATCTGCTCAGCCTTTTGAGCCTCTAGCTACAGCAGACCTGAAGTGTCTCTCTGCAAAAACAGCTTTTCTGCTAGCTATAACATCTGCAAGGCGCGTGAGTGAGCTACACGCTCTTTCCATTAGCCCTGCATGTATGCGATGGAGGCCGGACAACTCTGGAGTAACAACCTTCCTGCCAAAGGTTGTTTCATCATTTCACATCAACCAGGCTATTGAGCTCTCAGCTTTCCATCCCCCACCTTTTCAAAGCCCTGGGGATGAACATGCTAATCTTTTATGCCCTGTACGTGCGCTTTGCTGCTACATAGAGGCTACCAACTCAGTCCGCCAAACAGACCCGCTCTTTGTTTGCTATGGAAATAAATCCAAGGGTGCCCACCACCACCGTGCCGCCCTTGTCATCCAACATCTCATCCAAAACTATGGGCATTAATATGGAGTTGGTCCACTCTTTGCTGCTGTACCAATCTCCACTCTCCTAGGAAGGCTTTATAATAGATATTGGAGCATTGCTGCAGGAATTTCCTTCCATTCAGCCAGAAGGCGATTAGTAAAGTCGGGTACTGATTGGGTGTTTAGGCCTGGCTTTCCAGTTGATCCCAAAGTTGTTGTATGTGGTTGAGGTCAGGGTTCTTTGCAGGCCAGTCAAGTTCTTCCACACTGTTCTGGACCAAACCATTTCAATATGGACCTCGCTGTGTACCCGGGGGCATTGTCATGCTTAAACAGGAAAAGGCCTTGCCCAAACTGTTGGGGAAGCACAGAATCGTCCAGAATGTGATTGTATGCTGCAGCATGGAACTAAGGGGTCTGGCCCAAACCATGAAAAACAGCCCCAGACCAAAGGGTGTCCAGATACTTTTTGTCATATAGTGTATCTGTCCCTGTTGTGGCCATCAAAAACACATGACACAAAAGGCAAGGATCCCAGTTTGTTTAGTTGAGTTTTTATTTCAGTTACTATGATAGAGCACACAGCACACATGTGTTTGTTTCACACTGATATAGCACACCTCTATATGTGTTTGTTTCAGTCTCTCCTGCACACTCTGATGAAGCTGAAGAAGGATGAGAAGTTGGAACTATTTCAGAGCCATCTGAGTCAGGATTGCCGAGAATGCTTTAAGAGTCTGTCTGAAGATCCTTCTGTGCTGGATAATTTTATGAAGATGAAGGAATTGTTCAAACGTAATCAAATTGATGAAGAATGCACTGAGAAAGAGCAAGAGGATTCTAAGGCCCTGTACATAGTTGAGAAGATGCTGGACACCTGTGGCAGTGAGAGGTCTCTGAAGATCACACTCCACATCCTGAGGAACATGAAGCAGAAGGATCTCGTCAACTCACTGGAGAGAGATGAGCAGCTCAGTAAGAGTTTTCTCTCATTGGTTCTGTCTCCATTAGTAGGCTAAAATGAATTTAGCAAACAAATCGGACAGTGATTAATGTTCTGATTTATAGCATTCACACTTATGTATAGAAAACCAACATGTACATGAAGGCATTTAAATAAAAATGTAGCCTCACACAGTCATTATGAGGTAAGCAAACGTACATGAAATTAAATGTCCCTGAGGGGGATTCAAAGGAGGAACCCTGTGCTCAAAAGCTGGTGATTAAACCACTGTCCCATCCGACAGATTGCCCTGAGTTTGTATCCAGGGCTAAAGAGCACTGAGGATAACAATATTAGATTTTAAAATCACCATGTGATATTTGAGGAAAGTATTTACCACACCGATTCATCCACAATGTAAACCTGAGAAATGAAATGTAAATGGCCAATTGAAATGTTTAACATATTTTAAATATAATTATTTCTCATATTTCTTCTCTTCAGATGAATCCATAAAAAGAGCCCAGCAGGCACTGAAAACTCATCTGAAGAGGAAGTTTGAATGCATATTTGAAGGTTTAGCAAAGCAGGACCACCCAACCCTCCTCAATGAGATCTATACAGAGCTCTACATCACAGAGGGGGGAAGTGGTGGGGTCAATGATGAACATGAGATCAGACAGATTGAGATAGCATCGAAGAGACAAACCACACAGGAGACTGCAATCCTCTGAAATGATATTTTTAAGCCTTTACCTGGACAAAAGAAATTAATCAGAACCGTGCTTACAAAGGGCATCGCTGGCATTGGGAAAACCGTCTCTGTGCAGAAGTTCATTCTGGACTGGGCAGAAGGAAGAGCCAATCAGGACATTGATTTCATCTTCACCCTTCCTTTCCGAGATCTGAATTTAAAGAAGGAAAAAGCATTCAGTCTGATGCAGCTTCTGAAGCACTATTTTCCACAGCTGAACGAGATCAAAAGTGTTGAAGGTGATGAAGTCAAAGTTTTATTTATCTTTGATGGTCTGGATGAGTGTCGACTTCCTCTAAATTTCCAAAGCAATAAGGACTGCTGTGATATAACAGAGTCATCATCAGTGGATGTGCTGCTGACCAACCTCATTAAGGGGAATCTGCTTCCCACTGCTCTCCTCTGGATCACTTCCCGACCAGCAGCAACCAATCAGATTCCTCCTGAGTGCGTCCACGAGGTGACAGAGGTACGAAGGTTCAATGACCCACAGAAGGAGGAGTACTTCAGGAAGAGAATCAGAGATCGAAACCAGGCCAGCAAAATTATCTCACACATAAAGTCATCCAGGAGTCTCTACATCATGTGTCACATACCAGTCTTCTGCTGGATTTCTGCTTCTGTTCTGGAGACAATGCTGGGTAAAGTATTAAATAGAAAAATGCCCAAAACACTGACTGAAATGTACACACACTTTCTGCTCATTCAGACTAATGTGAAGAATCAGAAGTATCGTGGCACCAATGAGACAAACTCAAAGAAGATATCCACATCAGATACAGAAATCATCCTGAAACTGGGGCAGCTGGCTTTTCTACAGCTGGAAAAGGGCAATCTGATATTCTATGAAGAGGACCTGAGAGAGGTTGGCATTGATGTCAGTGAAGCTTCAGTGTACTCTGGGGTGTGCACAGAGATCTTTAAAGAGGAGTGTGGGTTAGATCAGGAAAAGGTCTACTGCTTTGTGCATCTGAGCATTCAGGAGTATCTGGCTGCCTTGTTTGTGTTTCATTCATGTGTAAATGAGAACAGAAATGTACTCAGAGCAGAAGAATCAGAACCTGACAGTGACAGAGTGCAGCTGTCTGAGTTACACAGGAGTGCAGTGGATCAGGCCTTAAAGAGTAAGAATGGACACCTGGACCTTTTTCTCCGATTCCTTCTTGGCCTCTCTCTGGACTCCATTCAGACTCACTTAGGAGGACTGCTGACACAGACAGGAAGCAGATCACCTGTACCACACACACAGGCACAGACAGGAAGCAGATCACCTGTACCACACACGCAGGCACAGGCAGGAAGCAGATCTGATGGAGGAAGACAGAAAACAAACTCCATGTTTTCCTTCTTTCAAAGACGATGGACACAGACAGGAAGCAGATCAACTGTACCACACACGCAGGCACAGGCAGGAAGCAGATCTGATGGAGGAAGACAGAAAACAAACTGCATGTTTTACTTCTTTCAAAGACTATGGACACAGACAGGAAGCAGATCAACTGTACCAGACACACAGACACAGACCGAAAGTAGATCAGGGAGCATTGAGAAAACAGTCCAGTACATTAACCTCTTAAGGCACAAGCCAAATTTTGCCAATCCTTGCCCATTTAGGGGGTACCCTATTTAAAGCTTTATAACTCCAGATGTAAACACCACAGAGACTTGAAAAATGGCTTAAATGAAGCAAGACATTTGTACAATTTACAATACTAACGCAGATTAGTTTATATTCATAATTTTGAAAGAAATAAAGTGCCACAAATGCAATTGTTTTGACAAAAAATCAAAAATAAATTTGCACTTTTTAAGTTTGCAGTGAAATACTGAGAGATATGAGATATACAGGAGGTTAAACTACACCTGTGCTGGATCAAAAACTTCTTGACCACAAGTTCATAAAATCTAAGGGTGGATATGTAGAACTACTATAGATGTATGAAGCAAAAACTAAGCAGTGTACCCAGCGTCTCCAAATCTATCCAAAATGTCTAAATTATGCATTGTTGTAAATCACAACATATTCACATATTTCAATACAAATCAATTGTTTTGACTCAAGAAAATCACTGTTGCATAATTTTCAAATGGGAATTACAAGCTTTCAGTCAGTACAGTGGTCTAAAATAGCTAGGTGTCCAGAAACATATCCAAAATCTCTCCAAAATTGAATAAAATGCTTTTTGTCCATTATAAAGCATATAAATGAGCCCCTTATGAAGGTTTAAGATGAAACATTGCTATCAGATTTAAAAAAATAATGCAAAAATATTGTCACACAATGCAGTACAGTACCTAAATGTGTAATAATTAACTCGTGTGTATTTCTATACTCTGTACTCTCGTATGTTTTCTTGTATGAGGGTAGGACAACATGAAAACAATTTTCGACCGCCCACCACGTTTTGGCAATGGTCCAACTCTGACGTCATCACTGTGGCATGCTTCACAAAAACTATTACACTACCATCTAACGCTATCATTTACAGTGTGAAATATTCACATTATATAACACCACTAACCTATTTAAAGATACTTAATTTCAAAAATAACGTATATAACCGAAATATTTTGAGCAGTAATACGAGCATAGCAATGATGAAATCTCCTCTATGTTCAGTAGATAGAGACAGAGACAGTATCAATGACGCTGTCCTATTCGCTTCTGTTTTGCTCCAGAAAACGATGTTAGCTAGGTCTATCAGTAAACATATGGCTTAGCTATGTCCAGAAGTCCTCAATAATAATAGTATTTTCCAAGAAATTACGAAATATCGTTGACCACCTTTCGTTAGCTGCAACGTATTTTTATGCTAACAGAGTGAATGCGCAAGTGAATGCGATGCTAAGAATATTTTCTGTTACGCTGACCTATAAAACGCTATTCCAAAAGCAGAATTAGACATGTTATACATCGTTAGAAAGCTCATACTCTCACCTACTGAATAAATGAATTGTCAATCAAGCCAGACTGTACTAAAAAGGGCGATGACGCCGTAAACAACAGGTGTGGTATTACGCACAGCTATTTTGGAAGATACCCAGGCGTCACAGATGCGCCTATATTACCCAAACTGATTGTCCAAGACAATATATGACCACGCAGTCTCAAAAGGGACATCTCTACACGTAAAACCAACAGTAAGGATTTATATTTATTTAATATTTAGTCCCAGATATTGACTGTAGAATGACATGGTATCATTTTTAAAAACTTTTTCTCGTTTATGTCGTTGTTCAGTGAGCAGCGTTTTCACTGCTGTATAGGCATATCTTAGGGCTGTTGTCGGGTTTATCTTGTTGCTATGACGGAATATGATTTTTTAGTGGTGAAAGAATATTTTTATGAATGCCAAGATAGACAATATTGTCCATTATGTCAAGGGTGGGGGGTGTTTTTTAGATGAGACTGCGGGGGGGGGTGCGTGTTAAATGAACGACCAGAGCGACAATGGTGGGGCTGCGAAACTCCGTCTTCGGCATAGTTGTCGTGTATCGTCTACTAATGAAACTAAAACAACGCGTTTCTGTTTTTAACTCACACTTTGGTTGCAGTAGCACCGAATGTTTGAGTTTAGTAATGTAGGCACGCCGGCGTGCCGACCACTAGGGGGTGTGCACTAAGAGGTTAAGGAGAGGATCAGAAAAGAGTCTTCAGCAGAGAGGACCATCAATCTGTTCCACTGTCTCAATGAACTGAATGACAACTCTCTAGTGCAGGAAATCCAGAATTCCCTCAGATCAGGAAAACTTTCTGATAATAAGTTGGAACCAGACCAGTGTTCAGCTCTGGCCTTTGTGCTACTGATGTCAGAGGAGATCCTGGATGAGTTGGACTTGAAGACCTACAACACATCAACAGCAGGTCATCAGAGACTGCTACCAGTAATCAGGAACTGCAGGAAGGCCAAGTGAGTATTATGTCATTAATAATGTAGATGACTGACAGCATATTTTCCAACTTTCTTTTTCTAGTAAGAATAAAGTGCAACAAAGGCATGTGAAAATTTGGTTTAAAAAAATATATTTCTGAATCAAGATTTAACTAGTGCCCTCATTTGATGTTATATAACCAGTATATACGCAGTATCAAATGCAAAACCTCATCACTTATCATATATTTAATTTAATATACAATTACTATTTACTAATTTAATACATTTATTATACATTACTAATTATTTGCAAAGATAGCAATTGTGAAATAAATAAGGAGTTCATTGATAGGCAGGGTAATCTGATGGATCAACCTTTGTCAGAACATACAATTCAAGCAGATTAAAATGAAGAGAAGCTATATTAAGTTACAGTATTAAGATAAGGGGCCCTATTTTTGGTGACAGCACAGGCACAAACACTCCTGGAATTGCTTTTCTTGCTTCTTGCAAATAAAATACTTTTCACTGTCTCCAGGTTTGTTAGTTTTATGGTCTGTGGTTAATCTGGTTGTGTCACCATGGGTTTGTTGGTGAAATCGGGGATGTAGCAATAGAACATTCGGCACTGTGTGAGTTTGGTGTTGAATAATGTGTTTGCAGTCAAACCAACACATACCAGGTTTTAACTTGTGCTATTTTGGCATTATAATTGTGCCACACATGTGGAAAGCTATATTCAGTTATGCAGTCCAATGCCGGCTGTTTAGGCAGTGGAGTTACTTGTGTGAGCTACTTGAATGAGATAGTTGGGTGACTGGCTTTACACCCCTCTGATAGTGAGCTCCGAATACACTGGAAACTTGTTTTAATCATGTGTTTGGCTGGGTTAGGTCAATGTCTGATTGTGTGGACTTTTGTAATGTAGAAAATGCATTTTAGAATTTTGGATGGATTGGGTGGTACATTACTGTACAGCCCTCAGAAAGTCAGTGCATTCTTTGTGGTGTGCTGTGATCTACACTACATAGCCATATGCCATGGATGCGACATAGACCTCACAGAGGACACATTACAGGTCTTTCATACAGGGAGAAGCAGAGTCGCATGTGACTACGATCGCTACAGAGATTACAGAGCACAGAGTGCACGAGAGAGCAGGGACTGGTTAGCTGTGGAGCCGTTTCACTAGTGAGTGTTCATTCATCTTATCAAGTGCGTGTCTGAAATGAATGACACTTAGTTGAAGTAGAGAATTTTTGGTTTATTTTAAATAGTGGTGTGAAACGCTGTAAGAAAAAAAAAGCTCTAGTAAATCCAGACAAATGTCTTATTTCCTGTCCTCTGGTGCACTAGCGCGATGCCTGCCTAGCTGAAACAGTAGCAGCAGCAGCAGGATGGAGAGGCTGACTGGAGGCTGCCTCTGCCAGCTGCCTCCTGCTCCTAGCCAGGCTGGGAATATTCTCCCTGTGGAACTGTTCATGGGAACATAACCGTTTATTATGCCTCTTAGCACTGGCATATGAACAGAAAATACACTTTTGTTTAAATATTAACAAAATAATTAATCAAAACTATTCAGGGGCAGCACGGTGGTGCAGTGGGTAGCACTCACAGCAAGAAGGTTGTGGATTCAAATCTTGGCTTGGGGCCTTTCTGTGTGGAGTTTGCATGTTGTCCTCATGTCCACGTGGGTCTCCTTCGGGTACTCCGGTTTCCTCCCACAGTCCAAAGACATGCAGGTAGGCTGATTGGAGACCCTAAAATTGCCCATAGGTATGAGTGTGTGAGTGAATGGTGTGTGCGCCCTGCGATAGATTGGTGGCCTGTCCAGGGTGTATTCCTGCCTCTCTTCCAATGCACGCTGGGATAGGCTCCAGGACCCCCCGTGACCCTGCTCAGGATAAGCGGGTATAGATAATGGATGGATGGAAAACAATTCAGTTTCAGCTTCATTGGTTTGTAGAGGTCCTCATAATGGTTGAAATAGTTCATAATGTTGGACAGAGAAAATTCTCCCCTTAGAATAACCAGCACGATGAGGTATATCCATGTAAGAAATAGGGCTTATTCTGCAGAATGAATCCAGAACCTACACACAAGAAGATGGATTAGCCCGAACTGAAGAAAGCAGGGGCTTTCATAAGCAAAAAGTGTTTTAACAATAACATACATAATTCTACATCTGATTGGTACAGTTGAGGCCAAAAGTTTACACTCACCAAGGCTAAAGACATTCAAACTCATTTTTTCACAACTCTGCACATTTCATGTTACCATACATTTCTTTTGGCAAGTCAATTAGGGCATCTACTTTGTTCAAATCATAGGTAATATTTTAGAAAAATCGATTAGAGACAGGTTTATTTCAGCTTTAATTCACTATATCAGAATCTCAGTGGGTCAGAAGTTTACATACACCAAGTTGACTGTCCCTTTGAACAGTCTGGAAGATTCCAGAAATTGATCTAATGACTTTTTAGAAGCTTATGATTGGTTAATTGTCATAATTAGGACTTCACTGGGAGTTACTTGGCACCTGTGGCTGTATTTAAGGGTCTACCTGCAGAGCCACTGCATTTTTGCCCTTAATACCATGGGAAATCCAAGCAACTCAGCCAAGACCTCAGAAAAAAAATTATGGGCCTCCAGAAGTCCAGTTCCTCCTTAGGAGCAATTTCCAAACAACTGAAGGTACCACAAGCATCTGTACAAACAACTGCATGCAAATATGAAAATCTTGGGGAAGGAGGCACAAATTCATTACATTACATTACATTACATTATAGGCATTTAGCAGACGCTCTTATCCAGAGTGACGTACAACAAGTGCAAATTCATTCCCAAAGTTGAACAAACTTTGGTCCAAAATGTTCAACTGAACCCCAAGACAGCAACAAAGGATCTGGTGAAAGAGCTGGAGGCATCAGGTACCAAAGTGTCTACATCTACCTTTAAGAGAATCCTACATCGCCATAGCCTGAAAGGCTGTCGCACAAGGAAGAAGCCCCTACTCAAGACTGGCATAAAAAGCCAGAATAAAGTTTTCAGGTGATCACTAGGATGAAGACCTAGCCTTTTGGACAAGTGCTCTCTGGTCAGATGAAACTAAAATTGAACTGTTTGGCCAGAATGATCAGCGCTATGTATGGAGGAAAAAGGGTGAGGCTTTTAATCAGAAGAACACCATCCCAACTATGAAGTATGTGGGTGGCAGCATCATATTGTGGGGCTGTTTCTTCTGGAAAACGGACTGGTGCATTTCAGAAAATAGATGGCATTGTGTGGTAGAAGGATTATCTAGAAATATCGATGCAACACCTCAAGACATCAGCTAGAAATTTAAAACCTGGTCACAACTGGGTCTTCCAGCAGGACAATGATCCTAAACATACTGTGGCAGGCTCACGGGTGTGGGGTTTCCACATCACCAATTCAATAACTAAACACGCACACGAAACACAACTAGAGTGCAATTGGGGAATTTACACACAGAGGGAAAGGGGGAAATCCAGCAACCAGTTCACAGTCCACAATCCGTTCTCGTTGTCCTTTCTCCATATTCCAGGGGTAATCCAAAAAATCAGGTCCTCAGCCAAAACAGTTTGGTACACAGTGGGGTTAGCCAAACAGTCTAGGCCAAAACAGGTAATCACACAGATATTTCTTAGCTTTCTCTCACTCTCCTCAACACACATTTCCCTCTCGGTACTTTACACTGTTTGTGAAACCCGCTTCCCCTTTTATCCCCATGCACTTAATGGCTTAATGAAGCCCAGGCTTGCCTCATTGGGGCAGGAAGTCCATATAAGGCTCGGGGGTGGAGCCAGCGGGCTGAAGCGTATCTGCCCTCAATTACCACTCCTCCCACCTCTCCCTACCGTCTGCCACAATACCTAGTCCAAAGTTGTAACAAAATGGCTTAAAGGCAACAATGTGAGTGGCTATCACAAAGCCCTGACCTGAATCCCATATAAAATTTGTGGACTGAACTGAAAAAGCATGTCCGAGCAAAGAGGCCCTCAAACCTGACTGAGTTACACCCGTTCTGTCAGCAGGAATGGGAAAAAAGCAATTAAAAGGCAATACCACCAAATACTAACAAAGTGTATGTAAACTTTTGAGGCACTGAAAATCTGATATAGTGCATACAAGCTGAAATAAATAAGTCTCTTTGCTATTGTTTTAAAATGACCTCTTATGGAAATAAAGTAGATAACCTTATTGACTTAACACAGGAAATGTATGGTAACATGAAATGTGTGGAGTTGTGAAAAATGGAGTTTTAATGTATTTAGCCTAGGCGTATGTAAACTGTTGGCATCAACTGTATTAACTCTCCTTGCAGACTGAACAGCTGTGACCTCGCATGGAAGTCCTGTGATATTGTGGCCTCAGCTCTCCAGTCATCAAACTCACCCTTGAGAGATCTGGACCTCAGCTACAATAACCTGGCAGATTCAGGGGTGGAGCTGCTCTGTGCTGGACTGAGGAGTCCAAGCTGTAAACTACAGAGACTGGGGTGAGTAGTGCTGTGTGACATTAACTAAATAGAATTAGTGATTATGGCCTTGTAAGGGTTTGAATTTTTATACAAGGAAGAAAACTAATTTACTGACTGCATTTGCGAAGTAAGTATCCTGCATTTCTGTGTGAATGTGAGTTTGCATGAGCATATTGACTGGGGTATGCTCATACACTACATTTGTGGGCATCTGAACATCACACACATATGCGCTCATTCCAAAACCTAGGGCGTTAATATGGTCAGGGCTCTGTGCAGTCCAGACAAGCACTTCCCCATCAAACTCAGTTAACCATTTCTTTATGTTCCTTACTTTGTGCACTGGAAGATTGTCGTGTTGAAGCACGAAAGGGACTTCCCCAAACTGTTGCCACAAAGTTGGAAACGCACAATTCTCTTGAATGTTATTATACAGTGCCTCCAGAAAGTATTCAGACCCCTTCACTTTTTCCACATTTGGTTATGTTTATATTATAAATTGGATTAAATTCATTTTTATTCTCATCAATCTACACGCAATACCCTATAAAGAAAAAGCAAAAACAGGTTTTTAGAAATTTTAGCAAATTTATTAAAAATAAAAAACTGAAATATCACATTTGCATAAGTATTGCATAAGACCCTTTGCTATGACACTCAAAATTGAGCTCAGGTGCATCCTGTTTCCATTGATCACACTTGAGATGATTCTACAACTGGATTGGAATCCACCTGTGGTAAATTCAATTGATTGGACATGATTTTGAAAGGCACACACCTGTCTATATAAGGTCCCACAGTTGACAGTGCAAGTCAGAGCAAAAACCAAGCCATAAAGTCAAAAGAATTTCCCGTAGACCTCCGAGACAGGATTGTGTCGAGGTACAGATCTTGGGAATGGTACAAAAAAATTTCTGCAGCATCGAAGGTCCCGAAGAACACAGTGGAGACCATCATTCTTAAATGGAAGAAGTGTGGAACCACCAGAACTCTTCCTAGAGCTGGCCACCTGGCCAAAATGAGCAATCGGGGGAGAAAGGCCTTAGTCAGGGAGGTGACCAAGAACCCGATAGCCACTCTGACAGAGCTCCAGAATTCCTCTGTGGAAATGGGAGAACCTTCCAGAAGGACAACCACCTCTGCAGCACTTCACCAATCAGGCCTTTATGGTAGACTGGCCAGACAAAAGCCACTCCTCTGTAAAAGGCACATGACAGCCCACTTGGAGTTTGCCAAAAAGGCACCTGAAGAACTCTCAGACTATGAGAAACAAGATTCTCCGGTCTGATGAAACCAAGATTGAACTCTTTGGCCACAATGACAAGTGTCACGTCTGGAGGAAACCAGGCACCGCTCATCACCTGGCTAATACCATCCCTACGGTGAAGCATGGTGGTGTCAGCATCATGCTGTGAGGATGTTTTTCAGCGGCAGGAACTGGGAGACTAGTCAGGTTCGAGGGAAAGATGAACAGAACAAAGTACAAAGAGATCCTTGATGAAAATCTGCGACAGAGCACTCAGGAGCTCAGACTGGGGTGAAGGTTCACCTTCCAACAGGACAACGACCCTAAGCACACAGCCAAGACAATGCAGGAGTCGCTTCGGGACAAGTCTGTGAATGTCCTTGAGTGGCTCAGCCAGTGCCAGGACTTGAACCCGGTCTAACATCTCTAGAGAGACCTGAAAATAGCTGTGCAACAACACTCCCCATCTAACCTGACAGAGCTTGAGAGGATCTGCACAGAAGAATGGGAGAAATACCCCAAATACAGGAGTGCCAAGCTTGTAGTGTCATACCCAAGAAGACTCAAGGCTATAATCAATGCCAAAGGTGCCTCAACAAAGTACTGAGTAAAGGGTCTGAATACTTATGTAATGTAATATTTCAGTTTTTTATTTTTAATAAATTTGCAAAACATTCTAAAAACCTGTTTTCACTTTGTCATTATGGGGTACTGTGTGTAGACTGATGAGAATAAAAATGAATTTAATCCATTTTATAATAAGGCTGTAATGTAACAAAATGTGGAAAAAGTGAAGGGGTCTGAGCACTGTATGCTGTAACATTAAAATTTCCTTTCACTAGAACTAAGGGGCCTAGCCCAAACCATGATAAACAGCCCCAGACCATTATTCCTCCACCATCAAACTTTACAGTTCCCAGTATTTGGGCTAGTACAGTTCACAATATGAATTTCGCCAAAACCAGATTCATCCATCAGACTGCCAGATAGTGAAATGTGATTCATCACTCCAGAGAATGCGTTTCCACTGCTCTGGAGTCCAATGGTGGTGTGCTTTACACCACTCCTGCTGATGCTTGGCATTGCGCATGGTGTTCTTAGGCTTGTGTACGGATGCTTGTCCGTAGAAACCAATTTTATGAAGCTCTTAACAAGCAGTGTGTATGTGCTGACGTTGTTTCCAAAGGTAGTTTGCTGTCAGGCATTCATCTAACATCTCACTGAGTGTCCTGCACAACTCTGGGTTTTGAATTGGCAATAATCAGCCAATCGTCTGTATAAGTCAGTATTCTGATCCCCATTAGTCTCAGTGGAGCCAGACCCACCTCTACGCAAAGACAGAATACCTGTGGACTCAGGGAAAGACCAAAGGGGGGGAACTGTGTATCTGTAGCTAACACCACGATGGGCAAAGCGGAGAAATTTCATGTGAGGTGCATAAATATCTACGTGGAAGAAGGCATCTTTCAGATCAATTGATGCATATGAACTAACCATTGTGATGTATTGAATGTTAAAGAGTGCTGTGTGTTAACATTTTGAAATGATATTGCCTCAAATATTTGTTTAACACTGAGATCCAAGATAGGAAGTAGAAAACTGTCCTTCTTTGGGAGCTGGAAATAATGAAAATAAAAACTATGTTGGGTTCGAGCTCTGGGAACCACACGTATTTCCCCCTTTTTGTAAGAGGGGAGACATTTCTTCCTCTTAAACATGGGCAGTGGTCTCTTGGGTTTGAGGGTAAATGACTCTGTTTAAATGGGGGGTTTCACTCTGAACTGGAGTCTGTAGCCCTTGGCTAATGCGCTCAGGACCCATTCTGGGGCTGACACAGCCTGCTAGGCTACAGTGTGGCTCGTGAGCGCCCCTGCTGGTGTGAAGGACGGTGGGGTAGAGAATTACTGAGCTCCACCATATCAAATAATGGGGCTGGTGCTTCACCTAGTGGCAAAACCAGAGAAGGCCGTGTGTTCTGAAGGGAATTTTCTGAACACACTGTGTGAGGCTGTGAGGCGGGCCCATTTTATTAGGTAGGGTGGGCTTAGGTGGCAGCAGGAGCCCTCCCTGCGTGGGGTTCAGGTGTTGAGCTATGGAGGGTTCAACAGCTGGGGGTTCCCCCATGATGTGGGCAGCTATGTTTTTGACTTCTAGGCCAGAGAGAAGTCAGGTGGGTCCTTCCTGTGCTGTTTTATATGCTTAGGACAGGCAGGAAGGACTGGGAAAAGCTGTGTTTAGGGACTGGAAGAAGGCCCAGGAATTCCCCATGGTAAATGTCCTTCTCATCGGCAGGGCTCTGGAGGGCCAGCCATTCAATGCTGAGACAGGCGGAGACCTGTTCGCACACCTCCAGAAGCACAGCGTGGGGTTGGGGCTAGCCTTCGCCATAGCAGGTGCTACTTGGGCAGAAGGAATGAAGTCCTCCTCACCTGTATCATGTGATATGACAAGCTCAGTCATACTCTGAATCAGGTGCCTGTTCCTCCAGTATAGGGGTATTGAAGAGGGGAAGGGGATGGTCCATCACGTCTAGGTCAGACTGGTCGGCCTAGCTGAGGGCAGAAGGGCCTTGTGGGAGCTGAGAGGCTGTAGTGCTGTTGTCCTCTGTATCCGAGTCCTCTTGACTGACGTTGTTGCTGTGGGTAGCAGCGACTCTCAGTCTACACCACCACAGCCTCCTGGGCCACGACAAGCAATGGCTGCAGTTCTCCGGAGTGTCGACAGCCTCCTTGGGTTTCAAACCCAAGCAGATGACACAGAGGGGCGGTGTCTCTGATGGTGATCAGGGCATCACACACGCCCGGGCAGGCATGCAAGTGTAGCTCCTAGAATATGCGAGGGAAACAGGCTTAGAACCATGTAGCGGGGAGCTAACATAGACTCACTAAGCTAAGAAAAGCAGCGTGGCTGGCTGGATATGAGCACTAATGAGCCAGCGTGGTTGGCTAGCTGTCCTGTTCCAGGTTAGCATGTGCAGGAAAAGGGTGTATGTCAAAGGCAGGGAGCCTGATACCGTAAAACAGCTTGTGAGTAAAGGCAGTTAGCTAGCAAAAGGTGAGGTTATCAGCACTGACCCAAATTCTGAAGTTTTCATGCCCAGTGGAGGCCAATATGAGGATATATTCTCTTTCGGACAGTTAAGTGATGAATTCCTTGTGAGACACAAGGTCAAAGCTGTGAGCAGAGTATAGGATGTTCACGAGAAGCTAATGTCAACCAAGGGCAGTAGCCTCCTATAGCATTGGACATGCTACTGTCTGTCAGAGCCAGACTTGGTGCAATGAGACACTCTGCAGAGGTCATGACCGGCTGTCATTCTCCATATTTGTAACTCAAATGACAGAGAAGTTTATTTATGGCACCAATGCAGTGATTGGTTGTTGCAGAGATTCACACCCTAGTCAATGTATTAGTAAGCCACATGCTTTGGATGCACTGTAGGAGAAAGAGCCCTGCATGCCACAATATGAGAGTCACCAATAACCACAAAGCGACTGCATTAATTATGTTAATAGACAGTAATTTAATTTTCAATGCTTGTATGAAAGGTCTTTGGTACCAGGATAATTAAATAAATAGTTTGAGCTTCCTTTAAATGCCAAAATAAAGTCTGACCTGGCCAGAACTCTAGTACCTACCGCCATCACCAGCAGACCCCCCGCACCCCCCCCCCCCCCCCCCCTACAGGGACAGGGGCACTGCATGGTAATTATACTGACAATAAATAAGGGACATTGTACTACTGGCATGCCCTAATGATTGAATCTATCATTCCTGTATATGTTGCATGTCCTCCTGTAAGGGTCTATGGTGATGGTCCTTCTAAGGACTGTTTTATACTTCTGTGTAATCTGCATAATTTGTGTGATTTGCATGGTGTGTGACAAATGGGCTGAGCATTTAAACGGCATGTTGTACAGGTACAGGTTGTTTGCTATGTGACCACACTTGACCCTGTGGAGTGACGTTTGGCAGTAACCAACCAATCATCAACTGTGCTTTGCATGCGGGCTCTGGTTGCAAACTACATGCTTTTAAATTCATGGGTAGGTATAGGACATCAACTCAGACATGGTCTGCAACCTCTGCACATCCCACACATTCCATGCAACCTCGACACAGATCTAATTTTGCATGTACTCTGCTGAAGTGTAAAACAGCCTTTTGATTTTCCGCCCTACTAACAGATACCTTCAATTCCATATCTTTCATTTCCTTTAATAAAGTTTTATCACATCCATACTGTATGCTACAGAAATGAGGCACAGACGAGGCAGACAGTGCTGGCAACATCCCTGTGGAGGACTTTTATTGTGACAGTGGTATGACAATGAATAAAGACAGGGAAAAGTCAAACACAAGATGGGATCAAGTTACTCTAATGTTGGGGGAAGCAAAAGTGCTTGGGAAGGGCAGGCCGTTTTGGACGGTGCATCATGGAGACTGGAATTCTGACCACAAGGAGTGGCACGTCAGAGTCTGGCACAAAAAAAAAAAAAAAAAAAAAACTAACAGACACTGTTAGTCACTCAGTGAGGGGAAAGCCAGCACACCCCTGGAGTGAGACCATGAGGTGCAGAGTGGAGATGCTGAAACTCAGCCCTGTCCCTCTGGCGCTGTCCAGGTCTGAGTGCGGGAGGTGCTGAAACTCAGCCCTGTCCCTCCGGCGATGTCCAGGTCTCAGTGCGGAGTGGAGGTGCTGAAACTCAGCCTTGTCCCTCTGGCGCTGTCCAGGTCTGAGTGCGGAGTGGAGGTGCTGAAACTCAGCCCTGTCCCTCCGGCGCTGTCCAGGTCTGAGTGCGGAGTGCAGGTGCTGAAACTCAGCCCTGTCCCTCCGGCGCTGTCCAGGTCTGAGTGCGGAGTGGAGGTGCTGAAACTCAGCCCTGTCCCTCCGGCGCTGTCCAGGTCTGAGTGCGGAGTGGAGGTGCTGAAACTCAGCCCTGTCCCTTCGGCGCTGTCCAGTTCTGAGTGCGGAGTGGAGGTGCTGAAACTCAGTCCTGTCCCTCTGGCGCTGTCTAGGTCTGAGTGCGGAGTGGAGGTGCTGAAACTCAGTCCTGTCCCTCTGGCGCTGTCCAGGACTGAGTGTGGAGTGGGAGTGCTGAAACACAGCCCTGTCCCTCTGGCGCTGTCCAGGTCTGAGTGTGGAGTGGGGGTGCTGAAACTCAGCCCTGTCCCTCTGGTGCTGTCCAGGTCTGAGTGCGGAGTGGAGGTACTGAAACTCAGCCCTGTCCCTCTGGCGCTGTCTAGGTCTGAGTGCGGAGTGGAGGTGCTGAAACTCAGTCCTGTCCCTCTGGCGCTGTCCAGGTCTGAGTGTGGAGTGGGGGTGCTGAAACACAGCCCTGTCCCTCTGGCGCTGTCCAGGACTGAGTGTGGAGTGGGGGTGCTGAAACTCAGCCCTGTCCCTCCGGCGCTGTCCATGGAGCGGCAGGCTGGGCCGGTGAGACACAGGTGAAGTGGAGCTGAGTGGCGAAACTGCTGGAACCCTATTATTTTTGGTCTGATTATTCTTATTATTTATTTTTCTCCCCTAAAAGTGTTTGTGCAGCAAAAACCGTAACCTATGAACATGAAACTTCACAACATGGTCCCAAATTCCCCCCACTACTCAAGCCCCAAAACCTGAGATACTGTGCCCATAGGTGGCGTTGTAATAATCAAGTTTGCGTTTTGGCAACAAGAACAGTGTGGCCTAAAGTCAAAATTCTTTCTTCATGTCAACCTCTCACGTCATGTGCATCTTTGCTCCAATAGTCTTCTGCTCTAAAAATGTCAAATTTTGCGACTTTTTCTCAATTTTCTCAAGAACCTATTTTCAACATCTCATCAGAAACCATTGGCCCAATCGTCCCAAAACTTAGTCAGGATCATCTACAGACTTCACTGATCCTAAGTTGTTAAAGACATTTCGATACGTCAATCCATTTCTAATATACGAGCCAATCAATTTTTATCAAAATGCCTAAGTACAGTAGATGTCTTGTAGCTTGTCAACGCATTGTCTAATTTTCACGAAACTTCACACGTACGATCTTTACGACATTCTGTGGACGATCCCCAAATTTCTTACAAACAGACCACTAGGAGGTGCTATAACTAAAAAATTTTTTCAGTGACAAATTTTCAGAATAAGTTTAAATTTGGTACAGTGGCTCATGGTAACATTTTCTGCCAGCAGCCAATCAAGCCAATTTGATTGCCAGCAGCCAATCAAAATTCAGCAGCTTCTAATTTCCATTGTGAACGTCCAATCGACATGAAATTTAGTACAGCCATTTATGACATCATGAAGAAGCGGTGTACCGAACCTTGGAGCAAACGGCCAAAAGGTGGCACTACAACAAGAACGTTTACCTTTTAGCCTGTATCTCAGAAATTACTTGACCTAAATTCAAAATTCCTTTTTCTTCTGTTTCCTACAATGGACTTTTATCAATCTGCATCATATATTTGACTTTTTATTATTCATATTTTTCTTAAGAAATGTTTACGTTGCTTGGAGCCTTGGAGCCAATTCAACAGTTTGAGTGTGTGAATTCGGTAGGTCCGATTAAGGATTCTCCGTGGTGCTGGGGGTTAACCCCACATCATGACATGCTGGAGGTCCCCTGAGGTACCAAGGCTGTATAATGAAAAATTACCTCATTATCTAGCCTATGTGTCAAAATTTCCTGGGCCTTGAGTATTTTTTGTGTGTCCAAACATACACTGGAACATGCTTTCCCAAATAGCTCAGTAGTAAGCTGTTTGTCTCGTAGTCCTTTGGTTGAGGGTTCAAATCCCAGTGGTGGTATTGTCAACTGCTTCAAATCTGCATCTGAGCCTGTGTTCATAATGGGCATTGTCTGCAAAATCATCTACACTGTTTTGACCCTCGTATGAATTTGTAGCATAAATCCAACATGTAAAAAGTTAGATGTATGTTGAGAACCGTACTTTCCTCATCCTAGTGTGCTTTATTTTAGCTAAAAATCAGTCTGAGCAATCTCTTGATCATGCTTAAAGTTTTTGAAGACAATTTGTTGTTGTAAAAGACTAAAACATTATAGATGGATGAGTAGGAAACATTGAACTCAGTGAAAAGGAGTTTGTTTCCCAATCCAAAGGTTGAGGGTTCAAACCCTGCCTTTGCCTTACTTCACCTGGCCTTAATTTTAATTCTTCAAGTTCTTGGGCTGACTGTGTCTCATCATTTCAGCTTGCATTCATGAAAACCACATTTAATTAATCATTAAATAACAAACAAGCATCCAAATTGTAAGGCCATGAGGGGAGCTGTAGTGGAAGGCGGGTATTTTCCATTCCGGTGGCTCCACCCCCCTCCAATTGCCAGCTCCGCCACTTTGTTAAACCCACCTGAAAACCATTCTACCTAATGAAGCTCAGTATAAGTAGGAGCCCATACAGCTGTGAAGGTGTGGGAGTTTGGAGTTTGCTTTGTGAAAAGACTGCGTGAGTGTTACAGATATTGTGTTGGAACCTGTGAATGACCTGTTTTCTGTCTGAGTGCCCGATTATCTTTTGACCCATTTTCTGTGTGAGGAACTGAAACGTGTACCGAACTGTGCTTGTTTTTTGACCATTCTTTTGTCTACAATTTGTCTTGTCGGTAAGCAGCTTAGCTGCCCGACTTTAGACAGGGCCCAAAAGACCCGTATAGTTAGACTCACTTGGAGCTAGCTTTTGGTTTGTATTATTTTGCTTATTTTCAAAATAAATGTCCTGGTTACATTGACCGAGACAACCATATCTGTCCTTGTGTTGGTGTTAAATTATTGCACCCATCACCCCTCCCCGGTGGCACCTCCTATCGTTGGGTTACAAAATGCTCCCAATCTGCTTGGACCCCGATCCTCGCTGCTTGCGGCTATATTTAAATTTTGTCATTGAGAAGCATAAATCAAAAGCTAAATTGATTTAATTTATACAATGGTACAAATGGGCAAATAAATAAAAAAATACCGGTACTCGGTATTCGGCCAAGTGTTTCCTTATTTTCGGTTTCTGTTTCGGCCAAGAATTTTCATTTCGGTGCATCCCTAACCCACACCACAATACATATATATAAACATGTGCATTACTTCCTGTTTATAAAGTGGATGGGAGGGTTAAGCCCAGAGAAAAGATCATAGAAAAGGTTAGATGGGCCCTTTGCCCCAATTCACAGAACATACAGTATAAGAAAAGTGACCACTCGGGTCAGAATTCTATTTGTCTAATTGTCAGAGTTCAGAATTCAGTCCAGTTGGACGTGTAATTCTCAGGTGCAAAGTGCTGCAGTTGGAGAGTGAAGCTCAGGCATATTCCTCAGTGCATCATCAGTCTTAAAATCCTCAATTTCACTCTTCATTGCTGAACACTATCATTGGTACATTTCCCATATTAGATACATGTTTTATGTGTACCTAAAATAATTACCATAATATATGAACTCTTCTTTGCAGACTGATCAGTTGTGACCTCACAGAGAAGTGCTGTGATATTGTGGCCTCAGCTCTCCAGTCATCAAACTCACCCCTGAGAGATCTGGACCTCAGCTACAATAACCTGCAAAATTCAGGAGTGGAGCTGCTCTGTGCTGGACTGATGAGTCCAAACTGTAAACTACAGAGACTGGCGTGAGTACCACTGTGTGACCTAAAGTAAGCAGAATGAGTAATTATGGCTCTATGCAGTGAACGATTAAAAAGCTCTTTCTCTCTCTGTTTACTCCTCTGTCTACCAGCATTCTTTCTTTACCCATATCTGAATCATCCCTCTCTATCACAGCAAAAAACCTTATGAGTCTTAAGGTTGCCAGGTTTGCGGTTCTTTAGTAGAATGTCATGGTGGAGTCTGTAGTATCAGGTCACAGGTGATGACTGGATACTGAATGTTTGATTTACATGGTAAAATACTGTATTGTAAAATGTTTCAGGTCTGTCACACATTGCAGTCTTCATCCATCTCCATTATTCATTACCCGTTATGAACTCTAATGAAATTCATACATTTACCCCACTCTCTTTCACACCCTGTCCTTTTGATGAAGGTGAGTTGTACTCATTCATCACAGGAGAATGGGAGAGTGTCAATCTGAACAACATGTGAGATGCTGTTTAGATGCAATGTTACATTGTTTAGTTTAGTCACTTTTCTGTGGTTCCAGAGAGATTAAAAATACCCCACCAGAGTAGTTATCTTCTCAGTCAAACATGCATTTGTTAGGATTATGTGACTGCTCAATTTGTCCCTGAATCAGCAGATCAAAGATGATTTGCTACTATGATTTATTTGCAGAATCAACATCAAATGTGGAGCCAAATCTAACTTGCTTGTTATGGTGATTTTTTTCTGGGTGCAAATATGGAGAAATGACATGTTTTACAGATTTCATATTTTACCAGCTTAATTGGGACAATGCAAGTGACAAATGTTCAATAAAATCTGAAAAAAGTTGGGGGCTTAATTTATCTAAACATAGTTCTTCAGGATCACTTTACTTCTCTTGCTAGGCAGAGGGTAGAGGGCATAAATGGTCATAATACAGCAAGAAAATGGAGATTCCTCACTACCATATAGAGCACAGGGTCATTATATAGCAGGAACACAGGGAGACTCCTCACTGCCATAAAGAGCACAGGGTCATTATATAGCAGGAACACAAGGAGACTCCTCCCTGCCATAAAGAGCACAGGGTCATTATATAGCAGGAACACAGGGAGACTCCTCACTACCATATAGAGCACAGGGTCATTATATAGCAGGAACACAAGGAGACTCCTCACTACCATATAGAGCACAGGGTCATTATATAGCAGGAACACAGGGAGACTCCTCACTGCCATATAGAGCACAGGGTCATTATGTAGCAGGAACACATGGAGACTCCTCACTACCATATAGAGCACAGGGTCATTATATAGCAGGAACACAGGGAGACTCCTCACTGCCATAAAGAGCACAGGGTCATTATATAGCAGGAACACAGGGAGACTCCTCACTGCCATAAAGAGCACAGGGTCATTATATAGCAGGAACACAAGGAGACTCCTCACTGCCATATAGAGCACAGGGTCATTAATTGTACCTTTCTCTGTGGAATGAAGGTGTTAAAAATAATAACCTAAGCTACGACGTGTGTCGCAGTCGGTAGGGCACACAATTCTCGAGTCATTTGTGATTCCCCCTATGGGGGCGGGAGTTTAATCCCCACTGTCACACTTCTGTGCTGTGGACCCTTCTCTGTCTGTTACTCTCTCTGCTTTCTACCTGCCTGACTAAAGCAATAAATATGAATGGTGGACAGACTGTCCCGCTCTCCTTTAAAATAAATAATTATAATAACCCAAATCTCCATCCCAAAGTCCTTATCTACCGAGCAGTCTGCATTACCACCCTGTTATATGGATGTGATACCTGGACCACATACAGCCACCACATCAAATCTCTGGAGGCTTCAGAAGATCATTGGCATCATTGGGATGGACAGACCAATGCACACTAATATCATGAAATGAGCAGGCATTTGCATTGTGGAGTCTGCTGTGAATCACCACCAACTCTGATGGCTCGGATGCAGATGTCATCTGACTCCCATGAAAAGTCCTGTGTGGCCAGTTACACCAAGGCCAACATGCTGCTGGTGGTGAAAAGAAGAGATTTAAGGGCCAGATTAAGTCCATACTGAAGAGGTGCCCTCAGGAGTACAGGATCAGACATCCTGTCGCATACTCTGGTGGCCTCACTGTGCAAAAGGCATTATAAAGCATGTGTATGTGTGTGTGTGTGTGTGTGTGTGTGTGTGTGTGCTTGTCTGAATGCCTGCCCCTGGTGACATTTATTACTGAAAATAATCAGGAAGAGGGTTTAAATATGTACTGTATATATGATGGTGCTGTTTATGGGGACTCATTTTTACTTTTTTACAGGCAAACTGAACTACAGATGAGCAGATTTCCTGGCTGTTTGAAAATTGGAATTCATCAAAGGAAATTCTTTGCAAAAATGTTAAATATGCACTGATAGTAACAAGCAAAGTCACTTCAGTTACAAGTAGGCACAGTAGATGTGGTGCAAGAATTGGTACCAGTGTTGTATGTCAGCCAGCATGAGAACGGTGCAGGATCAGTGCTGTTCTCATACAGCCACTAGATGGCGATGCAGTGTAATTCCAGTTGATGGCGTAGTTGCATTGCTGTAAGATCGTGCCAGATGAACTGAAGTGTAGCACAGCTCGTACACGGCTCCCGCACTGCTTCAGCTGTTAGCAGGTACAATATTGCAGGTCTGACCAATAATATCATGACTGGTTAGATAAAACCTTATATTAATAACCTTATTTTATATACTGGTGTATATATTTAAGTTGTCTGTGACAGTAAGCTGCTTAGTTCTTCACTGGCTCCGCTAGCTAGGTTGGGTCATGAAGTAACGTTAAGGTAGGTTGGGCTGGCTAGCTAGCTAACTTGTGCCTGTGAGTCAAAGCCAAAGCTAAACTTACAACAATGGCAACAATTGTCAACTTGAGGGCCATGTTGTTTGAAGAAAATTATAAACAAATGATATTTGCAAAGTGTTCATAGTTATTATCGGATAATTGTTTTATGTAACTGTGTGGTTCTAGATTTATTTTCAAAGAATGAACTAGCTGAGGTAACGGTAAACGGCTCAGAGCGAGCTGTCATCGCCATGGTAACCAACCGACCCTCCTAACGCCACATTTTAAACAGTGTCATCAAGGTTTTGTGGCAGAAACTGGCTGCAAAAGCTCACCCTGAATTGAAAAGAAATAAAACATGTCAGCAAAGTGCCTCAACAGAAATCAATAGAAGAAGTGCTGGAGTTACACTCGGAGGTGTTTAAAGATGAACTGGGCACTCTGCGCAATATCAAGGCAACAATTCTGGTGAACCCTGAGATCCGCCCAAAGTTTTGCAAAAGCAGCCCACTGCCATTTGCCATGAAGGTGCGAGTTGATGCTGAACTGGATCGAATGGAGAAGGCCAACATAATCACACCAGTGAAACACAGTGAGTGGGCAGCACCTGTTGTGCCTGTTGTGAAAAAGGACAACACCATCCGTTTATGTCAGAGAGCATTCACGCACTGTTAGCTGAGCACCTCGAGCAAGCTCCACTGAACGCTGACCAGGTGGCACGTGTGACACTCACAGACTGCGTGCTACCCAAGGTTCTGAAGTATGTCATGAACGGATGGTCTGATGATGTGGACGAGAGTCTGAAAGCCTTCCACACATGCAGATGTGAACTGAGCGAGGATGTGTCCTTTAGGGCACCAGGGTAGTGATTCCTGGGAAATTGAGGAAGACGGTGTTAAAAGAGCTGCATGCTGGTCATCAAGTTATTGTGAAAATGAAAGGCCCCCGCACACAAGTATGTATGGTGGCCTAAAGTTGATGCAGATGTTAAGCAGGTTTGCAGAGCATGTGAGTCGTGCCAGGTGGAACTGAAGACACCTCGCCAGGTACCGTTACATCCATGGGAGTTTCCGGGCCAGAGCTGGAAAAGACTGCACATAGACTTTGCCGGTCCTTTCTTAGGACACACATTCATGATAGTTGTGGATGCATGCTCCAAATGGTTGGAGGTGTTTAGAATGCTCAACATCACATCACAAGCCACCATCATGAGATTAAGAAGACTGTTCGCAGCATATGGTCTTCCAGAGCACATTGTCACAGACAATGTAATGCAATTCACATCTGAGGAGTTCAAAAACTTCATGCAGCAGAATGGTATCCTTCACTCCACAAGCGCTCCTGGACACCCTGCCACGAACGGCCTTGCAGAATGGTATGTGCAAACATTCAAGAGTGGGATAAAAAAGCTTGCACACACCGCACTTGAAACAGAGGACAAGATCTCCCTCTTTTTGATGCAGTATCGCTCTACTCCAAATTGTACTACAGGTCAATCGCCTGCAGACCTGTTCCTGAACAGACGTGTGCATACTCGCCTTGACTTTGTCCACCTAAACACAACGGTAACTGTTCGTAGGAAGCAATACATCCAAAAGTTCTACCATGACTAACAAGCAGTGGACAGGTTTTTCTCTGTGGATGACAGAGTGTATCTGCAAAATACCACAGGGGGAGGAAATAAATGTATTCCTGGAGTGATAGTTGAGAAAACAGGGTCAGTGTTCTACAAAGTCCATGGAAGAGACACGGACATCACAGACAGGAGACATGGGGATCAGCTGAGATTCCGAATCATAGATGATGGACTTGATCAGAAGACTGACTGTTCAACCACCGACACACCAACTCAACCCTGTGCTCTCAAAGAGAACATGTCAACATGTCCTGATCCTGTGCCCGCCGACAGTGCGGAGGTACCGGCAGCATCTCAGAGTCCACACCGCTCATCCAGAGTTAGGAAACCACCTGAACACTATGACCCTTAAAACACAAAACAAAAGTCTAGCAAAATGGGCTGAGGGGTCAAGTTAAGGACTGTTTTTGTTTGACACGGTTCTACAACAAAAGGACTGTTCTGTCTCAAGAAGAGTTTATGATAGAAACATAAACTGAGGACTAAGACACTTGTTTATTAAAAGAAAAAGAAATGAAAAAAGAGTACACCATCGTTGAAAGTACTTTATCTGTGTGACATGTTACATTATGCAGGAATAAGGCACTGGCATGTTTGAGTTATGGTTTGATGTAACGGAATACTTCCTTCATTTCAAAAGGGGAGTGTGATGTATTAAATATTTGAGTTTTGACATTTTGGAAATTGGTTGTGCCGTAGTTACCAGACTACAGAGATGTACAAAGGATATCTGTCTCAGTCAAGCACGAGTTGAGTGAAAGAACGTTACCTGTTGAAAAGTAAGGCCTTCTCATGTTTCGTAAGTTACTGAATACACCACAGTTACCGTCACGTTAAATAAGAATTCGCAATTTTGTATTGAATGTGGTTTCATTTCACCTTTGTGAAAATTTTTAAATTATTGTCAAAAACACTAAATTAGTTAACCATAAATTGTTTGATAACTTGATGGTTACAAGATAATATTATACAATATAAAATATTATATACAAGATAAAATATTATCATGATAACAGTGGTGTATTCAGCGAATGGGTTTCACGTGTACATTAATAGTTCTATTTATCTATTCATAGTGATGAATATTGAACATTTTTAAAACGTATAGATGTTTATGGACTGAAGAAGATGTCAGGTTTGGTAAAGTGCACCACAAAAATGCTGTTTCTTGTGTTTGCAGATTAAATGAATATGTTTGCAAGTCAGATAGGTTCATCATATGGAAAAGGTTTGGCCATGAAATCCTTGCAGACTCCCAACCTTGAGGTTTCGTTATTTTTGTTTATTAGAAGAGCCCACTAATTGCCTTAGACTTTTGTGTATTAGAATACTTAATGAACTTAATTTACACACCCCCTCCCTGTTTTTGTGTGTACATCTCAGGAATGCGTAGGTACATATATATCAACTGCCAAGGGGCACAGTGTCACAGCTGTGAATTTGTGTGTGTGTGTGCGTGGTGTGTGTGTGTGTGGTCCCTCCACAGGCTGGGTTGGTGTAGTCTCACAGAGGGCTGCTGTGATGTTCTGGCCTCAGTCCTGCATTCTCCTCACTCAGAGCTGAGAGATCTGGAGCTCAGAGACAATGAGCTGCAGGATTCAGGAGTGACAGCGCTCTCTGCCGGACTGGAGGACCCACACTGTAAACTGCATAGAATGGGGTGAGTATAAACAGAAACCCCTTCAATAAATAAGGGCTACAATGCGACTAAATACAACACTGATGTTAATGTTTCTAATGTGAAAACAGACACTTCACAGAACTGAAACAGCATGTTCCTGTTCTTTCTCTTGGAAGAATAAGACTCTATACACATGAATGGATAAATTTAGAATTTGTTTCCTGAACTGTAGTGGGATGTAAACTCAAATGTGTTTGATAATGACTCATTCCACATCCATTTTACTTTATATATAGCTGTAGAAGTTGTGTAACACACTGCTGTATGTTTGTCGCATACAGCCCTGTTAGTTTATATTAATGCATGTAAGGTGTGTGTGTCCTTCTGTCTGCAGGCTGTCAGGCTGTAGAGTCACACAGAGAGGCTGTGATTCTCTGGCTTCAGCTCTGTGTTCAAACCCCTCACCCCTGAGAGAGCTGGACCTGAGATACAATCACCCAGGAGACTCAGGAGTGAGAGCGCTGTCTGCTGCTAAACTGGACTCACTTACACTGCTGTAAGTACAGAGAGTTTCCACACTGCACCTCACACACACACATACACACACACATGCACGCACAGACACATAGACATGCACACACATGCGCAAAATTGGTTGGGGGGGGGGCATGAAGAGCACTGTACAAATCAGCGTTAGCTGCAGGATCCCACCTTGTCCATTCTGTATGGAGAGAGAAACTGTTTATCATTGTTTTTCGGGGTGTGCCACACTTTCTTTTCCGGGAAGTTTATTGTGGCTACTGAGGAACATTTGCAAGTACAGATTTCTATCCTTGGTTTCCCATACAATCAAAGACAGATAAGTGCCAGCTCATTCATTTCACTTAAGGGCGAAAATGGCAGTTTCTACAGATGGGAAATATTTGATTGATGGAGGGGACAGGCAAGATGTAGGTTGTTGTAGTTTGGGGTTTGATTAGGGACACAGTGATGGTGGAGTTTTGGTATTACAAAGCAATGGCGAACCTGAGAGTGTCAGAGTATGTGTTATAAGGGTGTTTTATGTTCAGTGGAGGGAGGGGAGATATTTTTGCACATGGAATAGGGTGAGGGAATGGAATAAGTTTCCTTTGTGACAGATTTGTGTGTTTTTCATATGATCTTGGTTTTATGTTTTATTGTGTCTTAGTTTTTATTTATGTGATGTCATTGGTGTGTTGAGAGTGGAAAGAAAGGATGGTTAAAATTTAGAATTCTGTTCTGCTGTTCTTACAGTATGGACCATGGAGGAGAGAACAGGACCAAACCAGGACCCAGGAAATGTGAGTCTGTATTGACACAACACTTTCCATAGATACATACTCTGCTGTGTGTGTGTGTGTGTGTGTGTGTGTGTGAGAGAGAGAGAGATAGAGAGAGAGAGAGATTTCTCTCTTACACACTTAAACATACAAACAGAAACACACATGTACACAAACACACACACTATCACAGCTTTTTCTCTGTCACGCACATAATGAGTTGAATATTAATAATGATAATTAATCTCATTAATGTCTCTGGTGTGCAGACGGCTGTCAGCTCATACTGGATCCAAACACAGCGAACAGATTCCTGTCTCTGTCTGAGGGGAACAGGAATGAGGTACATACACCGGGGTCAAAGGAACCATATCCTGATCATCCAGAGAGATTTGAGTGCTGGCCCCAGGTTCTGTGCAGAGAGAGTGTGTGTGAGCGCTGTTACTGGGAGGCTGAGTTCAGTGTGTCTGAGGGGGGAGAGGTTTATATAGCAGTGACATATAAAGGAATCAACAGGAAAGGAGAGGGTTCTGACTGTGTATTTGGATGGAATAAAAACTCCTGGAGTCTGGAGTGCATTAAACTCAGATACTCTGATAAACACAGTTACTCTGTCTGGCACAATAAGAACCAAGCACACATACCTGCCCCCCCCTCCCCCTACCGCAGAGCAGGATTGTGTGATGATGATGAAGATGGTGCTGGTAGAGGAGTGTGTGTGTACAGGGTAGGAGTGTGTGTGGACCGTCCGGCTGGCACTCTGTCCTTCTACAGTGTCTCTGACTCTGACACACTGATTCTCCTGCACAGATTCCACACACACTTCACTCAACACACACCCCTCTGTGCTGGATTTTATGTGTGGGAGTCCTCAGTGTCCCTCTGCTAACTGGAGTAGAGACACACACACATTCACACACGCACATGCACACACACACGCATGCACATACACACACATGTGCGCATACACGTGCATGCACACACACAAACTCATATACACATACACACGTATATACACACACACACATTCATATACACATACACACACACACACCCACACACACACTTCACTCAACACACACTCCTCTGTGCTGGATTTAGAGTGTGTGACTCCTCAGTGCCCCTCTGCTAACTGGAGCAGAGACACACACGCACACACTCATATACTCTATCAGACACTCTTGCACACGTGCTCACACACCTACACACACTCTCACACACCCAATCACACACACACACCCTCTCTCTCTCACACACTCCATCACACACACTTACTCTCACACACACCCTTTCTTACAGTCATGCACGCACACTCACAAATACACACACTCATGCACACGCACTCACACACCTACGCACGCGCACATTCATGCACACTCACATGCACACACACACACACCTACACACATGGATACACGCAATCTCTCACACACACCAACACACACATTCACCAGTGCACTCTCACGTACACAACACACACACATGCATACATACACATGCTCATACCCGTTTGCACACACACACACACACACACTCTCTCTTATACTCAATCAGCTAACACGCACACCCTCTCTCTCTCACTCACACAAACTCACATCCAGATTCAAATAAACGCACACACATACACACACACAAACACGTGTGGCAACACACATACATTCTCATTACCATACGCATGCACACGCATGTATAAACACATACACAATCTCGTACCCATACACACACACACGGACACACACACATACTCATCCACTCACACATACGCATTCACACAGACACACATACATGCATGCACACACCATATACACATGTATACACAAACATTACATACCCGTACACACACACACACATTCACAAAGGCTCTACAACGCACCAACATACAGACATATACACATACATACACTCATTCTCAATCACAGACACACACTCACATCCACAGTCACACACACACATTCACACACACGTATGAACACACATACACAAATTATCTTACCCACACACACACACACCCGTGTGCACACACACACATACTCATTCACATGTACACACACACACACAGACATACACACCTACATGCGTGCACATGCACACACACACATACATTCTCTTTCCCATAAACACATGCAACCCAGGCACACACACACACACACACGCATACTCACACACTCACACACATACACATACTCACATCCACAGTCACTCCCACAAACATATGCGCACACACATTCACAAATACACACTGTCAGACAAGTAAGGATTAATTAAGAATATGTTTATTTTCTGAATCCAGCGGTTCCAACAGTCAATGTCCTTGTTAAAATGTTCAGCACTCTGAATACTGAATACAGAAAACTGGTGTAATGAACCAACAAGTCAAAACAAGTTGTATATCTGGTTTTCAGATTAAATAATTGAATTCAATAAGAAGCAGTAAATTGTATTAATGAATTGAAAACATATATTCTTTATTGAATGCAGGCACACTATTTCTAAATTACACAACAGAAGACATACAGCAAAATATTTAAAACTAATCTAGAAATACCAGAAAATCGAGAGAGAGAGACGGATAAGAGAGAGAGAAAGAAACGGATCAGCCAGACCTAGCCAAAGTATCACTCACTTCCAGTGTAAGTGCCACAAGGAAACCAGCTAAAAACACACAACCTAGGAACCACCACCAAAATAAAAAGAGGAAAACTCTTCTTCTTTCAGGCTCTGAAACCAAACGCAACACAAACAACTTTCTCCTGTGGCCATCTTAAATACCTTACCTGGCATGGCTTGAGGATGTATGCCCTGATTGGGTGATGCCGGGTTAAGGTTTAGAAGAGAAAGGAAGGGGGGTCAGACTAATTTATGCCAAGGACTAGCCTACCTAAAGATTGCATTCAAACTAAAAGTAATGGGAAATGTTAGGCATGCAGGGTCTCCAACCCCCGATGTGGTGTCCTGTGTCATATGGTTTGTCTCTTCTGAGGAGGTGAGACCCATAGATTGTCAGCCTAGATTAGGGTATCAGTGGAATTTAAAATTGCCCCAATCACATTTGCTTTGATGTTTGTGATGGGGAGGCCTGGCCACATTCTTATTCACTGTTTCCCTCTCTAAGGCCAAAATCTAAACACTACATATCCTACAACACACACACACACACACAAACACACTCTCACCCAATCACACACAAACACGTCGACACACTTGCAACCTTCTATGACCATTGCCTTACCAGTGCAATTTCAGCTGTGCCCAGTTTTAACCTCAGTACACCTTAAACCATGTACATAAGAGTATGATCTTTTAGCAGGTTCAGGTTAAGCACTTTCTGTCTAAATATGATTTTATTTTTTTTATATTTTTATATTTATATTGCAAATGTCCAAGGTGTGTTTATGTACTTTTGATTATTAAAACATTAATATAACATTGAGAGTAATAATGGCAAAAGATGGCAGATTATGTTTCTGAAGTAATTCTGTCTCCTGTTTCTGCATTTTTTTAAAAGAAACCAGTGGCAAACTCCTCCACTTAAATGTGCATTTTACTGGTTTTTACAGTTGCTTTCATTCATTTTCACAAGTGCAAATTTCTGTGGGCAAATGCAGCTGATAGGGAGAATGCAGAATGATCACTGCAGTGTAAATTTAATTTCATTACTGTAAACAATGATGGATTGAGTTTCCTTATTTATTGTTAGGATTGATTTTTTTTTTTGCTTTAATTTTCTGTATTTTAAGACAATAATATGCAATGATTAAACCTGAATTATAAGAATATCAAATGTTTTGCGGTTGTGATTTATTATTGTGTGATGTATTGAACTCCTGTGACACAGTAGTACTTATTTCATATTCTGTATGGGATTATGTTTGGGCTCAATATGAGTGGATCAGCATGGGGCTAAAATCTGCAGTTGAAGCAATGACATTCATCTACAGTAGTGGAAATAAAATTATATTATAAGAAAAGTTGTGTAGTGTCTGATGAATGCTTGCTTCTGTTACTCTAGTGTAACCACAATTCAATACATTATGAAAAGTCACTGCTTGTCTATTGAGCTGGTATGTTTATGTTACCTCTCAAAGAAATGGCTTTCCTGTAGGTTTGAACCTGGATCTGCTGCACATCAGTTGAATGGATTAGACCACCAAGCCAAAATCAGGGCAGAAGTGTGGTTTGCATGACATCCAGTCTCTTGAGATGTTCCTGAGACCCTATAGTTTTTCATTTTTTCAGATGCATTTCTAATATCTGCAGTCACACATTACAAATGCATTACAGTGTGTTATGATTGCTTTGGCTCAATGTGGAAAACTCAATTTGCCAAACTGACTGGCAAAATTCTTACCCTAAGACACTAATTGCAGTACCTACCAACAAAGTTCACAACTCTAAATCACACTCAGTTTTCACAATACAGTCGTCTCTGTCAGGGTGTGTGGGGGGTTTGGACCCAAACGCAGAGGGGGGAAAACTCAAAACTCCAAAAGATCAGAACAAAAGACTTTACTTACGAAAAAGGGAACAAAAGGGAACAAAAGGCCTCGCAGGGCAACTCTCACAAACAAAGGAAAACTTCAAAACAACACAGGAACAAAGAAAATCCAAAACCACAAGGAAACCAAAACATGGGCCAGAACACACGGGGCAGAAACACGAGCAGAAGCACAAATAACCAAACACAACCAACAAGGATCCAGCACCTGAGTCAGGGAGAAGGGAAATTTAAATAGACACGACACTGACGAGACACAGGAGGGCACAATGAACAATCAGGCCACAGAGAGGGAAGGGGAAACGAGACAACCAAAAAACAATAATTGAACAATTGAAACAATAATACAATTAAACAGGGGGAGAAGGACACAAAACCGAAGTGCCGCCATCTGGCGGCCCAACGAGGGAAACACAGAACCATGACAGTCTCGTATTGGTACAGTGTTCCAATGCTTATTGCTAGACATGCAGATTGTGAAATAAAGTCAACATGTTTGCAATCCTGTCTCATCACTTCCAGCAACATTGCTCTGGTGAGTCGCTTTGCAGCACGATTGGTAATCCCAACATAAAAGGCTGTTTTACAGCACTACATTCAACAGTGTCTGAAAACATGGAGCAGCCCAATGCAGTTGGCATTGATGTACTGTAATATATGTAAGACTCCTCCAACTACAAAATTCTAAGTAGCCGATTACAGTGCACTTTTTATGTTGGCTCAACTCAGGTTCTTTGGAATACAAATTCCAAGCTCCAGAGCCTGTTATATGTTGGTACAGAAATCATAAATAAGTTGCAATAATTCATATTGTGCTGTTCAGCTGACAATACTAATAGGTACAGTAAATATTTTATTATGTAGTTGGCCCCTGCCTCTGTTTCCCTTAGCTATGCTGCTATAGCCTTATTCTGCTGGGGTGTTCCTTATCGCACGCAGGCACCTCTGTCTCTTCTGCTCTGCTTGCTAATCTACCATTTGAACCCCCTAACAATGTTCTTTTTCGTCTTTCTCGGCTCTGGGCACCTGCCCGGAGCTCTAGCCCAAGTTTGCTGAACCCCCCCCCCCCCCCCCCCCGGCCCGGAGCTCCAGCCCTAGACCAGCTAGACCAGCTGGGCACCCCCGCCTCCTGCCACTGCTGATTCAGCTGTAGCACCAAGCCTGTCCCCCTGTCTGACCCTGCCACCCATCGGTGTTCCTGCCCATCTCTCTATGTGACCGGAGTCACCTTTGCTTGGACTTAATTAATACTGGATTGGCTGTTTATTATAATTTATCTGTTTTCATGTAAGCCATTTCCATAACAAACTGGTGCCTGCCCGCGGCAGATGGGTTCCCCCTCTGAGTCCGGTTCTGCTCAAGGTTTCTTCCTGTTATCAGTCAGGGAGGTTTTCCTTGCAACTGTTGCCGAAGGCTCACTCTTTGGGGGCCGGTTCTCTGTAAAGCTGCTTTGTGACAAAGCTCCTTGGTTAAAAGCGCTATACAAATAAAAATTGATTGATTTATTACACTATTCAAATAGAAGACACCAGATAAATATTAGTGTATCACTAAAATTATATATATGTGATATTAAATGTTCAGATTTTTCACTGCAGATTATAATTTGGCCATATGAATAATGATTCATTTTTCTGAAACCATTAGCTGTCCTTGGTTTACTAGTAATGCAGATTAGCTTTGAGCTTAATTACCAAGTCTCCTGAGGCAATGTACCGTTCTACCCATAGGTGTTTGGTTATGGCTGGTTACATTTTTTTAGTACTTTTCATTTTAAGTCTCTTCTACATTTCTTTGGACCTGTCTGTCTCTTACAGTAAACATGAGCAGCTTGGTTATAGTTCATTTCCATTTTTTGAAATGGATTGGGTTTGATATTGATTGGGTTTAAGATTAACCATTTGAATGTTAAGAGGCTTACACACAGTGTGTATCTTGTGTAAGGGACAGGGCTCTACACACAGTGTGTATCTTGTGTAAGGCTCTACACACAGTGTGTATCTTGTGTAAGGGACAGGCCTCTACACACAGTGTGTATCTTGTGTAAGGGACATGGCTCTACGCACAGTGTGTATCTTATGTAAGGGACAGAGTTGTACACACAGTGTGTATCTTGTGTAAGGGACAGGGCTCTACACACAGTGTGTATCTTGTGTAAGGGACAGGGCTCTACACACAGTGTGTATCTTGTGTAAGGGACACGACTCTACACACTGTGTGTATCTTGTGTAAGGCTCTACACACTGTGTGTATCTTGTGTAAGGGACAGGGCTCTACACACAGTGTGTATCTTGTGTGAGGGACAGGGCTCTACACACAGTGTGTATCTTGTGTAAGGGACAGGGCTCTACACACAGTGTGGATCTTGTGTAAGGGACCGGACCATACACACAGTGTGTATCTTGTGTAAGGCTCTACACACTGTGTGTATCTTGTGTAAGGCTCTACACACATTGTGTATCTTGTGTAAGGGACAGGGCCATACACACAGTTTATGTCTTGTGTATGGAACTACAACCAAGAGAATGATCCACAGAACTGAGTGGCAAGAAAACTAGCTAAGAAATGCTAAGACCAAGTGACTAACACACAAACGGTGTAATTTGTGCCCAAAATATGTGCAACACAAAGAACCAATAATACAATATTTTCAACCACGAGAGACTTCAAGGATAAGCGAGAATGGGAGACCGGCGACCTCTGGTGGTCATCAGTTGGAATTGTGACCTACATAGTTGAAAGTTTTTTGTTTTGGGTTGACCTTTCATGTTTTGCTTAGCAACATTTTTGTTAATGGAATCAGGATGGAACTATATTTGGTAGCGAGTTGAATATACAGCAAAATCATAATATATTGTCTCAGTCATTGCTTGATAAATAACTTATAGGCTAGAAGAAAGCAATATCACACTCGAGGTTGTGCTGTTATACTGTACAGCAGGTAAGCACATTATCTTCAGCACTCCACTTGTGGCCTTCTGCCTACGATATGATATTGCTTAAATATACAAACTACTGTCATTTTAAGATACTGTAATGTACGGTATATGGTACTATATGTCACAATATTCACACTATTGTCAGAGATGTGCAAAGGGCATCTCCTTTAGTAATTCCTGAGATTGTAACATAATTGTAACATTGTAATATACTTTCCCAATTTTTTAAGCATACAATAAGACTCTTTACCTGTATTGTTTATTTTGTACAGCCTTTTTTGCTCATGTCAATAAAGGAAAGAAAGATGAAAGCTTAAAGAAACACAAGTCTGTAAATCTACATTATGTCCCATGCTCTATGGTGCCTATGTCAAGAGAAGCAGAGCTGGTGTATAGTAAATCTGTATTACGTCCAATGATCTATGGTGCCTATGTCAAGAGAAGCAGAGCTGGTGTATAGTAAATCTGTATTACGTCCAATGATCTATGGTCCCTATGTCAAGAGAAGCAGAGCTGGTGTATAGTAAATCTGCTTTATGTCCTGTGCTCTATGGTGCCTATGTCAAGAGAAGCAGAGCTGTGGTATATCTGAGATTAAGACATTGGAAGACTGCAGTTCTTCATGGAAGTTCAGGCCGGCAAGAGAGCCACTCAGCAAGCAAAATGGCTCCACCTTTAATCCACTAGGACAATTACAGAAACTGTTCTTTCAGGGGGAAAGCATAACAACAAACCCCGAGTGTGTGCCCCCTGAACAGATATGTTCACGGCAGTATAGTGTTAGGTGCAGTCATATTATCTGTGTCCTGATTGGCTCCCCACGGTAAAGCCCTCCGGAACCCCCGTGTTCTTCCCAAGAGAACAATTACTGGGCATTCTGGGACTTTTGAAGACCTTTGAAAAGGAGGTCTACATACATCAACGCTCAGAGACAGCTGATCAATAGCATGAGCTGCTCTCCCTCCCAGTTTAGGATGAGGTGTACCACCCTGGAGCAGGCGGGTTTAAATTACTGCTCTTCTCCTGCTGAATGAGCAACAACCCTGACTTCACCCAAACCAAATAAATGTGGAATTATCCTTTTACGGCCATCAGTAAATAAATGAGCAGCATCTTTCCATGCATGTTTCTCTATTCTTATTGCCTGTTTGATGTTCTTGGAAAATCAATAAAACAGTGAATTATAAAAGAGCAATATGGTCCAGACCCTTCCCCTGCTTGGCTCCCGAGGGTTGGGGGGGGACCTCCCCACTTCAGTCAGGATGGTGGAGACACTCCCCAGTTTCTGTCACTAACTGAAAACTCATCCCTTCAGGTAACACCCCACCCCCAGCTTTAGCCACAGCAGGTGACATGGCCCATCCCAACCTACAGTATATACTGGGCTTATCACTTGCCCACTGTGCAGCCCAGTGTTATGATACTGTGATGCACTCATACTGCTAGCTTTGTATTAAGTAGATGTATGCTTCGCCTTCTGCTTTGTACTTATCTAATATGTATGTTCTGCAGTCTATAAAACTATCAATAAAGGTATTGTTTTCAAAGCACTTGCAGGTTGGTCACTGACCCTGCCTGCATTGAATATTCACTCCTGATGATGTACTACTTTATAAGTCACTCAGGATCAATACCAATTGTAAATGCCTCATGTTCACTACTGTACTTGTGTAATCAGGTATCATGTCTTATTTGCTTTTGTTTTTGTTTTTTTATTCTCAAATATGAAGCACTTTGCATTGCATGTTATGTGTGAAACGGTCCAATGCAAATAAAGTTTATTATTAGTATACCTCAGCATATAAAAATGTGCTGGAGTGAGGAAGTGGAGCTCAGTAAAGTGTATCACTGTTAGGGGTCGCACTTCGCTCTGAGTTGGCAATGTGCACTCCTATTAATCACTGGAGATAAGTAATTCGCTCACAACTTAATCGATAGTGCTCATCCAAGTGCCTTAAAGGATCTTGCTGGTATCTAAAAACAAGTTCCCTTCTGAATGCTTCTCTTACAGTGATGACTCATTTAAAGGACCTCTTAAATTATGCATTCCTTTTTGCTGTTGTTGTGTGTGTGACATTACTGTGTGGCTTATATTGGCTATGTTCATATTATCCACCTAATTTATGCTTGAACCTGAGGTTTTGCAGGTTTGGGCTTAAGACACTATTGCCCCTGTAACCAATCTGCCTGAATTGTGAACTCGCTTCATGAAACTGAAAATCGTGAGTTTATTCTAAAATGTCAGCAGGCTAATCGGGTTGACTGAGCCAAGTATGTGAAACAGGGCCCTGGTAATTCACAGAAATCCATTAGGAGCAAAGTACATCTCTGCCTGCCATAATCTGAGGGAAAACGGCTGACCACCAAATGTATTCATTTAATTGATTAATTTATTAATATTAACTTATTTTCTTTTTTTGGGCATTATTATTATTATTATTATTATTATTATTATTATTATTATTATTATTATTATTATTATTATTATGTTTGTTGCTGTTACTACAGTTAGCGTAGCAACATTCATACACACCCTCACAAATACTAACTTTCACACACAAGCACATGCATTCATACAAACACAAACATTGTAACACACGTCCACTCACTCACACAAACACAAACATTCACACGCTTACTCAAATGATCAGTTACAGTTTTTCTCGATTGCTAACACACTAAAACTGGTTCTTTTAGCAAAAACTCCCAAATTATTATTTCAGTTCTCAGAGGACCAACACATCTCTCAAAACTATAAATACTTTTCACTTGTTTTAACACATGCTGCAAATTGTTAAACTTTTTCTGCAAATCTCTACAAACAAATGCTCTCATGAATCACTGGTTACACACTGTGCTCATGCAACAAACACTAGTAGTCAAAACAGTTAACTCAAGTCATCACAACCTAAACTCAGGTAACACACCTTTCTCTAGGTGCAAACACTTGGCAGCAAAATTGTTTACACACCGGTCACAATCTCTGGATCAGTAAATAGGGCCACAGTCTGTGTGCTTTTGAACAATGGATCCTCAAAATGGACAAGCTGTCCAAAGATCAGGAAGACAAAGGAGACGAAGAGGCAGGAGACAATTTGTCCCAGACAAAATACCTGCCACCTTGACCATGTGCTGGTGCATGGTATGATGATGAGGGAAGCTGGACAGAGAGTTCAGCCAAACTTGAATCATTTCAAGGTGGCATCCATTGTCCATACTTTCAGACAAGAAAACAGATACTATAATTTACTGTAATGTTACATATTGTATCTGCTGTACTACTGTGAGAGGATATGCTGTCTATGTAATGTTGAAGTGTATTTACAGACTATATGTTCTTTAGATTTTATTGCTGTTTGTTTATAATGCTGCATATACTGAGTTCCTTTTATGAATGCTACTCTCCTTTGAAAATACTACATTTTTTTGTTCCTTCAACTGTGTTGTGGTTACTGTACAGTACTTTTCACTCAGCATCACTTTTCAGTACTACAGATAAAATATTTAGAAATTTGCACACTCCCTCATTTGTTAGTAGTGTAACATTTCAAAGATCAAAATCTGAAAACCATAAAATAAGTAGAATAACCAGGAGAAAATAACTTCTGACGCACTGCTATAAAAGGTTTTTGCAGTAGTGCTTTGAATTCATCTCACTGATGTGTTATGGGCAATCTACATTGTCTGTGTTTTCGATGGCTTGTGTGTGCCATTCGAAGGCAAAGTTTAATTTTGATGGAAGAGTATATGTTTTTGAGAAGATGATTTGAGTTTGGCATGGATGTTTGAGGTTTGTGCTGATTGATGTGTAGTTTTGGGATTGTGTTAATAGTTCTGAGAAAAAGGGGAATTGTTTCATTAAATGTGTCTTAGCAATCAAAAAAAACTGTAATTACGGGTGCAGTATCTCCAGTGTATATAATTTATCCCTGGCAGGTTTCTTTAAATCACAAAGTTCCCCGCAAAACTACAGTTGCAATCAAAATTATTCAACCCCTCTAACCCATAAGATGTCTTTGTGAATAAAATTTCATGACAAGGTATTAGCTAAGGCCTTTATAAACAGAAATACATGTGTATTAGAACATGTTCAAGTGATTTTGAAAACATACAGCTGAGTTTACTATTTGTTACAAGGAAAAAAATGAAATTCTCTCCAAATAAATCAATGACCAAATTATTCAACCCCCAAAATCAGTACTTTGTGGAACATTCTTTAGTTTTTATAACTTCCAATAAATGCTTCCTATAAGTGCTCACAAGCCTCTGACACCTCTCTTGTGGAACCTTGGCCCATTCTTCCTCTGCAAATGCTTCAAGTTCACCGATATTCTTTGGTTTTTGTGATGCCACTGCAAAGATTTTCAAAGGGATTTAAATCTGGGGACTGAGAAAGCCAGTCTAGGACATTCCAAGGTTGTTCCCTGAACCAAGCTTTAGTTGACTTTAGTTTACTTTGATGTATGAGATCATTGTCTTGCTGGAAAAACAAATGATCACCAAGCTTCAGCTAATGCACTGAGGGCATCACATTCTTTTCCAGAATGGCCTGGTATTTCAAGGAATCCATGGTGCCAGTCACACGCTGATAATTGCCAGTACCAGAAGCAGCAAAACACCCCCACAGAAGGACTGACCCACCTCCATACTTGACTGCGGGGATGGTGTCCTTCTTGTCATAAGCTGCACCTATCCTGCGCCAGACATACCGCTTATCCATGGGTCTAAACAATTCCAGTTTTGTCTCGTCACTCCATAAAATATTCTCCCAAAACTCCTTATCCAAATGATGTCTTGCATATTCAAGTCGATTTTTCATATGCTTATTGGTTAAGAGTGGAGTGCGGCGAGGTGTCCGGCCATGAAGGCCTTGCTTGTTCAATATCCTTCTTATCGTCTGTACTGATACCTTTGTTCCAGCTGGGGGCGACATAGCTCAGGAAGTAAGAGCGCTTGTCTGGCAGTCGGAGGGTTGCCGGTTCGATCCCCACCCTGGGCATGTCGAAGTGTCCCTGAGCAAGACACTTAACCCCTAATTGCCCTGGTGAATGTGAGGCATCAATTGTAATGCGCTTTGGATAAAAGCGCTATATAAATGCAGTCCATTTACCACCTTTCAAAAGGTCATCCTGTAAGCCTTTGGCAGTAATATGAGGGGTTTTCTCAGCAGTCCTTATGATGTGCCTGATACCAGTTGGTGTAACTTTACTCTTCCTTCCAGAGGAAGGAAGAGTAAAGTTACATCATGACTTTTAAACTTCCTTATGATGCTGCCAATTGTGTCTCTTTGAACATTCAATATTTTGGAGATCTTTTTGTATCCATTGCCTTTTTTATGCAATGAAATAATTTATTCTCTAACTTTTGAGAGAGCTCCTTTGTCTTTGGCATGTTAGCTAGTCAGCTTCAAACTGATGTGAAGAAGTGCAGAAATGCAGTGTAAGTCACTCTAACAGACCAGCAAATATTTTAAAAAAGGTGATATTGAATGGGGGTTGAATGTTTATGTTATGCCTGAAATACAAATTTACATGCTACTCGGAAATCTTAAAAAATACATTTTTATTTTGAATTTTAACAGAAAACACATATTGTTTTTTTTAGTCTCCCAAAAAGCATACATTTAAAAATATTTACAGTTTCCACTGGGGTGGAATCATTTTTATTGCAACTGTATTTAAAAAGGTGTGACTTGTAAAAAGATAGGAATCAGTGGGGATAATATGGCAAAATTATACTGCTGGTTTTGTAGCTTGAAACAGCGGAAACACCACCTGCCTGTTCTTGTAACAACTGCAATAGCTATTGGTCATATTTTCTTCTAATTCAGTTTTCAGTCATTCTTTTAATATGACAAATTATTGCAAGCTAGAACTGGGGCTCTTTTAATTGGCGCCCCTCAAACCCCTTAGGCTTGACACTGGATGGCAGAGAATGACCCACAAACCCCTTAGGCTTGACACTGGATGGCAGAGAATGACCCACAAACCCCTTAGGCTTGACACTGGATGGCAGAGAATGACCAACATACCCCTTAGGCTTGACACTGGATGGCAGAGAATGACCCTCAAACCCCTTAGGCTTGACACTGGATGGCAGAGAATGACCCACAAACCTCTTAGACTTGACACTGGATGGCAGAGAATGACCAACAAACCCCTTAGGCTTGACACTGGATGGCAGAGAATGACCCTCAAACCCCTTAGGCTTGACACTGGATGGCAGAGAATGACCCACAAACCCCTTAGGTTTGACACTGGATGGCAGAGAATGACCCACAAACCCGGTGCCGTCTGATAGCACTGCCGTCAGTCTGAACTGATCCTGGAGGTATGAGGCTCATGAAAGGGATAAACAAAGTGAGCTGCATTGATTTTTCAGGGTCAGTTCTGACAGCAGGAGAACATTAGCTAAAGATGAATTCTGCACTCATATCAGCAAATACTTTGCTACCTGGGAAGTTGTCAATTTGTGGAATATATTGCAAGGTCACAGAGTCAAGTTAAAGACCCTCTGGGTGTTCAAGTCCAGGCTTGATGCAATGCTGGATACTGTCTAGTCTGCAGGTAAATGAAGAGCCTAGATAAACTGAATGGGCTATTCTCTTCATAATTGTTATGGTTCCCTGCCCTTGTGCTCTAGTGGCTGCTTGTGGTGTTGCAACATTGGTTTTGATTGTCTTCCTAATAGGAAATTGTGTCACCTGGAAGTGGCCCTCTGGCTGATGCTCTCTCTCTCTCTCCATTCAGAGGACAAGCTGCAGTCTGGCTACACTGCACATTCATTTTCTTTTGTAGCGTTCTTTAATTAAAAATATTTTTGACTTGCAACTATTTTGTGTGATCTCGTTTATGTTGCGACTCGCCAGGGGCTGATCGTAACGATAATTTATTCTTCTGTTCTAGATGGGCTGAATGGCCTGTTCTCCTCATTATGTATTTTTATGTTCAGTCTGGGAAGTAAATAATGTTTGCCTTTATAGATTGTCAACACTGAATACTGAACACAGGTGTTATTGCATGCTAAAACCCATTACTTAATCAACACAGAAATTATATTTTGTGTGATTTAATTTAATTATTATTAAAAAGGACAATCATCCATTAACCCATTAAGACCTGATGCAGCATTTGCCTACTTCTCCCTTTAGAGCCGGATGAGACGTGAGCGTGTATTAAATGCTGTTGTCGTTTTCAAGACATGTGACCGATGGAATGCATAATGATTTGCTGAAATACACGTTGGGAAGGGAGCATGTGTACAAGCTGGCTGAGAAAGTATGTAGTTGAGATACGTTTTCTTTAGTACTGTAGTACTGCTGATCCTCTGTAGCACTGCTGTCCCTCTGTAGCAGTGCTGCCCCTCTGTAATACTGCTGCTCAACTGTAGCCCCTCTGTAGTACTGCTGCACCTCTGTAGTACTGCCCCCCTGTAGCACTGCTGCACCTCTGTAGTACTGCCCCTCTGTAGTACTGCTGCACCTCTGTAGTACTGCCCCCCTGTAGTACTGCTGCCCCTCGGTAGTACTGCCCCCCTGTAGTACTGCTGCCCCTCTGTAGTGCTGCCCCTCTGTAGTACTGCTGCCCCTCTGTAGTACTGCCCCTCTGTAGCACTGCTGCACCTCTGTAGTACTGCCCCTCTGTAGCACTGCTGCCCCTCTGTAGTACTGCCCCTCTGTAGCACTGCTGCCCCTCTGTAGTACTGCCCCTCTGTAGCACTGCTGCCCCTCTGTAGTACTGCTGCCCCTCTGTAGCACTGCTGCCCCTCTGTAGTACTGCTGCCCCTCTGTAGTAATGCAGGCACCTCTGTAGTACTGCTGCACCTCTGTAGTACTGCCCCTCTGTAGCACTGCTGCACCTCTGTAGTACTGCCCCTCTGTAGTACTGCTGCACCTCTGTAGTACTGCCCCCCTGTAGTACTGCTGCCCCTCTGTAGTGCTGCCCCTCTGTAGTACTGCTGCCCCTCTGTAGTGCTGCCCCTCTGTAGTACTGCTGCCCCTCTGTAGTACTGCCCCTCTGTAGCACTGCTGCCCCTCTGTAGTACTGCCCCTCTGTAGCACTGCTGCCCCTCTGTAGTACTGCCCCTCTGTAGCACTGCTGCCCCTCTGTAGTACTGCTGCCCCTCTGTAGTAATGCAGGCACCTCTGTAGCACTGCTGCAGCTCTGTAGTACTGCCCCTCTGTAGCACTGCTGTCCCTCTGTAGTACTGCCCCTCTGTAGTACTGCTGTCCCTCTGTAGTAATGCAGCCACTCTGTAACACTGCAGCTATTAAGTAGCACTGCTGTCCCTCTGTAGCACTGCAGGCACTCTGCAGCACTGCTGCTCCTCTGTAGTACTGCTGCCCCTCTCTTGCACTGTTGTCCCTCTGTAGCACTGCCCCTTGGTATTACTGCTGCCCCTCTGTAATACTGCTCTCCATCTGTAGCACTGCTGCCCCTCTGTAATACAGCCCCTCTGTAGTACTGCTGCCCCTCTGTAATACAGCCCCTCTGCAGTACTGCTGCCGCTCTGTAGCACTGCTGCCCCTCTGTAGTACTGCTCTCCATCTGTAGCACTGCTGCCCCTCTGTAATACAGCCCCTCTGTAGTACTGCTGCCGCTCTGTAGCACTGCCCCTCTGTATTGCTGCTGCGTCTCTCTAGTACTACTGCTCCTCTGTAGTACTGCTGCTCCTGTGTAGCCCCTCTGTAGCACTGCTGCCCCTCTGCTGCCCCTTGTAGCACTGTTGCCCCTCTGTAATACTGTTGCCCCTCTGTAATACTGCTGTCCCTCTTTAGTACTGCTGCCCCTCTGTAGCACTGCTGCTGCACAAAAAATATTTAGCATAAGCCTAATGTTTCAGTCCCATATTATTTACTTACTAGAGGACCAGACAGCGAAGCATTCTTATTCAATTATTTCTTACATTATTCTTATTGAAATTAGTCATATCAAATGTTACTAGTGTGAGGATCAACATATTTCAATTGCAGGTTGGCGTTCCCCTTTAACCCAACTGGATTCAACCCACATGCCAAACCCAGGTCCTGTGTATTGCTTCCTGCAGCTGTATTTTATTTTGCTATATATTGGAGTTAATTTTTTTTTTGTTTCACTGTTTTGGTCCTTTTATGATAAATTCTAATTAAAGTTATAATAATAACAAATAAACTACATTTGACACATAGAATATTCAAAATCATTGTTTTCTGATGCACTTGCACAGCTGTACTTGTACACTGCTTCCGAGAAATGTCCCCTGATTTTCTTCCAGAAATCTGGTGACCCTAGTTTATGGTATCTTGAGTAACTGTTATATTTTCAGAAATCAACATATAAATAGCATAGCTATAGCAAGTGCATTGTTGTAGAAATATTATGCTCAATAAGATTCTTATTAAAGACAGTAGTGGTTAAAAGTGTTCATCGTGCTGCACAGTCCTGTACCTGAAATGCTGGGATTTTGTGGTATATACAGGACAGTTAGAAGGGGCAATGCTGTTAGGCAAAGGGTGATGTTTCTTGGGGTCATGTCGCCATTTTGGATCCTCTGCCTGCAGGTTAACATACACACACTGGCCACTTTATTAGGTACACCTTGCTAGTACCAGGTTGGACTCCCTTTTGCCTTCAGAACTGCCTTAATTCTTTGTGGCATAGATTCAACAAGGTGCTGGAAACATTCCTCAGATTTTGGTCCATATTGACATGATAGCATCACGCAGTTGCTGCAGATTTGTCGGCTGCACATCCATGATGCAAATCTCCCGTTCCACCACATCCCAAAGGTGCTCTATTGGATTGAGATTTGGTTACTGTGGAGGCCATTTGAGTACAGTGAACTCACTGTCATGTTCAGGAAACTATTTTGAGATGATTTGAGCTTTGTGACATGGCATGTTATCCTGCTGCAAGTAGCCATTAGAAGATGGGTACACTGTGGTGATAAAGGGATGGACAGGATCAGCAACTATACTCAGGTAGGCTGTGGCATTTAAACGATGCTCAATTGATACTAAGGGGCCCAAAGTGTGCCAAGAAAATATCCCCCGCACCATTATACTACCACCACCAGCCTGAACCATTGATATAACATAACATAACAAACCATAACAAAACATAAACATAACATAACATAACGAGAACAGGCCATTCAGCCCAACACTGCTCGTCTATTCCTACCACAAGGCAGGATGGATCCATGCTTTCATGTTGTTTACGCCAAATTCTGACCCTACCATCTGAATGTCGCAGCAGAAATCGAGACACATCATACCAGGCAACGTTTTTATAATCTTCTATTGTCCAATTTTGGTGAGCACGTGCCAATTGTAGCCTTAGTTTCCTGTTCTTAGCTGACAGGAGTGGCACCCGGTGTGGTCTTCTGCTGCTGTAGCCCATCTGCTTCAAGGTTCGACGTGTTGTGCATTCAGAGATGCTCTTCTGTATACCTTGGTTGTAACGAGTGGTTATTTGAGTTACTGTTGCCTTTCTATCAGCTCGAACCAGTCTGACCATTCTCCTCTGACCTCTGCCATCAACAAGGCATTTTCGCCCAGAGAACTGCCGCTCACTGGATATTTTCTCTTTTTCGGACCATTCTCTGCAAACCCTAGAGATGGTCGTGCGTGAAAATCCCAGTAGATCAGCAGTTTCTGAAATACTCAAACCAGCCCGTCTTGCACCAACAATAATGCCATGTTCAAAGTCACTTAAATCACCTTTTTTCCCCATTCTGATGCTTGGTTTGAACTTCAGCAGATCGTCTTGGCCATGTCTACATGCCTAAATGCACTGAGTTGAAGCCGTGTGATTGGCTGGTTAGATATTTGCGATAACAACAGTTGAACAGGTGTACCTAATAAAGTGGTGAGTGTATATCCAGAGAAAGGCAGGAGATTTCTAGTTTGAGTCGCAGGAGATGATGAGATGTACTCTAAGATTAATGATTTCGCAGAGTGTTCATATCTTGATTGATAATAGCGTTCATTCGCAGTACAATAAATGTCACATAAATGGCCGTAACTGTGTCTACCATAATGTCCACTGATATATTAATTTTACTGAGTGTCTTAATTGCCACCTCCTTCCACCCAAAGAAAATGTCCTCTTTGAATGAATGTTCTTTGAGAAGCTGCCATTACTGAGCAGTTGTCATAATACGTTTTACTCATCGACGACCTGAGAAGTCCAATTAGGTGAAGAAATCTCCATCTCTGCAGTCTATTGTGTCACATTTTCCTACAGCACACAAACAGAAGTGAAAGTTTGGCCTTCCATCTTCTTTGGCTGAACTAAAGCTTTTTTTGCCCCCTGACACTCCCAGGGGGTGTCCTGCTGAGGACCCTCCCCCAGGCTTAAGTGAAAATGAGAGAAATGATGGAATTTGTTTGAAGTAGCAGAATGCGCTCGCGCCTGACCCATATGAGACCGCTTCACTTCCCTGTGGCTCAGCGGGCTTGCATGGAGAGAAATGCATGCAGGTGATTTGTTTGGATTGCGGTCAGGTTAGCGGGACCTGACTGCAGCTCGCTCGTTAGCGGGACCTGACTGCAGCTCGCTCGTTAGCAGAATCTGACTGCAGCTCGCTCGTTAGCGGGACCTGACTGCAGCTCGCTCGTTAGCGGGACCTGACTGCAGCTCGCTCGTTAGCAGAATCTGACTGCAGCTCGCTCCTTAATGAGACCTGACTGCAGCTCGCTCGTTAGCAAGACCTGCTGCAGCTCGCTCGTTAGCAGGACTTGACTGCAGCTCGCTCGTTAGCGAGACCTGACTGCAGCTCGCTTGTTAGCAAGCAGCAGTGCACCACTTTTAATAGGCTGGCTGTGAGTTGCTTGGTATGGAGCTGGGTGGGGGACGAACAGCAGTGCAGCAGGGCCTGGTGCCAGCGATTTGGGGCACCCTGTCTACACTGGGGTTCCTCCCCTCTGAACTATAAGCTGTTAAATCTCCCTAATTAGATACTTGCAATATCTGCTGAGGGATAATTTACCCTGTTAAGGCCTCATTGTGTCAGAAAGTACTGTGCTGGCAATTAAGAATAAATGCTCCATGTTCATATTCCAGTCAGATCAGCTAATGCTTTCACTTTCTGCTGCCTGGAAAATAATTTATTTAGAAAGAGGCTACATTATTTAATTGATAGGAATTATTAACTTAAACCATTGTAGATAGACAAGAGATCTATTAGAGATCAATAAGGCTGGAACAAAACATACTGTCAGTTATCAACAAACAGTTCAGACTCAAGAATTGGGGTAAGCTCACTGTGATCAATTAAGTTTTAAGTGACAAGACAAACCAATCTGTGGTTCCCCAGGACCAGGGCTGGGGACCCCAGCAGAATCTGTGGTTCCCCAGGAACAGGATCAGGTACCCCAGCAGAATCTGTGGTTCCCCAGGACCAGGGCTGGGGACCCCAGCAGAATCTGTGGTTCCCCAGGACCAGGGCTGGGTACCCCAGCAGAATCTGTGGTTCTCCAGGACCAGGGCTGGGGACCCCAGCAGAATCTGTGGTTCCCCAGGACCAGGGCTGGGTACCCCAGCAGAATCTGTGGTTCTCCAGGACCAGGGCTGGGGACCCCAGCAGAATCTGTGGTTCCCCAGGACCAGGGCTGGGTACCCCAGCAGAATCTGTGGTTCGCCAGGACCAGGGCTGAGGACCCAAGCAGACCCTGTGGTTCTCTGTCCCTGCATCTCACTCTGCTCTGTTTACAGCTGTATGGCCTGGCCTTCCTGTCCATGCTCTGCTCTGTTTGCAGCTGTGTGGCCTGGCCTTCCTTTCCCTGCTCCGCTCCGCTCTGTTTGCTGCTGTGTGGCCTGGCCTTCCTTTCCCTGCTCCACTCTGCTCTGTTTGCAGCTGTGTGGCCTGGCCTTCCTGTCCCTGCTCCACTCTGCTCTGTTTGCAGCTGTCTGGCCTGGCCTTCCTGTCCCTGCTCCACTCCGCTCTGTTTGCAGCTGTATGGTCTGGCCTTCCTGTCCCTGCATCTCGCTCCGCTCTGTTTGCAGCTGTCTGGCCTAGCCGTCCTGTCCCTGCTCCACTCTGCTCTGTTTGCAGCTGTGTGGCCTGGCCTTCCTGTCCCTGCTCCACTCCGCTCTGTTTGCAGCTGTATGGTCTGGCCTTCCTGTCCCTGCATCTCGCTCCGCTCTGTTTGCAGCAGCTCGCCCTGCGGCCTCCTCCGCTACAGTCATTAAAGCCAGGGCTGCATCTCTTTGGGCTTTTCAGAGCATGAAGCCTGGAACTTAATCCTCATATCCTGATTGCCCTTAATGGAGCGGCCTCTTTGTGTTCCACAAGCCCCTGAGTCACGACAACCCCGTGACTTTATTGAGGTCATGCATACAGGGAAATGCATACAGCCCCGGTGAAACTGTTCTACATCAGAATTTCCTGAAGAACCATTGCCCTCTGGAAGTGCTCATTTCATATACCAGCTTCTTTAAACTCTGTTGATTGCATGCAGTGTTACTGCCCAACATTGCCTTCTGTTAATTGCTTCTTTTGTGGTGTTTCAGGGTGACAGTTATACCTGTTGATTGGTGCCATTTCAGGAGAGGTTGTGCTGTTTCTTTAAATGATCAAACCCAGTGTTGTAATCTGGAAGGGCTTTAAATGATCAAACCCAGTGTTGTAATCTGGAATGGCTTTAGATGATCAAACCCAGTGCTGTAATTGGGAAGGGCTTTAAATGATCGAACCCAATGCTGTTATCTGGAAGGGTTTTAAATGATCAAACCCAGTGCTGTAATCTGGAAGGGCTTTAAATGATCAAACCCAGTGCTGTAATCTGGAAGGGCTTTAAATGATCAAACCCAGTGCTGTAATCTGGAAGGGCTTTAAATGACCAAACCCAGTGCTGTAATCTGGAAGGGCTTTAAATGATCAAACCCAGTGCTGTAATCGGGAAGGGTGTTAAATGATCAAACCCAGTGCTGTAATCGGGAAGGGTGTTAAATGATCAAACCCAGTGCTGTACTCTGGAAGGGCTTTAAGTGATCAAACCCAGTGTTGTAATCTGGAACGTCTTTAAATTATCAAACCCAGTGCTGTAATCTGGAAGGGTTTTAAATGATCAAACCCAGTGCTGTAATCTGGAAGGGTTTTAAATGATCAAACCCAGTGCTGTAATCTGGAAGGGCTTTAAATGATCAAACCCAGTGCTGTAATCTGGAAGGGCTTTAAATGATCAAATCCAGTGTTGTAATCTGGAAGGGCTTTAAGTGATCAAACCCAGTGCTGTAATCTGGAAGGGCTTTAAATTATCAAACCCAATGCTGTAATCTGCAAGGGCTTTAAATGATCAAACCCAATTCTGCAACCTGGAAAGGCTTTAAAGGATGCCACTCTTTATTACATGCAACATGGAGAGATATACACAATGCATCTGTTCAGTGTTTCTCTGAACAAAGGGGAGCAAGCTTTCCAGTCATATATTCTGCGTTCACGTGAGTGTTTATGCCAGGCTGTATACTTATTTAGACTCTAGATTGATCCAGCTATTCTAGATTGATCCAGCCATTCTAGACTGATCCAGTCTTTCTTATTCTAAACTCCTCAAAAAAAGTTTGGAAATTTGTGTTTGGCCGATCATATCACTGTTGTCACTGTATTATTAGCATTGTATGTTATATAATTGGAAAAACTGTTCATTTCCCTTTACAATGATGTCCCATTTGTAAGGATCATGCATCTGTGGGATGAGCAGCGCAGCTGATTATGTGGGTGGGGTCCCAAGTGAAATGTGCCAAATTTCCCTGCCAGTGTCAAACAGTGTATTCTCCTGTTGGTATTGACTCTATTGTTTTGAGTTGTTTGGGGGATTGGATGATTGAACTCTCTATCAGTAACAAGGAACAAACAAGACATATTGGTAATTTTACGCTTTATTCATTGAACAAACAGTCAGGAGCCTCAGTAGCGGGTGGAAGAACCATACGCAGCCACAACAGCCTGGCACCTCTTCCTCATGCTGGTCACCAGCCTGGTCACACGTTGCTGTGGGATGGCATTCCATTCCTCAACCAGGATTCGTCGCAGGTCAGCCAATGTGGTTGCGTTGCTCACTCTAGCATATACAGCACGCCCGAGCTGATCCCACAAGTGTTCAAATGTGTTGAGGCCTGGGCTGTTGGCAGGCCATTCCATTCAACCACGTTGGGGCCCATCCACACACTGGAACAGAGCCTTAACAGATACCAGACCATGGGGCCCATCCACACACTGGAACAGAGCCTTAACAGATACCAGACCTTGGGGCCCATCCACACACTGGATCAGAGTCTTAACAGATATCAGACCATGGGGCCCATCCACACACTGGAACAGAGCCTTAAAAGTTACCAGATCATGGGGCCCATCCACACACTGGAACAGAGCCTTAACAGATACCAGACCATGGGGCCCATCCACACACTGGAACAGTGCCTTAACAGATACCAGACTGCGGGGCCCATCCATCTTCAGTTTGTGTTGTGAAATGGTAGCAAAATAAGAAGTTTCTTTCGGAAATAGATGCACTGGAGACTTTTTCCATGGTGCACCTATTTCAGTATCAAGTCTATTGTCTGTAAGTTGTGTCCTGCGTTCATCCAATCTATTGTTGTTCTTGACTTTTGACTTCCATTCCCATCGGGGGGTGGGGGATGGGGGGTATTCACATGGGACTGTCTTTCAGGATAAGAGTTAGCTTCTGGCCTTTCTCCTCCAGCTGGGGCTTTTATTATGCATTTGCGATGAAGTACAATGCCTTCCTCAAGGTTGTAACGGCAGTGTTCCACTTGGGATTTGACTCCATACCTTTCTGGTGTGCTAACTGCAAATCAGTGCTGTGTTGTCTTCCAGGTGCTGTAATTGTAGATGGATGGTCAGTGGTCGGCAACTTTTGACATCAGTACTTTTAATGGCAGGCTTAGATTTTCCGAGTATGAATGAATGAATTATAGACAGTGCTTTGTATGTGTGAGTAACTTGACATTTTTGTATATTGAAAATGTTTTTCTTTAGATATAATTTCTTTTTGTAATATGTTTGCTATCAGTAAGTGATAATAGTAATGGATATGAATGTAGGCTATGAGAGAGACATGCATACACATAAATACATAGAAACACACTTACATTCTAGCTGAAAGAAACACATAGGCACAAATTCAGTCATCTTTACTTTACCATGAATGACAAGTAAATGAACGTGTTTGTCATATTTCTAAATGGAAGTGTTTGTAATAGGGTATTGTGTACACAGCAGAATTGTTTGTATGTTGGTAGAGGATCTGTGGGCCTAGCTAACATTCATTTTTTTAACATGCCGTTTGCAGGGTACCTTCAGAAGCTAAGTTAAAAAATAATTAACAGTGGAAACAGCACAGCGCTCAATTTGACCCTTCTCACTTTAAGAAAATATACATGTGAAGAAATCCATAGCTTACGGCTTCTCCTTTGTGACTTTAACTGTGTATTGAACATTGCGATATAATTTGCATGTCAACATTGCCCAAGGATAGACACAGATAAAAACAGTTATAAATGCTTACTTAATGGCCATGAATGGTAAAATTGACCGTTATTATCCTGGTTTTCATATGACCTGTAACGTTAACTGAATTGCAATGAATATTTTGGTTCTTAATTTTGGTGTGTTATATATGTTATAGACTCACTCTGTCAGCTAGCTAACATTAAACTCAGTCAAAATGCCGAAGGCAAAACGTCTGAAGTCTGGGTGTATTTTACCCAGAAGGATTCAAACAATAGGACGCGCCTTTGCAATAAATAAAAAAAAAGTTTTTTAATGTTGTCATTTACTCATTCTTTTAAAGAAGGTAGACAACTTTTTCAGGTTTGAAGAGTGTTGTCTTAGCAAGGGCATCATCAAAATGTGAACAATACCTATACCTAGTCATGAAATGATATATGAGGTTTGTATGTGAAATCTGATGGAAAACATGTTTTCAATGTACAAAAATTCATGTTACGCACACATACAAAGTACTGATACATCACAAATTCAAACTGGCAAGTCACAATTATGCTAAGTTACAATAAACCATATTAGCTATCTTAGCTCACACAAATTAAATAAGCTGTATTCCAAAGCAATTCTTCCCAGTGTTTCCTAAATTGTTTCAAGTAACTGGGTAAGTAACACATAAAAGTTACAGATTGGCATAAAATAGAAAACTAAGAGATTCAAAGGAGGCGAAACTACCCAAACCTGTGTGAGACCATTTAAACATATACTTTGTGAAAACCAGCTACCTTCACTTCCCTAGGCTGGTGCAAGTATAGGAAGTTCAGGGGTGACACCTCAGTAAGTTTAGCAGCATCACCATGGCTAACGTAATTGGAGCAGAATATGGTACAAGCATTTTAAAAAGGCTACCAGAATTAAATTTCAGCTTTCAATGGTTGAAATGCCTATATGTAATAAAACACCCATAATCCCGTGGAGAGACTGATTGTAGTTGTGATGGCGGATACCGTGCAGTATGGTCGCTGCTGGATTCTGAGCCAGGTATGGAGACTCTGGATCAGGTCACTTTAGAATGCTAAAGTGACCTGATCCAGAGCCCAGAGTAGGGATTGGACCAGATATTGAACTGTGCCTAGTGAATCTTACCAGGATGCTCAGCAGGTGGATAAAAGTCATTTTCAACTATCCCGACTGTTGTCTGGCCATGTCATTTGTTCCAACATGAACGATGAGTTCAACGTGCTGATGTTGAGACAGAATCTGTGAAACTTTATCGGCTTGCCCAGTTCAGTTGCACGCCCCTACTTCCCTGAAAACAGAGCTACCTGTCAGTACTGTTTTTGGATCAGGTGACCGTTGGACTGGGGTAAACCTGCCTGTGGGAGGGCATAGATTGGACTGGGGTTTACCTGCCTGTGGGAGGGCGTAGATTGGACTGGGGTTAACCTGCCTGTGGGAGGGCGTAGATGGAGTCTCTGATGTGGCAAGATGGCTGGATTGCTCCTGGCACAGCAGCTCAAGAGTTTGGCAGCTGAGAGGGGTTGGCAAATTATTCCTGGAGTCCTGGAGGGGTAGACCTTTTCAGCCCCCCTAGAGCTAGAGATTATTAAATAACTTCTCCCCTGGGGATATAGGCTCCTTTCCATAATGAATGCTGCAGTCCTGTGCACATCTTTGAGAGTAGAATGAGAAAAGAAACACATCTGGGCTGCTGCTTCGAGAGATATGACATCACCATCACCCAAATCCCAGAAATGGCTTCTTGGCAGGACTGTGCGGCAGTGTGGCTGGGTGTTTGATTCCCCGCCATGTCTCTTTTTGTACTATAACCGCATCTCTATCTTTAAACCTTACAGCTTTCGCCTGCCTGAATAAAGTGAAAAAATACATTATTTGCTTCTAATTGCCTGTTTCTGGACTATCGCTTCCCATAAGCCTCTGCTGCTAGAGACAGCTTAAGGCTAACTCTTCTTTACAATTAAAAGAGGTGCACACCTATTCAAGCTCATATTGTCTCACTTTCAGACCAGTGCAACCATCGGCAATGAAGTAAAGATCATAAATGAAAACAGGAGAGGGGGGTTTATGGATGCCTATGGTTATGCACCCAAGCCCATCCTGGGAAGATTAGGGTAAAATGCCCCCCCTCCCCCCAAAATCCAGGCTAATGATCAAATCAAATGCCTTTGCTGTGTAATTGAACAACCTTGCCATCTGTAAGCATTGAAAAGATTATCAAGGTCTTTGGGTTTATGGCTGGAGCCCCTTCTGTGACCTTCTGATAAGGTCCATGATGAGGGTCAGCGCACAACGAATGAATGTGAAACCATAAAACGGAGGGCAGAGTCTGCATGTGGTTTAATACAACCTACACCTTCCCAATCACAAAGAAAGCCTGGGGATTCAAATAGCACCAAATGGTTTACCACAGAATAATAAATAATACTGTGTTGATTTGTGCGATGTTAAGCCTGATGTGGTCAGGTCAACTGCTGGGAGTAACCTGAGATTGAACCCAGTGGCTGGCCCAGTTCAGTCCTCTAATCCCCTTGGGCAGGACCCTTGTCCTGAGACGCCTTCCCGCTAATTAAAGGATAGCTCTGTAGGCGCTACCATGGCTGTCAAACCTGAGACTCTTTCAGTGGTGTCAGCGGCATTTGAAGGCTGGGCTGATGGATACAGGCTGTACATCATTAGAGCCAGTCTGAACGCTCTGATAGACGAGCACAAATACTTTCCCCTGGAGGGCTTGATGGGTTACATTAAGTTCTCTTCTGTCCCTATTCAGTACTGCTGTTTGCTTTCACGTACTGATAAGAGGCATCATTTCCCTTACTTTCACTGGCTCTAAATGTGCAGCTCATCACATGAATGCAGCATAAGGATGGAAAGTGTAGATTAGCCAGAGATATATGATATTAGTGTGGTACATAGGGACTGAGCACAGAGATATATGATATAAGCATGGTATATAGGGACTGAGCACAGAGGTATATGATATAAGCATGGTATATAGAGACTGAGCACAGAGGTATATGATATAAGCATGGTATATAGGGACTGAGCACAGAGGTATATGATATAAGCGTGGTACAGAATTTTCATAAAAGCTACCCAGATGTGTCTGCTACAAATATTAGTTATCTATTGCACTATTGCACTATTCTATTCACAGAATGTGTGAATGAAAGTCAAAAAATGTTCCACTGTTACAACCTACCCCACTACTGGGATCAGTTGTATCACTAGCTGGGGATGGATGTAACAGGGGAAAGACAGAAGAACAAAAATCCATGTTACATCCATGGTAGTCATGGGCTAGCATGGTGTGTGTTTGTCCCGGTGTGATGTGTGTGTGCCACACTGTAGGTGTGTGTGTGATGTGTCTCTGTGTGTGTGTATGTGTACATGTGCTTGTGTGCATGTGTGTGTTTGTGTGTGTCCCAGTGTCATGTGTGTGCGTGTCCTAGTGTGATGTGTGAGCGCCACAGTGTAGTGTGTGTGTACCTCAGTGTGCCACTGTATATGTGTGCGTGTGTGTGCTTGTGTGTGTTCCAGTGTGATGTGTGTGCACCACAGGGTAAGTGTGTGTGTGTGAGTGTCTGTATGTGTGCATGCATGTGTGCGAATAAATATATATATATTTATTTTTATTTTTTGCCAAATTCCAAAAGGTATTTTATTGTTTCCAAATTTTGATTTTATTGGATAAAAAGCCCTCTGAGCTTTTTCTTTTAGATCATTCATTGCCATGTTAAAGCTCCCTGCTACACTGATTACTAATCCGAGGTGGCTTGTACAGTGCTGTAACACAGAGTCACCCAGAGTGAAGTGCTATCTGTTTCCCTGAGATCTGGCTTTTCTCTGGAATACCATAACTCTGGTCTTGTCCAGATTGACTCTCAGTGCCCATCTCTGACAGTACTGCTCTAAGAGTGACAGACTCTGTTGTAATCTCTGTTCTGTGGGAGACAACAGAACCAATCATCTGCATAGGGCAGGAAATTGATTTCAGTATCATGTAAAGTGAGACCAGAGGACACAGATTGCTCCAACATCATTGCCAGTTCATTGATGTAAATATTGAACAGTGTATTTAGGATTCATACAGGACAGAATTCTTGAAAACCTGTGACAGGCTTATAACTGAAACATGACCATATATATCAGATAAATATTTTTTTTCTTGTGTAGATACTGAGGACAATTGGTTTCTAATAATGAAAAATCTGACTTATGTTTCCTACAAATATATTCAGTGTACATACAAACAATATTCTGAAGAAAATCTGTAGACTGTATGTTTGATCCTTTCATGTTAGTGTCAGATACCTGGCTGAATTTTCATAAAGAAGATGATGGCAGACCTGCTGTAACTATATCAGACACCTCACATGTGCAAATCTGTTTTTGATGGTGCTTCAAACTGACAGCTTTCATTTGTGGACCAGAGATTATGGTAAAATGAACTGATACTGTGAGTGTGTGTGTGCGATAGGTGTGTGTGCGTGTGTGTTCGCATGCCCCTGTGTGGTGTGAGTATGTGTGTGTGTACCCTTGTGGTGTGTGTGTGTGTGTGTATGTGTGCCCCTGTGCAGTGTGTGTGTATGTTTCAGTGTGTGTGAGTATGTGTGTATGATGATTTTAGGAAGAATGGCTTTTCCCCCATCCCTTTGGAGATGTGGTAGTGCTCTGACTTTTTGTTCCAGTTCTTCCTAATTAATTGGCATTTTAATATCACAAGTGTTGAGCTTGTGATGTTAATGTGCCCTGATGGAATGGGGAATTGACAGCCAGTCCAGTCTGATCTCAGAAAGTCGCAGCACTGCGGCCAAAAGCCATGGCAGCTGGAATATTGTGAAAAACAACCATAAACCACTCAAACAGTAAAATGAAAGTCCATGTCGCAAAATCTACTTAATACCTGTAAAACATGAAATGTTGTCAATTATAAATGCTAATATTTCAGTTATAGTGATGTTTCAATGTGCTGTCTGTAGGGTTAGGGCTTTTTATACAGTGAGCTGTTCATCAGTCTCATCTCCTCTGTGGTGGCAGGCACTTAGCCTAGTAGGGCAAATTCCTTTAACAATAAATTCCTGCAGAAACAGGTTTGGATTGGCAGCTTAGAGATGTGATATTTAGCGAGATTGCTAAATGTTTAACTTGTTTGCATTACTTGAAAGTTATGTAATTAAAATTGCGTTCCTTAGAATGGCAAGATGTTAAATTGTTGATCCGGCCTTTGTTTTTCCTAAATAATTGGAAATGGTATCGGTCAAAAATTTTCAGAAATCGATCAATGCATCACTAGATGTTAGGCTTGCATAAAAAGGGTGACAGGCAGGAAAGCAAGCTACTTTTAAGCATACTTCTTCCATGAGTATATAGTATACAATTGTGGCAGTGCTCAGTTTGTGACAAGAAATAAACTATTTGAAATGAGACACAAAAACACAACGTCATTACAGATATAAAATAACATAAATTAACATAATGACGAGAACAGGCCATTCAGCACAACAATGCTCGCCATTTTCCTGACTAAATTAGCACTCTGATTACCTACAGACTAGATAGTATCTAACACCATTGGTCTTGAAAACACCCAGAGTTTCTACTACATGACCTGGCAGGCTATTCCACACATTGACTATTCTCTGCATGAAAAAGTTCTTCCTAATATCTGAATGGAATTTATCTTTTGCTAATTTCTATTTATGTCACCTCTTTCTACTAACAGGACTCACCCTGAAGAATCTCTTGTAGTCCACTTTGTTGATCCACTTTATGGATTTAAAAGCCTCAATCACATCACCCCTGACTCTCCTTTTACTAAGCTTAAAGAGTTTAAGTATCTTAAGTCTTTCCTCATAGCTTTCATACCAGGAATCAATTTGGTTGCTCTTCTTTGAACCTTTTCCAGAGCTATATCTTTCTTGAAGTACAGTCCCCAGAACTGCACACAATACTTACCATAACAAATGTATTCTATACGATAAGTATAACTCCCTTGGATTTATAATCAATACTATTGGCTATATATCGCAGCATCCTGTTGGCCATTTTTACTGCTACAGCACAGTGCCTAGAACCTGAAAGGATTTGATCAACCATTACTCCCAAGTCTTTGTCAAACTGAGCACATTCCACTTTTGTTCCTCCAAAAAAGTAATCCTGTATAATGTTTTTATTTCCCACATGCAGAACTTTACATTTGCCTGTATTAAATTTGCCATGTTTCCACCCACTTCTGGATTTTATTTAAATCTTCTTGGATTACTTTAGTAGATTCCAAACTATTAGCTGGGCCTCCCACTTTTGTATCATCTATAAATTTTACTAATCTGTTTTCAATGGCCCTGTCAAGGTTATTGATATAAATGAGGAAGAGCAGTGGTCCCAGCAACGATCCTTGTGGGACTTCACTTCCAACAGTCCTCTGCTCAGATATCTCTCCTACTACTACACGTGTTCTACCCTGTAGCCAGTTCTGAATCCACTTCGAAATGCGTCCTCTAATTCCTACTGTCTTCATTTTACTAACAAGTCTCTCATGTGGTTCCTTATCAAATACCATTTGGAAATCTTATCTTAGTATATAATATCATAAGCCTTGTTATAATCAAAACATTTTGTAGCTTCTTCAAAGAACACCAGAAGCTTTGTCAGGCATGGCCTTCCTTACGCGCTGCATTTCAGAAAAACTACAGCACGTGGCCCTTTATGATCGAAATACAGGTGGCACCAGACCAAGTTTTTTCATTCATTTTTTTAAAGGCGAGCCTTAGTTCATATATAAAAATTGTTATCTCTAATGAAACCATAGAGTCGGTAGAATGTGTATAATATACATGTTAAACATGAATTACATATTTTTTTCTTTATTAACGGTTTTGCTGCATAACAATTCTAGCTAGCAATGCTTTCCATTAAATGAAATTAGCGTACAATCTTTTTTTGTAGTACATGCAAAATATCTATTATTCTTTTCATCTGAATGCATTAGGTTACTCGCTCATTTTTTTGTACAAATGCTGTTGGATCAATGTTGGAAAAAGAAATCTGGTTTCATCCAGTATCAGAAGTACAATCACTACAGAATGAAGAAAATACAAAACGATTTTAGATTTTTGTTGTTTTTCAGAATAAATATGTCATGTATGTTTATGGAGTGATACTAGCATGTGATCAGGGATTTAAACTAATTGTGTAAAATTAATTTGAAGTTATACTGTTGGAGGTTGTGTTTTAATTAAATTAATAGTGAAAACATGCATCTAAGTGATTAGCTTGTAATTCACTTGGCTGTTTTTTTTACTATAATGTAGGTTTGTAATGCTGTTGTATGAGATGAAAACATGCCAAATAAGGTTTACTAATTAGTTTTTGTACTGTGGCTATAGGGGAATCTTTTTTTATTTAAGACTGGTGTACTGAATATATTCACACTAGATATCCAACGCAAAATCCCTGAGCTGGCTGCAAAGTTCTATTGAAAATCACTTAAGTACGCTGTGGATGGCAGGGTGTTTCTGCATCACAAAACGAGTGGAGGACAAAGATAAGACATGATTAAATGCAGGGGAAGTTTTGTCTATCGCAACCACTTTTCCATCCAGTGGTCCATGTGCTGTCAAAAGTACAATTTGACCACAGAAAAACCATGTACCCACTTCACTCTTGTTTCAAAATATGAACTTTCAAAATGTTGTTACATTTGAGACAAAATGTGCCACAGCTGTTACATTTTATGAAATGGAATTCACCACTAGATTTATTTCCTTGTCTGTACATAAAGGTGAGTGTATATGCTAATTGAGGTTTTTTGTAGATTTCAGGAAGAATTGGGAACACTGGTGTTGTGAGTACCCTGGAGCAGTATCTGTCTCTTCCAGGCCTTCATGTGCTCTAGAGAGGAGTGGCAGCAGCTGCTTTTTAGAGGGCATCTTTGAAGTGCAGCTTAGCCCAGCTGGAGCAGTCAGCAGCAGGATGAGGCCAGAGCACTGGCCTACTGGGGGGATTACCTAATAGATTCAGAAGGTTTTAACCGCTAAGTGATTCTATTGATTTTGGGATGGTCAAATGTCAGTAAACTGTCCCACAAATTATCAAAGAAGTATATAAACAATGTTTGCAAGGTATGGTTAAGGAAGGTTTACACACCATAAGTAATCATTTGTTTGCAGTTTCTTTATAGTACACATTTCTGTCCTCTAGTTTTACCTTTCCTTTCCTATTTTTATTTCAAGCCTAACCCTTCAGGACGTCCTCATGATTCATGCCTAACCCTAATTGGGAGATTCAAGCATATCTCCCAATTAGACTCCACAAAATGAGCATATTTCCCAATTAGTCTCCACAAAATGAGCATATCTCCCAATTATACTAGCATTGCTCATTGGCCATCGTACCCAGGCTGGCCTCTCAGCTGCTCATTGGCCATCATAACCAGGCTGGCCTCTCAGCTGCTCATTGGTCATTGTTACTAAGCTGGCCTCTCAGCTGATCTGCTCATTGGCCATTGTTACCAGGCTGGCCTCTCAGCTGATCTGCTCATTGGCCATCGTAACCAGGCTGGCCTCTCAGCTGATCTGCTCATTGGCCATCGTAACCAGGCTGGCCTCTCAGGTGCTCATTGGCCATCGTAACCAGGCTGGCCTCTCAGCTGGTCTGCTCATTGGCCATCGTAACCAGGATGGCCTCTCAGCTGCTCATTGGCCATCGTAACCAGGCTGGCCTCTCAGCTGATCTGCTCATTGGCCATCGTAACCAGGCTGGCCTCTCAGCTGATCTGCTCATTGGCCATCGTAACCAGGCTGGCCTCTCAGCTGCTCATTGGCCATCGTAACCAGGCTGGTCTCTCAGCTGCTCATTGGCCATCGTAACCAGGCTGGCCTCTCAGCTGATCTGCTCATTGGCCATCGTAACCAGGCTGGCCTCTCAGCTGATCTGCTCATTGGCCATCGTAACCAGACTGGCCTCTCAGCTGCTCATTGGCCATCGTAACCAGGCTGGCCTCTCAGCTGATCTGCTCATTGGCCATCGTAACCAGGCTGGCCTCTCAGCTGCTCATTGGCCATCGTAACCAGGCTGGCCTCTCAGCTGATCTGCTTATTAGCCATCATAACCAGGCTGGCTTCTGGTCTTTGAGGATGTCTGCTGCTGGATCGCTCATGTGAAGGCAGGCACTGATGGCATCAAACCTGTAGTCTGGCATCACACTCAGTGGATAGGGGAGGCTGTAAAGCCGGTCTGTCCTCCACTGGTCCCAAGCAAAATGGGGCCTCAACAGACCCTGGTAAATAACAATGGACAGGTAGTGCAGCCTATAATGTAGGTACGCACATACTAATGTTAATCAAGGAAACAAGAGACCAGCCACATCCTCAGCATGGAGTTTTATTCATGAAGCAAGACAAAAACTTCATAAATTACATTACATTACATGTAATGTAAATTACTGTGAAGGGAGTTGTGGTAACATCCAAATTTATGAGGAAAGCTGCTTTTGCTTTTTCTTAACACCCAGGTAAGCTTTTACAAAGCAAATAGCCTGCCACACAGACAAATCTGGTGTGTGCCTATTATAAATGCCTGTAACCAGATGACTGTTTCTTTTTCTTTTCATGGCTGAAGTGAAAGAAAACAGGAATAACAGAAGATCAAATGGTATAGTTCAGTATAGTGCAGTTTAGAGGAGTCGGGTGACGGATCTGGAGCTCCAGACAGCGTCGAGGCATGGGCAGGGGAGGAACACGGCTGAAGCAGTCCATGACCATGGAGCGAAGGACAGCAGTGGAGCAATCCTGTAGAATCAGATCGAGGAAACAGGCTGGAGCAGTCTTTGGACTCAGGGTGAGGTAATGGGCGGGAGCCCCCTGGTTACGATGGCCGATGAGCAGCTGAGAGGCCAGCCTGGTTACGATGGAAAGAGAAACAGAGAAGACAAGGTTAAAGTTACAGTCTCAAAGATCTCCGTTTCGTTCTCTTTGGGGGTACCAATGGCGAGATTAGCGATAATCGCAGGTGTGTTTTTGCACCTCACTTCCCAGAGATCCAACCAGATCCAACCAGTGTCGCCTGTGTGACGTCAGTCAGTTGGCACCTGGGCCACGCCTCCATAACAATTCAAGGTCACCAGTACACATGAAAGCGAAAAGGGAATGATGACTTCTGAGACTGTAACTATAACACTTACTTTTATAACAACCATTTTTTATTCAGTAAATAGTAACGTTATGTACATACTCATTCATTGTCTAACATTAGGCTAACTTAAGCCGTCTGTACACTGCCGAGTCGGGTTAAAATTCTGGAGCAGACCTGGGGTAGAATTAGTGATGATCAATTTCCACAGACATTCTTTATCCACCTTTTGCCCGGAATGAACATCTTTACACTGCAGAGAAGAATCCGCAGGATTCGCTGTGGCTTGTGCAATTATGTATCTCGTGCACAATAAACATAGACTTTCTTGTGAATGATTGTTGTGTGATATTTTTGAAACAACTGCCTTGCAAAATGTTACCCCTGGTGTTTCTGGTTTTGCTAGCTAAACTGTTCGAGAATAAAGCTGAGCTGGGTGTTAAATTAGCAATCAGAACAAGAAGAATAAAACAAAATCAAAGGAGATTTCATCAAAAAAGGGCATCAAGGCTGAAGGAACATATGAGGAAGCGTAATAAAATAATAACAACGCTAATCCATACTGCCGTATTTTTTTATTTTATTTATTTTTCCTTTCTAATTATCAACAGCTTCCTCCCCTCGCTGTCCCCCCAGTTGTTGCCCCTCTCGCTGCTGGCCATTGAACCCTATTAACTTAACAATATTATTAGCAACCTAGCTCCAATTTATTACAGATCTCCGTCACTTGAATTAATGCCGAGTGACTTTTGCCAGTTTCCCGCTGACAGTCCAACTTCCACGCGCTGCAATGGAACGCTTGTAGTGGCGCGCGAGATTGTTACCATGGCACTTGCTCCGGCTATTCTCCGGCTCTACTTTACACAGAACAAACACCGGATCAGCTCTGGCTTTTCTCCTAGGTGGTGAGGTTTAGTTTAATCCACCTTTTCTCCGGCTTGACATCTTTACACAGAAATCAGACCCGGCTCAGCTCCATCTACCCCCCGGGGTTAATGCTCTGTGTAAAGACAGCTTTATTCCGATCATTATAATATATTGATGAACTTGATGGCAATGTAAATAACGGTAACGTTAAGGCCAGTTCAGATCAATGATTCGCAATGAGACGAAACGGTTTTAGAATGTTGCAGCGGTGTGAACTAATTAGTTGCAGAGCATCTGAAGCCGTTGCCTGGGGTCTCAAAAGACCCACCTTGTCAAATCGCCAAGTGCAGTCTTAGAACATTTACAATCAGACGTCTTGGAATTTTGCAAGTTGCATCCAGTCTCGTTGCGAATCATTGATCTGAACTGGCCTTTAGCTACATTGCAATGTTGCAACAAGGTAGCATTGCATCCAAGAGACGGTTTGCGAGGTCGGTTCCGGTCAGTAGCGTTAGCTAGCTTTTTTTCTAATTGTTAGCTGACATTAGATTGTGTTAATTACATGAGCTAGCTAGCTAACGCAACGTTACCTGATATGAAAGATGGATATTGTGCGCAACATTGTCTAAACTAATGTTGCCTTTCTTGACATGGTCCGGTAGCTATCGTTAGCTGTGCAAATAGCTATGTAATTTACTAAGGTTACATTGTCATCAAATGTAATACGAAATCTACATCAACAAATGACCTCTCATGTTACTCATGTTACCCCCTCCCCCCCCCCCCCCCCCCCGCCCTTCTCTGTTATTGTAATGCTAGCAGACACCGGAAAAAACAGTACGCCGCTCACACACAAGTCAGTTGAAGAGCGAGCCTGTTGTGTTAGCTCTGCCTACCCTCTCTGGCAGACCAACCACTGATGGGTGATGGAAAACGCGTCACTAACTATGTGCCGCTTGTGATTTTTTCCCGGGAATGTTGCCACAGACACCAAGTTCTTTAAACAGAAATTATTATAATAATAATAATAATATAAATTAATATAATATTAGGCTCAATCACCATTGTGTTACCTAATTCGGCGATAGATGGTGACTTAACAGACATTTATTTTAATGAAAATCTTCGAGATTATTACTTTAAGTTAGCTCGCTAGCCCTGTAATCCTAGTACACCCCTCTAGGAAGCCAAATAAAGTTAAACAAAGCAGGGGTCCAGGTCAGGCCAAATCACCGAAGCAGGAAATCACACTCAATCAGCTGCCTGCTCCTAGAAATGCAACAGTAATCTTTGGGGAGTGCTTGGGGCTGGAAACGGTGTTTTCTCAATAAACAAGTCACTAAAAAGTGGAAGACAGAAACTGAGGAGACCTGATTGGTGCACAGACCCTGTGTTTCTGAGTGCAAATCACAGATGGAGCCGAGGGGTGTACTGCTGAGCGACATTAAATCGGGGTATACAGCCATGGTAGTTTATGCCGCATGGCTAACGCTGCTCAAGCACAGTCCATGCTATACCGCCATAGGCTCATTTTTGCAGACACCACCACTTTATGGGTACGTGCGTGCACAGGGCTTGAAGATGGGTCTGTTACTCCCCTGTGTATACAGTACATACTATCTACAACTGTGTTCTGTTTTATTCTATTGCTTTCACTGCATTGTTCCAACAGCACTGAGGTACCACTTTTTGGTATTCTCATAGATTAGTGTAACAAAAAATTATTGAAATCCTATAATTAAGAAACACAGCCATTGCTTTTAGGAAATTGAAACAGGGAAAGTTACTTTTAATAAGAGTGGGATGAACAGCATATCTGATTAGACCAATTCCGTCCCGTGTCAGAGGATGGACCGTTTGAAAATTAAACACTGTCCTTGCCTTGATTTACTTGGAAAATAAATCTGTTAGAGACAGTTTTTAATTAAGCAGAACATTAGTATTTAAGGAGCAGCTTATGCACTCACACAGGAAAGCCTGCTCTGCACAGATTCACTGATGTGCACTGTACAGTATGTGGATCGGCTCCAGCTGGCCCACTGAATTTTGAGGACCAGCCACATGATATAAAAATCTGAAGCATTGGGCCGAAAAGAAAAAGCACTCGGCAAGTTCTCTTTCAACTTCTACTGAGTGTTACTGTAGTATTTTTGTTGTTCAGGGGTTCTCTTTTTAGGTTTCAGAACAGCTGTGAACTGTATTCATTCAGGATTAGTATTCTGGTTGCTGGTTAGCATAGTTAACTTGCATGAGCGCTGGTATATGTTCATGCTGGTCTGGGAATGTTATTTGCCAGGTCTTGCACTATTGCCCATATTAAACAGGTGAATGCACTTGTTATTACTACATTGCAAGTTGCTCTGAATAAGTGCATCTGCAAAATGAATGTTATTTAATGTAACCAGTGCAGTCGGTAGCACTGTCGCCTCACAGCAAGAAGGTACTCAAATCTGAGTTTGCATGTCGTCTGCGTAGGTTTCCTCCGGGTACTCCAGTTTCCTTCCACGGTCCAAAGAAGTGCTAATTTACATGCAGAAGTAAGGCAATTCAAGACTCTAAATTGCCCATAGGTGTGAGTATGTGAGTGAATGGTGTGTGTGCCCTGTGATAGATTGCCAGCCTGTCCAGGGTGTATTCCTGCCTCTCGCCTAATGCATGCTGGAATAGGCTCCAGCCCCCCCACCCCCCGTTACCCTGCTGGGGATAAGCGGGTAGAGATCATGGATGGATATCTATCCCGTGAGAGCACACAGGGGGCAAGCGTCTGTCTGAATGCCCTTTCTTTGTCCTGCATGTCCTGACAGCTTTCAGTTATCCCCCACGGATTGCTGGGTATTCAGCATGGAATGCTGATTGGGTGATTGGGCACTGTGTCCAGTGCTGATTGGATGATGGCATACAGTGTACAGTGCTGATTGGGTGATTCAGTACACTGTGCAGTGCTGATTGGGTGATTCAGTACACTGTGCAGTGCTGATTGGGTGATTCAGTACAGTGTGAAGTGGTGACTGGGTGATTCAGTATACTGTGCATTGTTGATTGGGTGATTCAGTACAGTGTACAGCGCTGATTGGGTGATTCAGTACAGTGTGAAGTGGTGACTGGGTGATTCAGTACAGTGTGCAGTGGTGATTGGGTGATTCAGTACAGTGTGCAGTGCTGATTGGGTGATTCAGTACAGTGTACAGTGGTGACTGGATGATTCAGTACAGTGTGCAGTGCTGATTGGGTGATTCAGTACAGTGTGAAGTGCTGATTGGGTGATTCAGTACAGTGTGCAGTGCTGATTGGGTGATTCAGTACAGTCTACAGTGCTGATAGGGTGACTCAGTACAGTGTGCAGTGCTGATTGGATGATGGTGTACAGTGTACAGTGCTGATAGGGTGATTCAGTACAGTGTGAATTGGTGACTGGGTGATTCAGTACAGTGTGCAGTGCTGATTGGGTGATTCAGTACTGTGTGCAGTGCTGATTGGGTGACTCAGTACAGTGTACAGTGCTGATTGGATGATGGTGTACAGTGTGCAGTGGTGACTGGGTGATTCAGTACAGTGTGAAGTGCTGATTGGGCATGTGGGGTCTGTGTTGGGTGATTGTGTACAGTTTGTTACGTCCCAGTGTTTTTTTGTCCTGGGTGCTTTGTTGCTGCCTCATTGTTTCTGTCTCCCCTACAGACGGACATAATGATGTCACGTTCCTGTCGCAGAAATGCGGATCCAAAGATGCACCTGAGAGACGACGCACGGCACACGCCATCGCTTGGCCACCAGTTTGAGGGATGCCTGTTGTGAGGACGCCAATACCGTCGCTGAGCAGCGATATTAGAAAGATGTCGGACTATATAGTTATGATGTGCATCTTTTTAACATAGTCTTGGTTGGTCTGGGTTTGGGTCTGAGTCGGTGTCTGCACCTTGGCCTACAGCTCGGAGTTGCCTACAGTCCACATTGTCTGTTGTCTGCAACGTGTTAACAACCTCTTATATAACATGTTAAATTGCTAATAGTAGCCTTTGTATTATTTTTTAGTTGCAGAAAGCGCATATTGTAGTGATAGTCAGCCATTACCCCAGTTTCTCTTCTGTAAGGAACTGGAGGGCGGACCTTTAGACCAGAGGACCATCCAGCTTCGCTGAATATGAAACGCCTTCTTGCATTTTGCATATGACTTTATGCTTAAACTGGGTCTTCTTTCGGGTTGTGGTTACTAATGGGGTGGCTTTGTGTTACGTCCAATAGCGTACAGCAAGTTATTATAATGCAGGTAAGTTAGGGGTCGTAACAGTGTGCAGTCCTGATTGGGTAATTATATACAGTGAACAGTGCTGATTTTAATTGGATGATTGTGTGCAGTGTGCAGTTCTGATTGGGTGATTGTGTACAGAGTACAATGCTGATTGGGTGATTGTGTACAGTGTGCAGCACTGATTGGGTACAGTGTGCTGCTTCTGGTAACACCTGTAATCATGGAATGTGTAAGCAACTTGCGTGTTTGAGTCATAGATGTAGAGACCCTAACTCTGCGCTGACACAGCGAGCAACTCGGTTGACGAGTTGCCGGAAGTCCAGTCATTCTCTATGTAGCTGAGCGACGCCCAGCAACTGGGTAACCAAGCAACCAAAGTTACCAGAAAAATGTTGCCCAAAGTTTAACTTTTCACAACCATAGCCCGTCAACAGCCAGTCAGAGTTTCTAATGTTCTAATGTATGTATTCTAATGTTCTTATGTTCTAGAAGGGGAAAATGGCCTGTTCTCCACATCATGTATTCTTATGTTCTAATGTTCTAGATGTGCTGAATGGCCTGTTCTCCTCATTATGTATTCTTATGGTCTTGTGTTCTAGATGGGCTGAATGGCATGCTCTCCTCATCATGTATTCTTATGTTCATATGTTCTAGATGTGCTGAATGGCCTGTTCTCCTCATTATGTATTCTTATGTTCTTATGTTCTGGATGTGCTGAATGGCCTGCTCTCCTCATTATGTATTTGTATGTTCTAATGTTCTAGATGGGTTGAATGGCCTGTTCTCCTCATTATGTATTCTTATGTTCTAGATGGGCTAAATGGCATGCTCTCCTCATTATATATTCTTATGTTCTTATGTTCTGGATGTGCTGAATGGCCTGCTCTCCTCATTATGTATTTCAATGTTCTTATGTTCTATATGGGCTGAATGGCCAGTTCTCCTCATTACATAGCCTTACCTTCTTATGTTCTATATCGGCACAGCCTGGCTTCCTATCTTCTTCAAAGGGCTCCCAAACCCTTCTGTTCTTCATCCTCTTGAACTACTCAAACAGGAGTATCTGTACAGTTTGCAGGAGTGGAGCTCCTTTGCCCAGGCTTTCTAAATACAAGCCTTCAAACACTCTCAGATAACAATAAGACCTGTGCTCTAAGTCAGTCCGTCTCCCCATTCTCCCATACCTCCGTGTAGGGCATGGCCTCCTGTCATCCTGCTGTCTCTGTTGCTTTGAGCTTCATTTGTTCTCAGGTCCTGTTAGCAGGAGCCTCAGAGCTGAACATCACTCTCACAGCAGTTAAAATAGGTGCTTAATCACTCCAGCAAGGTTTTTTTTTTATTAATACAGTAGTCATTTAGAATGTAAACTTAAATTTATTTCCTTGAGGGTCTTAAAAATAAATGCCCAGCGTAAAATTTTTAGCGTCTCCGCTTTCATTGTCATGTTTTGGGGATGGGTGTGTATGGAACTACAGTCGTGATCACAGATGAAAGCTAAAAAATGCACCACGTGTCAATCCCCAAATGTTTCTTTCAGAGAGCTTAAACTGAGTTTGCCGTTTGAGAAAAGGTTCATGTTTGTTAGAATATAACAGGGGAATTTTGTGTCATGTAAGTTAGCTGTTGTTTCATGATTTGTCTCTCAGCTCATGTGAGTACACCTGTAACTCTGTCTTTCTAACTGACATGCTTGTCAGTCATCAGCCATATATGCGGAAAGAATATGAATGTGTAAGAATATGAATATGAATTTTCTCATGAATGCAGCCCTGACAAAGAGTAGGGACTGGTATGTACAAAGACATGCCGGTGCTCCCCCTTGATTGTCCTGCCCTTGAAAACCTGCAGATTTAGACCTTATGTAAATGGAGCTACCTAGTTACAACCCTAACCTTAATAGTTAATAGTTAACAGAATAGTTAATTCTGTCAGGACCACTGTCGTCAAGTAGAACTTTATTGACAATAAAGGCAATACAGTTATGTTTGGCGGTATGGCTCTGTTCTGGAGCTCTCCCGCCAACCACGCAGCCCGCGTGGATAAGGCCGGGAGGCCAGCAGCCAAACCCCCTTAGAGGGGTACACACAGAACAGATCCAGCAGCAAAGCAAGTTCTTAACACATAGGGATGGAGCAAAGCAAGTTCTTAACATATAGGGATGGAGCAATGCAAGTTCTTAACACATAGGGATGGAGCAATACAATTTCTTGATGCATGGGGATGGAGCATACAAATTCTTAACACATAGGAAGGAGAAATGCAATTTCTTGACGCATAAGGATGGAGCTGGGGTGGTGGAGGGGATTTACGAAGCAACGTGCAGCGCTTGCATGCAGGAGGAGCAGCCGAATGAGTAGAAGGAGGCTGTTTAAATAGACCGCCCTGTTAGTGAATGTACTGTGATAGGCGAACATCACTCAGCTGAGCCCTCAGCTGATTCGGCCGGAGCGCTTGACTCTCGTGGCCTGCCAGAACTACGCGATGCTCCATTTCTGTCAGGACTACTGTCGTCAAGTAGAACTTTATTGACAATAAAGGCAATACAGTTATGTTTGGCGGTATGGCTCTGTTCTGGAGCTCTCCCGCCAACCACGCAGCCCGCGTGGATAAGGCCAGGAGGCCAGCAGCCAAACCCCAAAACAACCATATGCCTACGTACTATCAATAAGTGTCTCCGGCTGATGTGATGACTATGTGTACGACCACCTGGAGGAAGCCCTTCGTCCAGTCGAGCCTTTCGGCTTGAGGCCGTTTACTTTTTACGTGGATCAGTGGTTATGTGTACCAACAGCCTGTTGGATGTTCCCCTGGAGCCAATACTTAGATGTATTATTAATTAATAAACCAGAGGAACATACTATGTGTGGTATGATATTAGGCTATGTGTACCGACAAGCTTGTCGGTAATTCCCCTCGAGCGCCGAGATTTGAACTAAGCGGGGGAAAATACTGTCGACTACGTCAGTGTAAATGGATCCTCACTCGTTGCATAGCCTACCGGAGGAGCCAGTAGTAGCAGCAAGTAAGAGCAGTGATGTGAAGCACGTGTTCAATGATGATGTGATGACTATGTGTACGACCACCTGGAGGAAGCCCTTCGTCCAGTCGAGCCTTTCGGCTTGAGGCCGTTTATTTTTATTTTTTATTTTTTATTTTTTTTTACGTGGATCAGTGGTTATGTGTACCAACGCCTGTTGGATGTTCCCCTGGAGCCAATACTTAAACGTATTATTAATACCCAAGGGAACATGCTATGTGTGGTATGATATTAGGCTATGTGTACCGACAAGCTTGTCGGTATTTCCCCTCGAGCGCCGAGATTTGAACTAACGGGGGGAATTATGCTACTGACTACGTCAGTGTAAATGAATCCTCACTCATTGCATAGGCCTACCGGAGGGCCAGTAGTAGCAGCAGCAGGAGCGCGGCGGCAGTTACGCATCAGCGTAGGAGCCTTAGCGCAGCAGCAGTAATGGCAGTGATGTGAAGCACGTGTTCAAAGATGACGTGATGACTATGTGTACGACCACCTGGAGGAAGCCCTTCGTCCAGTCAAGCCCTTCGGCTTGAGGCCGTCTACTTTTTACGTGGATCATACTATGTGAGATGTAATATTAGGCTATGTGTACCGACAACTTGTCGGTATTTCCCCTCAAGTGCCGAGATATAAACTAAACCGGGGGAAATATACTACTACCTGCATCAGTGTAAATGAATCCTCACTCATTGCCATCCATACAAGCATGCATGGACAAGAACGGGAGGGGGTAGCAGCAAAAACCCCCAAAGCAACCATACGCCGACATGTTGCTAGTACTTAGTCATCACTTCAGCCGGAGACTATGTGAAACGCCATTCGGCTACCGGAAGGGCCCTTCATCTGGTCAGCTCGAGGCCGTTCTAACGTTGTGGGTCAGTGGCTATGTGTACCAGCTTTTGGCCTTTCCCCTGAAGCAAGAGTAAAATTAAACCAGGGGAAAATACTATTTGTAATGTTGAAGGCTATGCCTACGTGTATGGCCTTGGCTTCTATCAATCAATTTTTTATTTGTATAGTGTATTTTACAGCAGTTGTCACAATGCGCTTTACAGACAACCCTGGCCTGAACCCCCACAGGAGCAAGCCTAAGGCGACAGTGGCAAGGAAAAACTCCCTGTGGCAGATAGGAAGAAACCTCGGAAGGAACCAGGCTCAAGGGGGAAACCCATCCTCCTCTGGTCGGCTCAGGTTGTTGATTGTGACAAGCATGTCAGTCAGTGGCTTAGCTACCTCGTAAGCCCAAGGCCATTCAAACTAATCGCCAGATATTATTAGGCTATGTGTACCAACAGGTGTTGGTATTTCCCCCCAGCACGGAGATTTAAACCAATTAGAGGGAAATATACTACTCATATTAGTGTAAGGATCCTCGTTCGGTAGTAGTAGCAGCAGCAGCAGCAATAAACAGCAGGAGCAGTCAGAGCGGTAGCATCAGCACCAGCAACAGCAGTAGCAGTAACATCAGCAGTAGTGGCAGCAGTAACGCAGCAGCAGCAGTAGCACCCAGCAGCAGTAACAGCAGCAACAGCAGAAACAGATTATAGAGGAAACATTGGCGGCTGCAACACCGGTACTTGCCAGTAGACAGTAGCATCCGTGCTCCTATACTGCAAAGCTCATAGCTTTTGAACGGAAATTGTCAATGCCAACGGATGAAAGAAGCACATGTCCAAAGCCCCATAGCATGCCGGGAACCATCATTGCTGTCGTTGCCGCACTGGAGCAAGAGCGGTGGTGTAGAACTCCGGAATGGGGACCACGTTGCCAATGAGACGGAGGCGGACGGCAACCAGATTTCGTCGTGGCATTTCCCAATGAAGGCTCCTCAGGGCTCGCATGGGGGCGCCAGCACAGGTACCGGGTCATGGAGGAGAGGATGGAAAACAGTGCTAGTATGCAATAATGACACGAGTTCCTTCATTTTCTCAGATTAAAAGCTTGAGGTGTATACAAAATATAGCTAATTTAAGCATGTTTGCCATGGTGAGATCATATAAAGAACCATGAAGCATGAGGAAATGTAGTTTCCAACAGTGGGTACTCGGGGTTGAAACTCTTGCCTTAAAAGAGAGACCAGTTGTGAACGGAGTTATGAGGCTATGCATGAGTCTATGCATCTTTTAAAATTGTGGGGAAATGCATTATGCAGAGATTGGATGAACATTATTGCTTCTGCCCATCAGGCGTTACGATGAGGCTAATCTTGCGTTGCGCTATCGGAAGCGACTCCTGCCAAATGGATACGTCACTATTTAAATATTATTTAACATTGCATTACTAATATGCTTACCGAATGAGTATATTAGGAGAGGAATTAGAACCAGTTTTTTTTTTTTTTTAAACCATCGTATGCACTCTATTTAGACGAAAATGCAATGTACGATTAAAGAAACTATGACAAAGTTGCGAAGGCACATGCTACAAATCTGCCTGGAACCAGCCATAACCGGGAGCAGATGCACAGGATGACGCGCAACGCTATTCGCGTGAGCATGCAATTGTAGAGATGGCGAGGCCAATACCTAGGCTATGCGGAGCATGTCCGTAGCAGGAGGTATAATTTTTCCTCAACATGTGTGCTCAGTCGTGTGGTCACATGCCTGATCACATGCACGGTGAAGAGGTCAGAGCAGTGACGTGGAGAAGGCTACATGAAATCCCTTCTCCGCTGTGATAAGCCTAAACGCCAGTTTAAGTGTCATGGAATACAACGGTACACTTATGAATGCAGAACGTACGCATTCGCGTCTTGCAACAGCACAATATTTAGCGAACCAGTTGGACGAGACAACGTTAGCCTAATTTGTCTCATTACAATGGACATTAGCTATCCCTAAACATTCAGCATCGTGATCTGACAGCTAAATTAGATAGCCAACCAATTGTATCCTCGCAGATTTAACACCAATATGAATTTAATGTTTTCATTTTTTTGTCGCGATGATTGGGTAATACTCGCTTTTTAAGCGCAAATTGTGAATCAGTGGAGAAACTCTGTTTCTGAAGTTGAAAGCCGAAGCTGGTTTGCATTTTTTACAACATTGGCTGTAGCCTACTTGCCGGTAACAGTCTAACACTCCTTGTAGTGTAGCGATTCAGCGAAGGGTAGAATGCAGCTTTGAACAATTTAGACGACTCTGCATCTCTGCTCTTTGCAACACGCCCTGCCGCCCATGTTCAATCTGCCAAACCTATAACAGCCAGAGTTTAACTGCCATCTCGCAGCCCAATCCTCCCGGAATAACTGTTTACACCAGGAAGTAGGCCATTAGCCTACAAATACACGAACTATAGCCCGTGTGAGACATGGGGGCTATCTAGTAGCTGCTTGGTAGCGACTGCCCTTAATCCATTAGCCGTTCACAATGAACAAAGGTTCTTTATCGATACGCCTACTTTTCCATCTCAGCCAAGCGTGAGAACTTTGGCGTTTCCCAATTCAGACATTTCCACTTAGATTTACGTGCACGAATCCCAAATTCGCGTAAAACGATTGATTGGAAGACCCCGCTCTGATCAGGTAGGGATGTACTGTAGCGTACGACCCAATTCTACTGCGTTCCAGAAGGTAGCCGAACGCATTCACGCCAGGGATTCTTTAACAGTGACAGCATCTAGCGTTGACTCTGGTGGTGAGAAACTCGACAATAAGCATGCCATTAACTTGTGCCTGCATATGTTGGAACGTTTACGCTTTTAGCGAAAGACTTGCGATATTCGTGAAACCAGCCCCTCTGTGAGACGTCCCCGCAATCGAATGTGTAGGCTATATTCGGTGTTGTCAATTTAGCGACTTTTAGAGGAGGCCATAGCTACTTTCCATAGAAATAGTTGGCAGCACTGTGTATATTATGCGTTTACCGCTAGACACAGAGCTCAGCAGAATTAAAATAATGTTGATGACATTACCCGGCAAGAATCTGCAGCTAGCAGATATGGACGTGGCAGCAGCTTCCAGGCTTGAACATGGCGTCCTCCATGGAGGGGCGGCGGCCGCCGCGAAGCAGCGCTCCTTGAATGAAGCTCCCTGGCCAGTTAGCAGTGAAGACAGTGCACCGGTATCCTCAATATCTGGAATATGCCGCTTAAACAACGCTTTGCGTGGCTGGCCCCAAATGGATCGCCTGCCTGCTGCAGCTATAGAGCTTAGAGGTAAGGGCAATGCAAATAAATATAGCAAGACTCATAGAGCCTAGGCTGTGAGCTTAGACTAGGAACTAACATGTAGCAAGCAGACATAGTTTACACTGGCAGCATGCCGTAGCTGGATTGCAGGAAGAAGTGCCGATTTACGAAGCAACGTGCAGCACTTGCATGCAGGAGGAGCAGCCGAATGAGTAGAAGGAGGCTGTTTAAATAGACCGCCCTGTTAGTGAATGTACTGTGATAGGCGAACATCACTCAGCTGAGCCCTCAGCTGATTCGGCCGGAGCGCTTGACTCTCGTGGCCTGCCAGAACTACGCGATGCTCCATTTTAGATTTAGATTACAGGGAGGTAGGGAGGGATGGGGAGGTGCAGCTTGAAGAGGTGAGTCTTCAGTTGTCGCTTGAAGTGGGTCAGTGTCTCAGCTGTTCTGACCTCCACGAGGAGGTCATTCCACCATCGTGGGGCCAGGACAGACAGGAGACGTGTTCAGGAAGCACAGGTGCGTAGAGGGGGAGATGCCAGGCGTCCTGAGGTAGCAGAACGGAGGGGTCTGGCTGGCATGTAGGGTTTGAATATCTTGTGGAGGTATGCTGGGGCTGATCCCTTGACTGCCTGGTATGCTAGGACCAATGTTTTAAATTTGAGCCATAACAGGCAGCCAGTGGAGGGTAGTGAGCAGGGGAGTGACGTGGGAGTGTCTGGGGAGGTTGAAGACCAGACGAGCTGCAGCATTCTGAATGAGTTGCAGGGGTCTGATAGCAGATGCCGGTAGTCCAGCCAGAAGAGAGTTGCAGTAGTCCAGGCAGGGTAGAACCATTGCTTGGACCAGGAGCTGGGTTGAGTAGGTGGTGAGAAAGGGGCGGATTCTCCGGATGATATACAGGAAAAATCTGCACGCCCGGCTTACTGCTGCGATGTTCTTGGAGAGGGACAACCTGTTGTCCGTCACCACTCTGAGATTCATTATAAACATTACATTAAAAGCAATATAAACAACATCCACCCTGCGCTCAAAAAATGAAATGTAACAAAATGTTGCAAAAAGACTGTGCATGTGTCTGTTTCTGGTAAACTGAACTGAAAGCTATTGTCCAGGAAAAGGGCAACCGGCCAGACAGGCATGTTTCCTGCAGGGAAATGTAAGAGATGCAACAGCGAGGCGGGACCACAGGGAGAGCAGCTGCCGTTCCCCACGCCCCCAGGCCCACTTACACGTCTGCTAGCGCTGCTAGCGTAGGTCTGCCTTTGTTAAATCCTGGTTCATTTAGTTGTACTCAAGTAGGTACCCTTATTTTTGTTTGTAATTGTGCTTTTTCCTCACAAATATGCAAGTTATACAGGTTTCCACATGATACTTAGGCTGTTTGTATGGATTCAACTGTTGCAAAATGAGAGCCGGTTTGACGTTGACAGGGTTTTGTCTAGCGAGGGTGAGAGAGTGCATTCAGGGCCTGGGTTTTGTCTAGCGAGGGTGAGAGAGTGCGTTCAGAGACTGGGTTTTGTCTAGCGAGGGTGAGAGAGTGCGTTCAGAGACTGGGTTTTGTCTAGCGAGGGTGAGAGAGTGCGTTCAGAGACTGGGTTTTGTCTAGCGAGGGTGAGAGGGTGCATTCAGAGACTGGATTGTGTCTAGCGAGGGTGAGAGGGTGCATTCAGGGCCTGGGTTTTGTCTAACGAGTGTGAGAGAGTGCGTTCAGGGCCTGGGTTTTGTCTAGCGAGGGTGAGAGAGTGCGTTCAGAGACTGGATTTTGTCTAGAGAGGGTGAGAGAGTGCGTTCAGAGACTGGATTTTGTCTAGTGAGGGTGAGAGAATGCATTCAGAGACTGGATTTTGTCTAGCGAGGGTGAGAGAGTGCGTTCAGGGCCTGGGTTTTGTCTAACGAGGGTGAGAGAGTGCATTCAGAGACTGGATTTTGTCTAGCGAGGGTGAGAGAGTGCGTTCAGACACTGGGTTTTGTCTAGCGAGGGTGAGAAGGTGCATTCAGGGCCTGGATTTTGTCTAGCGAGGGTGAGAGAGTGCGTTGAGAGACTGGGTTTTGTCTAGCGAGGGTGAGAGAGTGCGTTCAGGGCCTGGGTTTCGTCTAGCGAGGGTGAGAGAGTGCGTTCAGAGACTGGGTTTTGTCTAGCGAGGGTGAGAGAATGCATTCAGAGACTGGATTTTGTCTAGCGAGGGTGAGAGAGTGCGTTGAGAGACTGGGTTTTGTCTAGTGAGGGTGAGAGAGTGCGTTCAGAGACTGGATTTTGTCTAGCGAGGGTGAGAGAGTGCGTTCAGACACTGGGTTTTGTCTAGCGAGGGTGAGAAGGTGCATTCAGGGCCTGGATTTTGTCTAGCGAGGGTGAGAGAGTGCGTTGAGAGACTGGGTTTTGTCTAGCGAGGGTGAGAGAGTGCGTTCAGGGCCTGGGTTTCGTCTAGCGAGGGTGAGAGAGTGCGTTCAGAGACTGGGTTTTGTCTAGCGAGGGTGAGAGAATGCATTCAGAGACTGGATTTTGTCTAGCGAGGGTGAGAGAGTGCATTGAGAGACTGGGTTTTGTCTAGCGAGGGTGAGAGAGTGCGTTCAGGGCCTGGGGTTTGTCTAGCGAGGGTGAGAGAGTGCGTTCAGGACCTCTGGTGGGGGTTTGAGCTGGAGCGTGACCTAGATACGCACACAAAAAGCAATTTACTTGAAAAGAGTCAGAGGCATAAACAAAAGGTGCCCTTGAGGGTCTGGCTGATATTTTTATACACAATCCTCAATGGGAATTCTACCACAGAACATGGACTTCATTTAATAGCCAGCATCCTTTCTTTATTTGACGAACGGGTATAAAGAACATAGAACAGGTTAAATTGTTCAGTATTTTTCATTCCTGTTTATAAAGCATGTGTGTGTGTGTGAGTGTGTCTCTTCATGATTATCTAGCACTGCGTATAAAACACGATCCCAATGTGCTTTAAATATTGAGTTACCCAAGATTATTGAGTTACTAAATTGTTCTAGTGCATTAGCTCTGGATACTAAAGGAAGACATAGCCCTGAATGACACTTTAAGTCCAAGACCAATAAGTCACCAATAAGACCAATAAGTCACAATTTATTAATGCACACAGGGAGTGCATCCCCTGTGCAGTCCGGGGAACTGATACATTCACCTTTCACTGGCAACAATCAGAAACCCCACATGCGGTTCATAGAATGTATCCACCAGTTACCTCTCACCGCATTGGTAATCACCCATCTCTGAACACAACTCCCTGCTGATTATCACATCTGAGATAGAAAGGATTATACACTACATGGTCAGAAGTCTGTGGACACCTGACATTGAACATCCCATCCAACATTATGGGCATTAATGTGGAGTTATTCCACCTTTGGCGCGCCTCCTCTCTTTTGGGAAGGCTTTATATTAGATATTGAAACATTGCTGCAGGGATTTGCTTCCGTTCAGCCAGAAGCGCGTTAGTGAGGTTGGGCACTGATTGGGAAATTAGGTCTGGCTCACAGGTGGCTTTCCGGTTTATCCCAAAGGTGTTGGATGGGGTTGAGGTCAGGGCACTGTGCAGGCCAGTCAAGTTCTTCCACACCATTCTCGACAACCATTTGTCCTCATGCTGAACCAGGGAAGCACAAAATCCCCATCCCAGCGCTTTTTGGTAATTTGTATTTTTCCTAATGCTGTAGCTTATTCTTCTGCCTAGTTGGCTCTGCAGAGGTTAGGTCAGAATAGTGTTCACTGTGTGAACTAAACTGTGTTATTGGCTAGAAATAGCTGTACAAAATAAGTATTGTATCTTATTGAACCTGTGTTTTGTAGTTGTCCATGACCATGAAATGCACTTTTTGTACGTCGCTTTGGATAAAAGCGTCTGTCAAATAAATGTAATGTAATGTAAAGAATCATCTAGAATGTCATTATGTGCTGTAGCATTAAGATTTGCCTTCACTGGGGGCCTAGCCCACATCATGAAAAACAGCCTCAGACCAAGGGGTGTCCAGATACTTTTTGTCATATAGATGACATTTATGTACGTATATATGCAAGCGCTGCCATTTCTCAAAAAATATGGTATTTATTCAGACACTAGCTCACTAAAGATGCGCAGATTCACGGTTAGGACAGATATCTAAATGGCCTGTACATTGAGAGAATTAAGCAGATTGGTTTTCCTAGTTATAAGTGTACTGGGTGACAGAAAAGGAACATTTACATGAACTTACATGAGTGAATATCTGTAGTCATGGCAACAGTGCCGGTATGATGACACCCATCACACTAAGCATTGTTTTCCCATTGTTGTCAGTCCCGAGTAAATATTTTCACAATTATATTCAAATCCAGAAAACAGCCCTTATTTTCAGTTTTTTTTTTGTGATATACTAATGATATACTGATCATCTGTTTACTTTAGTACTGATATTCATGAGCATATAGTTTTGCAGACAGATATTTTGTGCTTTGGGTAACATTGAAGTTTATGTATTTCCGGATTATAAGTTTATTAGCTTGTTTTGTGCTTTGTGTGAATCGGTAGGTTATCAGCATGTCTACCTGTTTGAGTGTGTGCGGGCGTAAGTTATATCCTCTGAAATCATATCACACTGCAGTCTGGAGCAGAGGACCAATCCAGGCGGCTGGTGAAATTGTTATCTTGACCTCATTTCCGCCCCTCTGGTCCAGATAAACTGCTGAAATATCTGATGGGCCTGCGTTCATAACGCCAATGTTCCCTGTAAATCTTTTCAGCAGCCATTGGCCAATAGGGCATTATTTGATATCGCTGGTGAAATGGCTCTGAAATGAGCAGTAGTCAGTTTTTTATTGTAGATTTTGTCTCTCATTTTGTATATGAACAAAGCAAGAAATTGGAAGTTCCAGATTGCATGGGACCTTTCGCCTTTTAAATGGGCTGCTGATTTGTGTCACTGTTTGTTGGTATAGAACAAAGCAGAAGCTGTGCTTTCTGTACTGTGAATGCTGGGCTCTCTGTGCTGTGAACGCTGGCCTCTTTGTACTGTAAACACTAGGCTCTCTGTACTGTTAAAGCTGGGTTCTCTGTTCTGAGAATGCTGGGCTCTCTGTACTGTTAAAGCTGGGCTCTCTGTGCTGTTAAAGCTGGGCTCTGTCCTGTGAACGCTGGGCTCTCTGTACTGTAAACACTGTGCTCTCTGTACTGAGAACGCTGGGCTGTCTGTGCTGTGAACGCTGGGCTCTCTGTACTGTAAACACTGGGCTCTGTGCTGAGAACGCTATGCTCTCTGTACTGTAAACACTGGGCTCTCTGTGCTGAGAATGCTGGGCTCTCTATGCTGAGAACGCTGGGCTCTCTGTGCTGTTAAAGCTGGGCTCTCTGTGCTGTTAAAGCTGGGCTCGCTGTCCTGTGAACGCTGGGCTCTCTGTACTGTAAACACTGTGCTCTCTGTACTGAGAACGCTGGGCTGTCTGTGCTGTGAACGCTGGGCTCTCTGTACTGTAAACACTGGGCTCTGTGCTGAGAACGCTATGCTCTCTGTACTGTAAACACTGGGCTCTCTGTACTGTTAAAGCTGGGCTCTCTGTGCTGAGAATGCTGGGCTCTCTGTGCTGTTAAAGCTGGGCTTGCTGTCCTGTGAACGCTGGGCTCTCTGTACTGTAAACACTGTGCTCTCTGTACTGAGAACGCTGGGCTGTCTGTGCTGTGAACGCTGGGCTCTCTGTACTGTAAACACTGGGCTCTGTGCTGAGAACGCTATGCTCTCTGTACTGTAAACACTGGGCTCTCTGTGCTGAGAACGCTGGGCTCTCTATGCTGAGAACGCTGGGCTCTCTGTGCTGTGAATGCTGGGCTCTCTGTACTGTAAACACTGGGCTCTTTATGCTGAGAACACTGGGCTCTCTGTACTGTTAAAGCTGGGCTCTCTGTGCTGTGAACGCTGGGCTCTCTGTACTGTGAATGCTGGGCTCTCTGTACTGTAAACACTGGGCTCTCTGTGCTGAGAACGTTGGGCTCTCTGTGCTGAGAAAGCTGGGCTCTCTTTACTGTAAACACTGGGCTCTCTGTGCTGAGAATGCTGGGCTCCCTGTCCTTTGAACGCTGGGCTCTCTGTGCTGTAAACGCTGGGCTTTCTGTACTGTTAAAGCTGGGCTCTCTGTACTGTAAACACTGGGCTCTCTGTGCTGAGAACGCTGGGCTCTCTGTAGTGTGAACGCTGGGCTCTCTGTACTGAGAACGCTGGGCTCACGGTACTGTAAATGCTGGGCTCTCGGTGCTGTGAACGCTGGGCTCTCTGTGCTGATAACGCTGGGCTCTCTGTACTGTAAACGCTGGGCTCGCTGTCCTGTGAACGCTAGGCTCTCTGTACTGTAAATGCTGGGCTCTCTGTCCTGTGATCGCTGGGCTCTCTGTCCTGTGAATGCTGGGCTCTCTGTGCTGTGAACGCTGGGCTCTCTGTCCAGTGAATGCTGGGCTCTCTGTGCTGTGAACGCTGGGCTCTCTGTGTTGTAAATGCTGGGCTCTCTGTCCTGTGAATGCTGGGCTCTCTTTACTGAGAACGCTGGGCTCTTTGTCCTGTGAATGCTGGGCTCTCTGTACTGTGAACGCTGGGCTCTCAGTACTGTGTGCCGAGCAATTAGTGTTTTCTGAGTTTGGGTTGAAGCAGAGGTTTTGGGATGTCTTGGAATACCCATGCAGAATTTAACTGCGTTGAGTTGTCTGCACAATTTTTTTTCCCAGTGTTGGGAAACAGGTCGGGGATGAACTGTGTACAATAATTTTGCCACTTGCTGATGTTGAATTTGTTTTAAAAATTTACAGTAAAGTTGCATTTCTATGTACATTAAATGTATACCGTGAATGATTTTTCACATATTTCCTACATTGTGATACACAGACTTGATGGTACACTTTAAAAACTGATGCCCTTAAAATAATGCCACAATCCATGTCTATGCTGTATGTTGCCACAAAGTTGTAAGGCTTTATTTAAGAGTAGTGCCAACCAGATGGAAATTTCCATTAAGTCCTTGAGGTTAAGGCAGATGTGGGCAACAAGGGCCATATCTGTCTCCGGTTTCCATGCCAACTTGTGGCATTAGTTACTTAATTAGCCCTAAAATGTATGCCGTCTGACATTTTAGCTGCATTTCTTGATGAGCGCATGAATGACAACCACAGACTGTTCTTGTGTCCATATGTGAAACCTTCTACTGTGATCTAATCTTTGAGAGGTCCAGTGCTGGTGTATCCTGCCAGTTAGTTCATTTAGCCAAGGTAATCAGTGGAAACAAAAACCTGCACACACACACCAGCTCTCCAGGATCAGAATTGCCCACCCCTGGGTTAAGGGGTTAATGCTTCCAAGTGCAATTTATAAGCTGTACAACAAAGATGCTATTTCAACCAGATGAGACACACAGGTGAATTAAGAACCGATGACCTGTGTATGGAGACATATCATCCATGCACATCCACAGAAGCTTGTGCCCAGTCAAATGTGCCTTTGATCCCACGGGATGATGTGTGTATACAAAGGTCGAAGCCTGCAATTCACCTGTGTTGTCTTTGTCATGCACCCTATAAATCAAACTGTGATGTGGATATTTTTCATTAAATGTTCTCTTTTCCTCTTCTGACAGTTGGAAGTTAGGGTTATACAAGATATACAAGAACTGGATTCCTATGGGAGCTGCTCAATGGCTCATGAAGCCAATCCATAGAGGCTGCCATGTTTGATTATGGGGCTTTTGGCACCAGAGCATGTGTGCTGGTTACCTAAATGTGAAGGATCACGATAAACACAGAACAATGACGTTAACCCACGGGGGTGCACTCCGAAAAAGCTTTGAAATCGTCTGACGAACTGTGACTTTGCTGGCTAGCTACAAGATTTTGTGGAAGAAAATAAGTGACTTATTATGACAAAGCAATTTCTAATGTGGTTTCTAACATGTCTGCATGTTAAATTGATAAATAATTAATTAAATATTTTTATAAAAGCATTCGGTAACACTTGACTTGACACTTACATTAGCTAGCTGCATACGTGCTTAGAAAAGCTGGTACGCAAGCTAGCGAGACTGAAATTCAATGAGAAGTTGTGGTTAGCTAGCTAACTAAAGAACTATTATGCTTCATAAGCTAGCAATTGACCTGAATTACTGACTAGCCCCAGCCAGCGAGACAGTAGAACAGTTGTACTGTAGCTAGCAGGCTAGCCGCAACTTATGACTGGTTGAAATCCTAGAGTCAAGTGTGCACTCTCCATTCTGTGTTATGGTAGCTAGCTACTACTAGCTACTGCTGTTTAAATGTGATAGACAAGTGAGAAAAATAAATAGAAATGTGGTCAGTAACTTGGTGATTCGATTGTAGTATAACAGGATCTTTTTGCAACCATAAATGACCTCTATTTGATAACAGGCATTTAGCAGACACTCTTATCCAGAGCGAAATACACAACTTTCTACATAGCGTTTACATTGCATCCATTTATACAGCTGGATATATACTGAAACAATGCACGTTAAGTACCTTGCTCCAGTTTTGTGCAAGTTCACACTTCACAAGTGCTATTGGCTTATGCTAGCTATATCATATAAACCTCATACGGGGATCAGTAAAGGCTAACAACACACTAGGACTTACTTCTTGTTAGTTTTATCACCACTGCTGTCAGTGCTGTGAAGTGAAAGGTGGACAAACTAACGAGTTTCGAATACCGATTATTATTAGTGCGTGAGCGTTGTTAACTCTCGAGAGAGTTAACGACGCTCACGTTCATTAGCTGCAAAAGGATACGTTCAGTTCACCCTTCACCAGAAATATGAGCACGTTCAATGCACGCCGCTCTTGTAGCACGTTCATGCACAACACTGCCTTGCTCAAGGGTACACTGGCAGTGTCCTACCTTGGAATCGAACCTGCGACCTTTACAATTCATTTTAATCATTACACCATTATACTACACTGCCGCCCCAAAATACATTGTTGTGAAAAGCGACTCTAGGCAGGAACAGTTAATATAATTGATTTATCTGCTTGCTTTGTCTGGAATGCCTGCGTGGTGCATGAGAGAAAGATTTCATCAATATTTTTTTTTTTTTAATTCAAACAGAAACATGCAATGTGCTTTATATTTTAGGCTATGTATATAAAAAAAAATGTGTAGTAGTAAAATATGAGTTTGTCACCTACTACAACATTCGCTCATTATCATTGTTTACCAGAAAAAATACAATAGGGGCAAAGACAACGTTTTGATACGATTTGCTATACTTTTTGTGTGGGAAAACACAATTATGTAAGATCTTGATAAATGATGCTTATGCATTATTTTATATTCATACAATCATCATCTTTGTAATTGACATGTTTATCATTCACGACTTCACCTTAATCAGCACTACAGCATCGTCTAAAAAATAATTTAACAGCAAATTAAATATAGCTATGTGATGCGGACCAATTTGGAATGAAATAAATCCTATATCTTCTTCTGTGGGACTCGATGCCTGGGGAGTAATTAGTTCAGTGTGAAGAAATTTCAGAATTTAAAAGTTCTGTCTAAAATAATTTCATTTGGCCAGGGTAAATTCGCAGTTTTGGACTTCAATGGGGAAATGTGTTTTTTGGCACCAGTGGCATTACTAAACTGCAATACCTTGAGTAACCACTGGGGTTTATGAGCTTCAGGGGGAATGGCATGCCCTGGTCCCCTGGTATAAGCACATTACCTGAAGGCCCTGCTCAGTATTTCATTGTGTCCTGGTATGAAGTTCATAGCTGTGATTGTGACGTTTTTTTTTTCTTTCTTTCTTTATTAGAAGCAATATAAAGCCCTACATTGGCTCAGGATAAAAGTTTCTGCTGAATGTAATGTGATTATGAAACAGGAGGGCTCTTGCTAATCATTGTCATTGCAATGCATGTTAACGGTTAGGTTGAGGAGCAGCAGTTTGGCAGGCAGGTTGAGGAGCGGCAGACTGACGGACAGGTGAGTAACGGCATGTTAGTGGCTACAGTGCTTCTTGTAGGCCTTACGAAGGCCTCAACATTTCCAGTGAATGTCTCAGTTGAGACACTGTCATTGCCTTTCTTTCTCATTCTTCTTCATTTTGGCTGCACAGTCTAATCCTCTACCCACTGAGCCCTACAGAGTTTCTGCTGGGCTACTGGGTACATTTACCGCTGTGACTTTCTTCCATTTAGTCTCACTCTGTTCACACTGACGTCTTTTATTTCATTCATCCAACTGTAAATTCAGTCTGTGCTTCACAGATTGGCAGTACCTACGCCTAGCTAATGGATTAATGTCTTAAATGTTTAATGTAATTAAACATGATTCATAATTGCCGTATGACTCATTGAAGCTGGAAATAGGATCCCAATATGTCAGTATGCCACATTTAGCAAGTTAGCTTAAAGATTTACCAAGTTTGATTATTTTTGCTAAGTCGAGTAGATTGCTACATCTGTAAAGTGCCTGCATAGGCCTAAAAGCTCTGTTTGAATCAAATAAAATCCTTCCTTCCAATATGGAGTCCTTCATTCACCAAGGCACAGTGACCGAATGCCAAAGCAACTTCTATAATAATGGTTAACTTTAAGATCTGGTCAGTCATGGGTTGGCATGTCCCAGTGAGCTTTGCTGAAAATTATGACATTGACAAAAATGTCCTTGTAGAACCTAGTAGGTACAATGAACACCCAGGAACATGCATTCTCCAAAATTGTTTTAGCATTCGTTGTTATGTTCTGTATAGTTTAAAGCCGGCTATTGTGCACTTACAGGTCTAAATGACTTGAAATATTTTTAAAAAAGATTTTAATTCCCCACAAATGTGTGTGTAATGTAAGGGTGGAGTCACATATTTTGCTGTTTTTCCGTGAAAACTCTCATTGAAATCCTGCAGATGTTCTTTATCAAACATGTAACTTTGCAAAGTGTTATTTTGGAGAGTATAATTTGGACTTGCTGACCCAGCAAGCCCAATTCACCCTCAGTGGAGTGCTTCAGGTGTAAGAAGATACTATCCCCACCAATCACTGATCCAGCATCAGCTAAAACAGACACCAGCCTTCACGTAATCCTGTGCAGAACTCTTAGACTGGTCCAGATTCAGTGCGTGCTTACAGATTTATGTTGCTGTTATGACCATGGATGGGCTCTCCTGCCAGGCTGTTATTATGCCACTGATCCTGGTAAATCTTTCCAGTCTGACAGTGTGTGGTCTAGGTCATTACAGAGAGCTGCCTGCTTGCAAGCAGAAGGCTCACAGAATTATTTAAACCTGCTGTCATGTTCATTCACCAGTACTTCTGCTTATTGTTTATTTCACAGGAGCAAATGCAAATTTGCACACTTTTATGGCTTATGCAAATGTACACACTTTTGCACACTTTTATGGCTTATGCAAATGTACACACTTTTGCACACTTGTATGGCTTATGTAAATTTGCACACTTGCACACTTTTATGGCTTATGCAAATTTGCACACTTTTGCACACTTTTATGCAAATTTACAATGCTTGTCATCCCTGGGTTGGCCATTTAAACACATAAGACAGGACTGAAAATATAACAAAAAACAAAACAAAAAAAATGCAGTTACATTTAAAATAAACAGGGTCCCACAAAAAGAGACCATCATCCTGATAATTTAACCCAAGGGCATAAAAGCAGGTAAAACAGTGTGTTACAGACCAACAAGAGAATTTCCTGTGCATTTACCGAAACACATACATAATGCAGTCCATAGGCACTTGGACAGTGACATGATTTTGGACTCCACAGCATATAATCTTTGTGTGTTCTGCACCGTTTATGGCCCAGGCAACACCAGAGCCTGTGTGCCCATGCATTACGCAATTAGAACGAACTTCAGATGAGACATAATCACCAATGCAGCAGACAGCTATTCTGACACTGGACGTGCCTGCAGGAAAATGGATCATTGTTTCTCTGAATCCAAGGAACTTTATAATATTTGGCAAGTTTGGCTGATAATCCTCTACTGTGGTGGTCTATGCAAAAGAATGAAAAACTGTAAAAACAGAACTATAACCTATGTTTTTATCCACAGTCCATGTTAGATGTGTAATTGATTTATAAGCAGCTTAGCTGAAGAAGCATGCAATTATCCCAATCAAATCAAATCAAATGTGACACATATGCTTTGAAGGATCACATTCTCTTCAGATGGTAAGATGAAAAAACATGGGGCCAAGTTACTTGAAATAACTTAGGAAACATTGTGTAGCAGCATTGCTTTGGAATACAGCATGTTTAATTTGTGTTAGCTAAGATAGTCAATATTATTTATTGTAACTTGGCCTAATTTTGATATCACTACTTTTAATGGCAGGCATAGATTTTGCAAGTCTTAATGACTTATAGTGCTTTGTTTTTGTGAGTAACGTTGGCATTTTTGTGCATTGAATTTTTTCTTTCTTTCAGATTTAGCTTATATATGGCATTGGGCCATTCATTTTCTGTCACAACCTCTTTTTGTTTTGTTTGACTGTCCCTTACCATGTGTTAGCTGGTTTCCACTAGGTGGATTTCATACTTATACCGTCCTAAAAACAGAATCAGTCATAAGTGCAGTGAGACAAATTACCTCAAACTCAGAATCATCAGCCATGGAGCTTTTTCAGTCAACAAATATGCATAACTCATTTGAACATGTGTGCAATGGGATGAGTTTCTGTTGGCCATGTATGAACACCAGTTCGGGCTGTTGAATAAAGAGCCTGTTGCGTGTAGTGAAGGCAAGGACATGGCCTGGCTTGAGAAGGTCACGCAGCTCATCATCTGAGGTGAGTTATATATAAATTGATAAGACCTACCTCCACTGTAATGCACTGGTGTGTCTGCAAAGTTCCTCTGATGACTACCTGACAAAATTATTCAGGATTTAAATAGATGTGCACAGGATACCTGTACTAGGCCATATTTTAAAAATATGTCCTAGCTAATAGGGAGAAAAGGCAATGCGGTCAAGAAGAGCATGTCTTATGGACTTGTTGCTCAAGATTATAATTTCAGCTGTTTGCAAAAGAGATTTCTGGGCAATATCAATAAATGAATTAAAATTCCTACAGTTCCCCCACCTACGTACCTCTTGGCAATCTTTATTGCCACTCTGCAAAATCTGTCAAAAATGTGGAACTTGAAAGTTCTGTGAACAAATCCAACATCTCCATACTCATGATAAATGGGTAACTAGCGAATACAACAGTTCCCAGTTTTACCTGGAGGATGCTGAACCATGTTGAATATGAATGCTGTAATACCTGTGCTGGTCTGATCATGCTCATCCTGGGCCTGAGAGCAGGGTTGGGCTCCCACGTTTTATGGGTGTGTGATAACTTTTTAAATTGACTACTGGAAATGAGCAGCGGGCATGGAATGCACAAAGCAAGTTCTGTCAGGAGACTCTAGCTACAGCCGACCAGTCGGTCTGCCCCAGTAACCCCATGCTCATGCGTTTCCATAATCAACCAATCGCATGCACGCAACACTTTTCTCATACCCGTTCAATCACAGGCACACATCACCAATGGAGTGCCTTTTGAAACCAATCAGACCTCTCAGTGCTGCTGCTCGCCTGCACTGTTTTTAATATGTCCGTTGTCTTGACTGATATAATAATTTAAAATATTTATTTTGTGTTAATCACGTTCCCTTTGTCTAATATTAAAGTTTTTCTAAAGATCTGAAACCATTCCCTGTGACCCACATGCAATAATAGACAAAATCAGGAAGGGGGCGCACACTTCGTCATGGCACTGTACCTCTGAGGTGTTTCGGCTGTAAAACCCCCCTGTCACATTCCAGTGTAATAAGGGAAGAACATGTGTTGTACATAGTAAAAATGTTTCTGGAACTCTTTTGGAACCTTATTTCTTTCCCTGCAGCATGATCTTACCCTTCGGCAATCCGACGAATCAGAGGAGTCGTAACATTCGACGCAGAAAAGAGCAGCCTGCAGCAAATTCTCCCTTTTTTCTTTCTTTGTTATGTTTTTTTTTCCACCTGTCAACATGTTCCCAACCTTCCTGGTTCAGATCACGCTGACTTGCGCGGTGCAAAGCTTCCCAGCGGGGAGCTCAAGGCCTCTCTCTTCGCACCTCAGCGTGACTATGACAGGAGAGCTTTCACCCACAGCTGCCAGTCGTCACACAGTGCTTGTGCATGCACCAACCATTCGCTATGAACCGCTTGTCCCACCCTACCTCGTGGATAGTCATGTTTACCACTTAGGACCAGGTAAGAAGAGGTTATGTCACTGTTAAAGATGTAATCTCAACACTGTGTTCCAGTGTGTGGATGGGCCCCATGATCTGATATCTGTTCATGCACTGTTCTAGTGTGTGGATGGGCCCCATGGTCTGGTATCTGTTTAGGCTCTGTTCTGGACTATACAAGTGCTGGCTAAAACCAAAACCCGGCACGGAGATGCAGCTTCAATGCATAGATTCGACTCTGGAACTCTATTGGAAGAATGGAGCACCACTCTTTCTCTGTGGCTGCTCCCTCTCTGTGGAATGCTCTTCCAATGAGCATCAGGGAAGTGGAGAGTGTTGAAATTTTAAAATCCCAACTCAGGGCCCACCTCTTCATCATCAAGTTACCCCTTCTCTATTGCCTTGCAACTACCTACAAACACCCTAGCAACTGCCTAGAACTCCATAGCAACCACCTAGCAACTGCCTAGAACACCATATCAACTACCTAGCAACACCCTAGCAACTGCCTAGAACTCCATTGCAACCACATAGAAACACCCTAGCAACCACCTACAATACCCTAGCAACCACCTAGAACACCCTAGTAACTGCCTAGAACTCCATAGCAACCACCTAGCAACACCCTAGCAACCACCTACAATACCCTAGCAACCACCTAGAACACCCTAGTAACTGCCTAGAACTCCATAGCAACCACCTAGCAACACCCTAGCAACCACCTACAATACCCTAGCAACCACCTAGAACACCATAGTAACCGCCTAGAACTCCATAGCAACCACCTAGCAACACCTTAGCAACCACCTAGAACATCGCAGTAACCACCTGGAACTCCATAGCAACCACCTAGCCTCACCTTAGCAGCCACCTAGAACACCCTAGCACCTGCATAGAACACCATATCAACCACCTAGCAACGGCCTATAACACTATAGCAACCACCTAGCAACAACCTAGCAACCATCTAGAAAACCCTAGCAACTGCCTAGAACACCATATCAACTACCTATCAACACCTTAGGAACCGCACAGAACACCATAGCAACCACCTAGCAACACCCTAGCAACCACTGAAAACACCCTAGCAACTGCCTAGAACAATATAGCAGCACCCTAGCAACACCCTAGCAACATTTCTAGAACACCCAAGCACCCTAGAAATCAAGGAAATTCACTCTCTTTTTCCATATTCCGAATTGGTGTTTTTGGATATCCTCCCTCACCCATTCTGGATAGGACAGACCGCTGCTAGCGAATACAGCCTTGACAGAACCAGGCGTTGGCTAAATGGGGTCATATTTGGCTGAACAGACACTGTTCACTCTGTTCAGCACAAAGTCGACTATATATTATGGGCAACCATACTTCACAGTTTCTGCAGGAATTGTCTAGTTGTTATTATTATCATTATCATTATAATTATCATTATTATTATTATTATTATTATTATTATTATTATTATTATTATTATTATCCTGGAAGAGTCCCTTCCCATCAAGATAGAAATGTTTCATCATAGGATAAAGGTGATCACTCAGAATAAGTTTGCATTGGTTTGCAGTGACCCTTCAAGTGCACAAGTGGACCCAAACCATGCCAGGAAAATGCCCCCCACAGCATAACAGAGTCACCGGACCCACTGTAGGGGTCAATCATTCAGGCCTGTTCTCTGTTCTCTTGGTGTACACCACACATGCACTCGTCCACTTGTCGAGAATGGTGGAGGATGACTCATCTGACTATATCACTTTTTTCACATCTCTATAGACCAGTGCCTATGGTTTTAGCACCACTGAACTCTCAAATGTGCATTCAACTTTGTAATGAGGGGTTTAAGCACTGCAACCCTACTATAATATTCCTCTCTATGCAGTTGTCGATGGACTGTTGTTGCTGACACAGTCTGGTCACATTCTGCATTGACATTCTCAGTCACCTGAGGAAGAGTTGCTGTTGTGTTTTTCCTTACAGAGCGCACTAATGCATCAGCATCACGGTCATTGAATGTGTATTTTCGACCACATTTTCTGACCCTATTTACTGATGTCTTTCCTGTAGATCTAAATCAAATGTCACTTTAGTCACTGTTCGTACACTCACCAGTGGAAACACTCACCAGTTGAGCAGTCTTTGTGACTGAAGCTCCTGCCATCCATGTATAAAGTAGTCAGGTTTTTTCTTTAATTTGTCACCTGTCTGTGTGTATACAGTGAGCTCCATAATGTTTTGGACGAGACTTATTTTTTCTTGATTTGGCTCTGTACTCCGCAATTATTGATTTGTAATGAAACATTTCACATGTGGCTTAAATGCACATTTATACATTTGGGTTTCAACGTGTAGAAAGTTGTCATGTTTAGTACTTTGTTGCATATCCTTTGCATGCAACAACTGCTTGAAGTCTATGACCCATTTGGATTCAGATTATGTGAATGACTTAGCCAGTCAGGAATTTTCCAGTTTTTGGCTTTGAAGAACTCCTTTCTTGTTATAGCAGCATGTTTGGGATCATTGTCTTGCTGTAGAATGAAGCGCCATCCAATGAACTTGAAGGCATTTGGTTGAACTTGAGCAAATAAGGTGCTTCTGTACACTTCAGAATTCATTCTGCTGCTGCTATTAATAATAATAATAATAATAATAATAATAATAATAATAATAATAATAATAATAATAATAATAATAATAATAAATGTATTTTATATAGCGCTTTTCATGGTCTCAAAGACACTTTAAAATACATGATACATACATACATACATACATACAATGAATCATGCAATGCAGAGAAGACAGAAAATGCAGTGGGACTAGTGGTGGTAGGAGGGGGTGTGAGAGGGGAAAGACAAACATCAAGGGAAGGCTAAGGAAAAGATGTGGGTTTTAAGACAAGATTTGAAGGAGGTGAGTGAGTCTGAGGTGCAGATGTCAGGGGGAGGGCATTCTAGAGTTTGGGGGTGGCAACTGAGAAGGCGCGATCGCCAAAAGAACGGCACTGAGAGGGGATGGTGGTGAGGAGGCCGGCAGTGGATGAACGTAACTGTCTGGGTGGCTGGTAGGGGAGCAGAAGGTCAGAGAGGTAAGTGAGTACAAGGCCATTTAGGGATTTATAAACTAGGAGGAGGAGTTTGAATGTGATGCTTGATGTGATTGGGAGCCAGTGTATTAGAAGTTACGTCATCAATGAAGACAAGTGAGCCAGTATCTGTGGCAGCCTTGCATGCCCAAACCATAACACCCCCCTTTGGATGTTGGGTCCTTTTGGCCTCCTCACTGTGCTCTTGCCATCACTCTGTTATAAGTAAATCTTGGTGTCATCTTTCCACAAGACCTTTTTTTCCAGACCTCTGCAAGCTCTTTTAGGTGCTACTTAACAAACTGCAACTGGGCCAGACGGTTTTTGTGGCTAACTAGTGGTTTGCATCTTGCAGTGTAGCCTCTGTAGTTCAGTTCACAAAGTCTTCTGTGGACAGTAGGCACTGACACATCCACATCGGCCTCTTGAAGAGTGTTGGACAGGCGTTTGGGGGTTTTCTTCATTACTGTGAGAATTCTGCAGTATAGCTCTTCTCTGGCCTACCAGGCCCTTCCTGATTTCTGAGCTCACCAGTGCTCTGTCTACTTAACAATATTCCAAACAGTTGGTTTTGGTTAGCCTATGGTTTGGCCTATGCGTCTGACTGTTTTGTTCTTCTTATTTCTCAGCCTCATAATGGCTTCCTTCACTTTCATGATACAACTCTGGTTCTCATGCTGATAAATGCCGATTACAGACTGGCACTTTTCTCAGGAAACTATCCCTGCCATTTTAAATGGGCAGTTTCACTGTACTGACAGCATGTGTGTTTGCAGGCAATACCTAATCTATTGTGAGTTTACCCGGATAGAGGAACAGAGGAAATTAAATGTCACCTGATGTAAGACAAAATAATCTTTCAGAAGCATTTTTGAGCTGAGTTTTGCTCTTTTTTTTGATAATTATCTGCTAAATTGCTTTGTCATAAAAATTCTCACCACAGGGTGCTATGTTCACACAGAGTGTTCTGGTTCCTGTGTTCACACAGAGAGTGTTCTGGTTCCCATGTTCACACAGAGAGTGTTCTGGTTCATGTGCTCACACAGAGTGTTCAGTGTCCTATGTTCACACAGAGTGTTCAGGGTCCTGAGTTCACACAGAGAGTGTTCTGGATTCTGTACACACACAGAATGTTCTGGTTCATGTGCTCACACAGGGTGTTCAGGGTCCTGTGTTCACACAGAGAATGTTCTGGTTCCTGTGCTCACACAGAGTGTTCAGGGTCCTATGTTCGCATGGTGTTCACGGTGCTATGTTCACACAGAGAGTATTCTGGTTCCTGTACTCACACAGAGTGTTCTGGTTCCTGTGCTCACACAGAGTGTTATGGTTCCTGTGTTCACACAGAGTGTTCTGGATCCTGTGCTCACACAGAGTGTTCAGGGTCCTATGTTCACACAGAGGGTTCTGGTTCCTGTGCTCACACAGAGTGTTCTGGTTCCTGTGTTCACACAGAGTGTTCTGGTTCCTGTGCTCACACAGAGTGTTCAGGGTCCTATGTTCACACAGAGAATATTCTGGTTCCTGTGCTCACACAGAGTGTGTTCTGGTTCCTGTGCTCACACAGAGTGTTCTGGTTCCTGTACTCACACAGAGTGTTCTGGCACATTACCCCACATTATATCAAGTTACATGACATAATACAATATAACCCCACATTATATTAAATTACAGTACATTAAATTATCCCACATTATGTCAAATTACATTACATAATACAACATTACCCCACATTATATTAAATTACAGTACATTACATCACGTCACATTATATCAAATTAAATTACATTACACCATTACCCCACATTATATTAAAATGCAGTACATTTACATTACCCCACATTACATCAAATTTCAAACATTATCCCACATTATATTACATTACAGTATATTACATTACCCCACATTATATCAAATTACATTACATTATACAACATTACCCCACATTATATTATGGTAAATCACATTACACCACATTATATCAAATTGCATTACATTATGCTACAATACCCCCACATTATATCAAATTACATTACATAATACAACATTAACCCCCATTATATTAAATTACAATAAATTACATTACACCACATTATATCAAACTAAATTATATTGTGCTACAGTACCCCACATTATATTAAATTACAGCACATTATACAACATTACCCCTCATTATATTAAATTGCAGTACATTGCATTACCCCCACATGATATCAGATTACATTACATAATACAACATTACCCCACATTATATTAAATTACAGTAAATGATATTACACCGCATTATATCAAATCACATTATATTGTGCCACATTAGCCCACATTATATCAAATTACAGTACATTACATTATACTACATTACACCACAATATATCAAATTACAGTGCATTTCATTACAGTATGATTCATTACAATATAATTCATTACATTAAATTACAGCATTACTATACTTTATATTAGAATACATTATTAATTTTTTTTTATTTTATTAGTTTACGTGGCTTAATGGTAATGTAGCACATTGTAATATCTAGCAAGATCAGATAAACTGGGTTTAGCGAGACATTAGATTTTGGATGAGCTGAATGGCCTGTTCTCCTCATTATGTATACTTATGTATTGGGTGGCAGTGTAGTATAATGGGTAAGGAGTTGGTCTTGTTGCCTAAAGTTTGCAGGTTCGATTCCCAGGTTGGACACTGCCGTTGTACCCTTAAGCAAGTTACTTAACCTGCATTGATTCAGAATATATCCTGCTGCATAAGTGGATGCAATGTACAGTGGGCTTCAGAATTATTGGCACCCTTAATAAAAATGAAGAAAAAAGGCTGCATTTAATAAATGAAACAGATAATAATCTATATGTTATGTTCAAACATATGGGAAAACTATATACTTTTATTTCAATACATTTACTCTCATGCTTCAATGTTTTTTTATTAAGTTATCAATTTTTTTCTGAAAACCATAGGTGCCATAATTATTTGCTTCTCTAACAATTATTGTAAGTAAAATCAAAAAAAATGAAATTGGCAATACAATTTTACTTAATTTAGTTAATCTCAGTCTAAATTAACTATATTGTGTCATTCCATCACTTCCAGTTTCACTAGAGAATAAAAATGAGGTAACAAGCATATGAAATCCTTTTGTCATCCATCAGCATGGGAAAAGCCAAATAACAGTCAATTCAGAAGAGACTGATGGTAATTTACCATCACAAGTCTGGTAATGGGTACAAACAAAGACATAAACGTTCAAACATACCACTTAGCACTCTAAGGGAAATAATAAAAATGAATATGGAATGGTTGCAAATTTGCCAAGAAGAGGAAGCAAGTGCATGTTGTCCCCACGGACGGTGAGGAAGATGGTGAGGGAGGCCATTAATAACCCAAGGATCACTGTTTAAGAATTGCAGAGATTGGTTTGTTTCTTGCGGTCAACAAGTCTAAAAAAAACATTAAATGGTGCAACATAGCTCAGGAGGTAAGAGCGGTTGAGCGGTGAAAGCGGTTGTCTGGCAGTCAGAGGGTTGCCATTTCGATCCCCCGCCCTGGGCATGTCAAAGTATCCCTGAGCAAGACATCTAACCCCTAATTGCTCCCAACAAGCTGATTGGTACCTTGCATGCCAGCCTTTCACCATTGGTGGGTGAGTGTGTGTGTGAATGGGTGAAAGGGAACCATCAATTGCAAAGCGCTTTGGATAAAAGTGCTATATAAATGCAGTCCATTTACCATTTCCTTTAAAATGGCACCTCCATACCAACTAACTCTTTGGAAGGGTGGCACAAAGACAGCTCTTACTGAGCACAATAAACAAAACCAAGAATCTGGAGCTTGCCAAACCTCATTGGAATTATGCATAAGAAAAACAGAACAATCACTGGGTGCTCAAGTATAGAAATATCTACAAGCTCCGGAGATCAGGACAAACCAACAAGGTGCTCATTAAACAAAAGGGCAGAGATAACTCGAAGGGAGCAAAGAAGGGTGCCTCAGTGCAAAAAGTATAAAACTGGGCTCACTTCAATGCAGTTCAAGGCACTCTCGTTGGCGGAAGGAATGAGTTTTAAAAAAGCCTTTATTCAATTGGCATGAGGAATTCCTCATCCTAAAGTTTTTAAACATTTCTTTCGAAGACCCATTTCTTCATTTTGTTCATCTGCCTTTATTGACCTGAGAGACAACACCAGAATGAGTTTGCATTTAATGTAAGTCAGCTGAAATAAAGATACATAACAGAACTTGTATCTGTGGGGTGCAAGGACATGAACATGGACCCGAGAGTTCTGATATTGTCCCCAGAGTTCTGATATGGACCCCAGAGTTCTGATATGAACCCCAGAGTTCTGATATGGACTCCAGAGTTCTGTTATGAATCCCAGAGTTCTGATATGGACCCCAGAGTTCTGATATGAACACTACAGTTCTGATATGGACCCAGGAGTTCTGATATGAACCCTAGAGTTCTAATATGGACCCCAGAGTACTGATATGGACCCCAGAGTTCTGATATGGACTCTAGAGTTCTGATATGAACCCTAGAGTTCTGATATGGACCCCAGAGTTCTGATATGAACACTAGAGCTCTGATATGGACCCCAGAGTTCTGATATGGACCCCAGAGTTCTGATATGGACCCCAGAGTTCTGATATGAACACTAGAGTTCTGATATGGACCCCAGAGTTCTGATATGGACTCCAGAGTTCCGATATGGACCCCAGAGTTCTGATATGGACCCCAGAGTTCTGATATGAACACTAGAGCTCTGATATGGACCCCAGAGTTCTGATATGGACCCCAGAGTTCTGATATGAACCCTAGAGTTCTGATATGAACCCTACAGTTTTGATATGGACCCCAGAGTTCTGATATGAACCCTAGAGCTCTGATATTGTCCCCAGAGTTCTGATATGGACTCTAGAGTTCTGATATGAACCCTAGAGCTCTGATATTGTCCCCAGAGTTCTGATATGGACCCCAGAGTTCTGATATGAACCCTAGAGTTCTAATATGGACCCCAGAGTACTGATATGGACCCCAGAGTTCTGATATGAACCCTAGAATTCTGATATGTACCCTAGAGTTTTGATATGGACCCCAGAGTTCTGATATGGTAAATGGTAAATGGACTGCATTTATATAGCGCTTTTATCCAAAGCGCTTTACAATTGATGCCTCTCATTCGCCAGAGCAGTTAGAGGTTAGGGGTTAGGTGTCTTGCTCAAGGACACTTCGACACGCCCAGGGCGGGGTTTGAACCGGCAACCCTCCGACTGCCAGACAATCGGTCTTACCTCCTGAGCTATGTCGCCCCTAGAACTCTAGGGGCGACAGAGTTCTGGGACACTAGAGTTCTGATATGAACCCTAGAGTTCTGATATGGACCCCAGAGTTCTGATATGAACACTAGAGCTCTGATATGGACCCCAGAGTTCTGATATGGACCCCAGAGTTCTGATATGAACCCTAGAGTTCTGATATGAACCCTAGAGTTTTGATATGGACCCCAGAGTTCTGATATGGACTCTAGAGTTCTGATATGAACCCTAGAGCTCTGATATGGACTCTAGAGTTCTGATATGAACCCTAGAGCTCTGATATTGTCCCCAGAGTTCTGATATGGACCCCAGAGTTCTGATATGAACCCTAGAGTTCTGATATGGACCCCAGAGTTCTGATATGGTCCCCAGAGTTCTGATATGAACCCTAGAGTTCTGATATGGACCCCAGAGTTCTGATATGGTCCCCAGAGTTCTGATATGGTCCCCAGAGTTCTAATATGGTGCCCAGATTTCTGATATGGCCCCCTATCAAACACTCTCTCTGATGGTTATCCCTCTGTCTGGGTGTAGAGAGATCTTCCTTGGTCAGGATGAAGGAAATAATTATCCCGTTTTCTATTTTTGTAATATTTTATAAAGTAAATCTCCACACCCAGAGGCAGACAGCGACCTGTAACTGCCTGTCCAGAGGTTAGAGTATCTAACACAAAATGACACACAGCAGCTGTGAAACGCCATTAAGCCAGAGGCACACTTTAAGGAGCGCAGGGAGTCCTGCTGGGGTCCCCTAAATCACACACTGTAATTCGGCACAGTGTAATATCGCCCCACTGATGTCCCTGTCTGCGTCATGAAGCTCTTCCTGCCAAAAGCTGAATTATAATTTTAATGGCGTCTGCCTTTACGAGAACACCAAAAGCGTAACCTTTCTCTCTAATGAGCAAACAGGCCTCCTTTGACAGGAACTTTTCGCCTGACATCTGCATTATTTATGCCGTACGCAAGAAAGACAGCATGAAGCCATTTAAAATAATGAGGATTTAACAGTTTTTTCACAACTGTTTGCTGATATCCGGGGTATGAATTGTCTGGGACACAACTCCCAATCGCTAATCAGGCAATTCCAGTCTCTACAAAACCCCGCGAAAGCTGCGCACCGGCTTGTTAAATAAGCCAATATGTCTCATAACAGACAGCAAACCATTCGATTACAGTCCAAGAAATGTTTTTACTGCCAGCTGGCAGCGTGCTTGGTTTGGTAGCAAAGCCTAATGAATTCATTGGCCGAACGCCATGAATGACAAGGGCTGGACTGCACAAAACTTTTTTGACAGTTAATTTCGGGCTCCGCCTGGCCTCTCCAGCTCCCGGCAGCATTGCAATGAATGGATCTGACCTTTGGGCTCCCGTCCAGCGAGGGCCCGCCATGGGCAGCGGCGTTTCGCGCATAAAGGGGAAGCTTCCCTGATGCCCATTTCAATGCGCAACCTCACAAACGCAAGTCAAATGTCACTTAACACAGCTTTGAAAGCGGCAATGCTTTTAACCTTTCCTGCAGTGTTCACCCCGTGACATTTTCTCCAGTCCTCTCCCAGGAATTAGCTAGGATTCAAAGGTTAGCGAAACGTTTTCATGACCTGCTACCAGCTGATTATTTCCTAAATTCCAAGGGTAAAGGAATGTGATATGAAACAAAAAGTTGTCTTTACCCCCATTGATCTGAAATAGCTATTTTTAGGTAGCGGTTGCAATGGAAACCTTTCAAACATACTCTTAATTTCCAAGATCTGATGTTACTGGGGGGTGATTAAATTTCTTGTAGCTGCACAGGACTGGTTTGCCTCAAGTTTTTTCATTATAGACTGTTGATTTTCTGCCCACTAATGAGCTCAGACAGTGAACAGAATGGCTCATTTTGTCTTTATTCGAAAGCCCTTGTTGCTTGCCACAGTTTTCTGTGTAAGTGTTAAATCTGTCATTGTTCAGTAATTGGTTCCAGTCTCAAACTAATATCCAAAGTGTAAATTGTAGACTGAGTAAACCTTAGTGCTAATGAGAGGTGTTTAACTGCTCCACTTGCAGTTTGCTCCAGCAGACTCATGATGACACACAGAGATTAAAAACTAAGTAGGACACAAGCTTCATTTTTTGAATGCACAAAAAGGTGCAGCTGCCAGCCAGTATGGTTTGTCAGCAGTTTTGATGGGAAAATCAAAACCATCACAAGCCAAGACAGCACCCAAACAGCCTCCTAGGCAAAGCAGCGGGATTCAGTGTTGTTGACATGCCATTAAGCAGGGTCACTTTTTATTTACTGTAATCTTTCTTACAAATGACCAAACAGCACCGTAAGAAATGTTTTATAAATAGAAATAGAATTTTTACTCACAGTAAAACTGCACCCGGATTTGAGCCTTCTAACCCTAATCCTAACCCAAATCCTAAACCAAACAGGCTGTTACTTTTTAAAGCATTTTTCCTTAACTATGAATTTAAGAAAAAACTACTTTTTTAAACTTAAAAAAACAGTTTAGTCCTCCACTGTTTTTAACAGTATTATAAACAGTTTTTTCCTTGTTTTGGATCCAAGGGTCCAAGGTGAGGATTCAAACATGGACTGTGAAACACAGGGATAATGAGGGGAAGAGTGTGTGTCAACTCCGTCACGTCCACAAGCAGCCCCTCTGATGTCTAAACCCGTCACGTCCACAAGCAGCCCCTCTGATGTCTAAATCCGCACGTCCACAAGCAGCCCCTCTGATGTCTAAACCCGCACGTCCACAAGCAGCCCCTCTGATGTCTAAACCCGCACGTCCGCGGCATGCCAGTCAGTGCTACCATGAGCATAATGTAATGTAATGCAATGTAAGGTAGTGTAATGTAATGTAATGTAATGCAATGTACGGTAATGCAATGAGCGCTAATCCCACATTCTAAGTGTCCTCAGATCTCTCAGAGTGGGGGTTTCCATACTGGTCGATGATTGACAGCTTGCACAGCTCTTAAACAACAAAAGAGAAGAGCGATTGTGATCGTGGATCAGGGGGAGGGGCCCTTTTGTGGGGGGTGGGCCCCTTTGCGATAAAGTCAAAATTGCACATTTCTCGCCTTGCAGTTAACACGTTTCAGCAGTACACCTTCATCAGGCTGTAGCAATGGTATCAGTTCAGCTATCTATAGCACAGAAATATACGAAATCACATAAAGTAGAAGCCTAAGAACACGCCTGTGAGTAATCATCCCATTATCCAGTAATTAAGCTCACTCAGGTGGGGCCCCATGTTGCGTATAGGACAGGCACCACTGTTGCTGTCCTCTCTGCACCCCGCCACCCCCCCCCCCCCCCCACCCCCGAATGTGTGGGCCAGCTCACAGCACATAACAGGACGATAGACGATAGGCGTAAATGAGGTTTGAGATGAAACGATAAGCAATGTTCTATCCCTCAGTGATGATGGGTACCTTCCCTGGCCACTCACTAACTCTGCCTAGATTTCTGAAACCTAAAACATCTGATGTCAAAGAGGACACTTGTGACATGATTTAGGTGGAAAACGGCTGCATTGTCAGCAGTAAGTGGGCGACATACTGTGGGGGTTTGGGAGGTAGGAAGGCAGTTAGGCAGGACAATATGCTGTGTAATGATCTATTTTCCCTTCACCCAGGTAATGAGGACAATCAACAAAAAGCAATAAAATGTATTAACATTATCTGAGTCCCACACCAAATATGATTACCTTGTGCAGGGAGCAATGGACTGAGAAACAAGACATACTGGGTGTGTGATCTATTTAATACCACTGACTCAGACGCATAATCATGACAGAAATCTTGTTATTTCCCCCCATTTCCACCTGGGCTGGTAAGGATTGGGAGAGCAGCGTGAGTCTGACTTATCCTCAGCGGCACACCCTGTTTCTCAGATCAGTGTTTTTCTTATGGGGGGTTAGGGCATTGGTGTGTGAAAAATACTATTAGTATAAAAACAAAGGGAAGGCATTGAGTGGTTTTATAACCGTACTTCTTCACCCGTTGACAAGTGGCTAATTTATTTCAGCGGCTTGCTTTGTGTGGGGGAATTCCTTTATTGTCCAATGAGACCTCTGCTCTATTGCATGGGCATGTCCCTTTATAAGTACTGGTCGGGGGGAGTTTTCCACTGCAGAACCTGCTGATGGCGCTGTCTAGATGACTTGCGGAACTTCCAGGATGGACGTTCCTGTCCCCCTGTGGCCAGGCTCTAAAGGTCCATATTTTAAAGCAGGGACAGTTACAAGGGAGATTGACGGTCCCTGACTCCGCCCACTCAGCGCTGTGGCCGGATTTAAGGGCCCTGCTGAGGTCTGAGCGCTGTAATGATCTGCACTTCATTACGCACTCCAGGGATTCTGCACGTTCAGCTCATGCTGCATCTGAGCCATCCGTAGCACGGCTATATGCATTCTGGTGCTAAATGGCTGCTATGCATCAGCTAGGTTCGTGCTGGTGGTGGTTGAGCTGAGTTTCTCCCTCCTCACTGTAAAGAGTCATCAGCTGCCGAGAAAAGATTCTGTAAATGTAACAGTAATAATAACAATATCTTATCTTAATCCACAGATTCATAAATGAATGCAGTGCTGTCCTCAGTTTGTCACACAGAATCACTGTGCATTCTGATTGCAAAGGTTCTCATGATCACGAGAAAAGAACTTTTGTCATGTAGAGATCACAAGTTAAATTAATCATGATCACGAGAAAAGAACTTTTGTCATGTAGAGATCACAAGTTAAATTAATCATGATCACGAGAAAAGAACTTTTGTCACGTAGAGATCACAAGTTAAATAAATCATGATCATAAGAAAAGAACTTTTGTCACGTAGAGATCACAAGTTAAATAAATCATGATCACGAGAAAAGAACTTTTGTCACGTAGAGATCACAAGGTAAATAAATCATGATCACGAGAAAAGAACTTTTGTCACGTAGAGATCACAAGGTAAATAAATCATGATCATGAGAAAAGAACTTCTGTCATGTAGAGATCACAAGGTAAATAAATCATGATCACGAGAAAAGAACTTTTGTCATGTAGAGATCACAAGGTAAATAAATCATGATCACAAGAAAATAAATTTGTGAAGAAGATAACAAAGTCAAATACGTATTGCATGGCCTCTGCGTACTTCCGTTCTTTTGACACTGAGGGCTCTATTTTCCTGGCTGCATGATATGTTGTGAGTCTTTGCACTGGCAACGTAGTATTTCCATCATGGATTTTGATGCATCTGAGCCAATAGTTAAGTGAAACACAAAGTACAGATTTTTTTATTTTTTAAAGTAATTTAAAAAGTAAGTAATTAGTAAGTAAGTAAGTAAGTAATTTCTTTAGTCATAATGAGCAGGCACACAAATTGGCTACATTGCAGTAGTTGTCACGTAGTATATTCAGTTTATTCAAAGTCTCAATTTCAGTAAAGAACTGACGGTGTGGCAGAGGCATTATCACTGCGGAGTTCTGAACCCATCATTTCTATAAATGCAATGCCCACAGTTTTTCATCCCAACCCTAAAGTCCTTATCAGCTTCATCACGATTGTAATGAATGAATTTTGAGAGATTATACGAGTGACAGGCACATTTTACTTCAAACAGAATGAGTTCAATGGAATAACAGCCCCTCTGGGATATGTGTGCCTGTAGGTGGGGTCAGTTGTGACCCTTAACTTGACTTAAACAAAAAGACAAGATAAGTGATTTTATTACCATTTTTAAATTATTGCACATGTTAAGACACATTTAAAAAATTTTTTTTACCCTGTTCAGTAAAAACTAGTATACCGTAAGAGTCAGTATAATGTAACAGTGTTTGGATTTTGCTCATTTACTCAGAAAGTATTTTTACTTCAAACAGCTCTGACATGTCATTAGTCACTACCCTTTTCAATTTCAAATTAAGTCAGATAAATTATGCTGAATTTTTACTACCATTACTGTAAATTGCTGTACATAAATACTCCAAGTAGCCTGTTGTTATGAAAGTTCTGCAAAAAAACATGAGGACAATGTAGTGACCCTTGAATTAAGTTATGTTTATTGTTCTACAGCAGTGCAAAAGGAGGAATTTATCTCATTGACAACAGACCATTTAATTTTGAACCAGATTAGGTTATCTTACATTAAATAAATCAAAAATGAAATACATTTGGCCATAGCCTATTCATGCTTTAAAAACAAACACAAAACCAAATTGCAAAAGCAAATAGCCTACCATACAAACCAATCTTGTGTGGGCTTATAATAAATGCATGTGACCAGGCGGCTGTTTCTTTTCCATTAATCATTTGGTATAGGACTGGTAATTGTGTGTGTAAAATTTTTTAATGGCTACTGTAGCAGCAGTGTACAAAAAGCTTTATTTTGCACGTTCTTGTGCTTTTGTCAGTGTGCCTGTAATATGCGTTAATACATTTTTCCCTATATAACAGAACCAGTATATTTTAGAAATACAAATGTTGATGGGTCCCATGGTCTAGTGTCTGTTAAGGCTCTGTTCCAGTGTGTGGATGGGCCCTATGGTCTGGTATGTGTTAAGGCTCTGTTCCAGTGTGTGGATGGGCCCCATGATCTGGTATCCGTTCAGGCTCTGTTCCAGTGTGATTGGGCCCCATGGTCTGGTATCTGTTAAGGCTCTGTTCCAGTGTGTGGATGGACCCCATGGTCTGGTATCTGTAAAAGCTCTGTTCCAGTGTGTGGATGGGCCCCATGGTCTGGTATCTGTTAAGGCTCTGTTCCAGTGTGTGAATGGGCCCCACAGTCTGGTGTCTGTTAAGGCTCTGTTCCAGTGTGTGAATGGGCCCCACAGTCTGGTGTCTGTTAAGGCTCTGTTCCAGTGTGTGGATGGGCCCCATGGTCTGGTATCTGTAAAAGCTCTGTTCCAGTGTGTGGATGGGCCCCATGGTCTGGTATCTGTTAAGGCTCTGTTCCAGTGTGTGGATGGGCCCCACAGTCTGGTGTCTGTTAAGGCTCTGTTCTAGTGTGTGAATTGGTCCCATGGTCTGATATCTGTTAAAGCACTGTTCTAGTGTGTGGATGGGCCACATTGTCTGGTATCTGTTAAGGCTCTGTTCCAGTGTGTGGATGGACCCCAAGGCCTGAAATCAAATTCGGACTGTGCCAATGCCAACCCTTATGTGAGGTGGCAGTGGTGAGCCAGTGGTGGTGTCCTGAATATGACTGGGCATTACAAATCCACAAAAAGGGGAAATGCATACAAAACATAAGCAATAAAAACAATGCCTTCCTTTACCAAAATGAAAACAAATAATTTTCATTATCTCAGTGAACCAGCTGTGCAGTAAAGTCGTCTATTAACATTAAAGGTCTAATTATGGAAGAAGCAGGGAGGTGGTGCAGGGCCCAAGCTTGTTGATCATTACTCAGTCACTGCTGGTATCTGGGATTACTGGCATTGCTCAAATTATACCACTTTACAATCAGAATAATGACAGTTTTAGGAAATTAAATTCCCATACACATTGTTTTGTATATAGGCAAAAGTGCACCAGCTGAGTTACGTGCTCATACTAAACATGGTCAAAACAAAACAAATGGTCGGCAGATCGGTTTTCCTGGTGCGGCTTGTTTTTGCCCAGAAACTAAGCCGAAGCTTCAGCGTGACGCAAAGGGCCATAGGAGCAGTCATTGACGCAAGCTACTGTAAATGAAATGAGCGAATGACAGCCGCCTGCCTAACGAGAGGTGATTCAGCTAATTGTTATTGTGCCTGTGTGGGAGGAGATGGCCCACCATTAAACCATTAACAAGCATTAGAATGAAGTGACGCAAAGTGAGGCACTCTCTCTGCTCCAACTCTCACATTTACAAATGTGTGTCAGTTCCGTCCTCCTTTTTCAGGAACCAAAGGTACAGCTTGCTTTCCGCAGATCATTAAAATGCTATTTGAGTGCATGTTTGTGATTGGCCCAGAGAGATTAATGGCATTTAAATTACGTTAGGAAATTCAAAGATCGATTAATAAATTAAATGCTCTTTAGGTCCTTCTGGCTGTACAGTGGCTGGTGTAATCAATGGGTTTGTGCTTGAAAGCAAGAAAAACACTTAGGTCCTGATTACTAAGACCTTTTGCATCTGAAAAACCTTTCAGCATGTGCAGGACTAATAACACAACCAATGATTGGTGCAAAACAAATACCACAACCAAATCTTTGTTATTGGTCTTGCGTATGCTAAAGGGTTTTGCACCTGCTAAAGGTCTTAGTAAATAAGGCCTGTGAAGTAACTCCAATTCAGCTTTCACTGCTGTGTGTGTGAGCTGCTTTGTGTGTGTGTGTGTGTGTGTGTATGTATGTGAGCTGCTGTGTGTGTGTGTGTGAGCTGCTGTGTGTGTGTGTGTGTGTGTGAGAGCTGTTGTGTGTGTGTGTGTGTGTGTGTGTATTACCTGCTGTGTGTATTCGCTGCTGTGTGTGTGTGTGTGTGTGAGCTGCTGTGTGGGTGTGTGTGTGTGTGTATGTGTATTAGCTGCTGTGTGTGTGTGTGTGTGTGTGTATTAACTGCTGTGTGTGTGTCTGTGTGTATTAGCTGTGTGTGTGTGTGTATTAGCTGCTGTGTGTGTGATTGTATTAGCTGCTGTGTGTGTGTGAGCTGCTGTGTGTAATAGCTAGTGTGTGTGTTTTAGCTGCTGTGTGTATTAGCTGCTGTGTGTGTAGTAGCTGCTGTGTGTGTGGGTGTATTAGCTGATGTGTGTGTGTATTAGCTGCTGTGTCTGTGTGTGCTGCTGTGTGTATCAGCTGCTGTGTGTGTGTGTGCTGCTGTGTGTGTGTGTGTGTGTGTGTGTGTGAGCTGCTGTGTGTGTGTGTGTGTGTGTGTGTGTGTGTGTGTGTGAGATGCTGTGTGTGTGTGTGTGTGTGCTGCTGTGTGTATTAGCTGCTGTGTGTGTATGTGTATTAGCTGCTGTGTGTGTGTGTGTGTGTGTGTGTGTGTGTGTGTGTATTAGCTGCTGTGTGTGTGTCTGTGTGTATTAGCTGTGTGTGTGTGTATTAGCTGCTGTGTGTGTGATTGTATTAGCTGCTGTGTGTGTGTGAGCTGCTGTGTGTAATAGCTAGTGTGTGTGTATTAGCTGCTGTGTGTGTGTAGTAGCTGCTGTGTGTGTGTGTGTGTGTGTGTGTATTAGCTGCTGTGTCTGTGTGTGCTGCTGTGTGTATCAGCTGCTGTGTGTGTGTGTGTGCTGCTGTGTGTGTGTGTGTGTGAGCTGCTGTGTGTGTGTGTGTGTGTGAGCTGCTGTGTGTGTGTTTGTGTGTGCTGCTGTGTGTATTAGCTGCTGTGTGTGTGTGTGTGAGCTGCTCTGTGTGTGTATTAGCTGCTGTGTGTGTGTGTGTGTGTGTGTGTGTGTGTGTATTACCTGCTGTGTGTGTGTGTGAGCTGCTGTGTGGGTGTGTGTGTGTGTGTATGTGTATTAGTTGCTGTGTGTGTGTGTGTGTGTGTGTGTATTAGCTGCTGTGTGTGTGTACTGCTGTGTGTATCAGCTGCTGTGTGTGTGTGTGTGTGTGTGTATTAGCTGCTGTGTGTGTGTGTGCTGCTGTGTGTATCAGCTGATGTGTGTGTGTATTAGCTGCTGTGTGCACACCTGAACCTGACTGAGAGGACCAGCACACCTGAACCCGACTGAGTCTGCCTGCATACCTGAACCTGACTGAGTCTGCCTGCACACCTGAACCTGACTGAGTGGACCAGCACATCTGGACCTGACTGAGTGGACCAGCACATCTGAACCTGACTGAGTGGACCAGCACAGCTGAACCAGACTGACTGCACAAACAATCCTGAACCAGACTGAGTGGACCAGCACAGCTGAATGCTGACTGACTGGACCAGCACACCTGAACTTGACTGCGTGGACCAGCACATCTCAACCTGACTGCGTGGACCGAATATAGTCTGGTACCACAGAGGCATTGTGCGTGAAGATAATTATTCTGACAGGAATAATGTCCTGGGCCCTTCGAAAAATTGACTTTAAGGTAAAAACGTCAGCAGAAAATCCTACACTGCTCATGTGACCAAACAATTTTCCAGCTGACAAAACTGGTTGATTTATTAAAGTCCAGAGACCTGACCTTAGAAATGCTATTAGGTACACTTCCGCCAGATGATTTATTTGGAAGAGGCTATTTGTGGGAGATGCATGGCTGCACAAAACAGCACTGGTTAGGCTGTCAGAGGTAAATGTGTTTCTCTAAGGAGAGCTTGGTTCTTGTAGGTGGTGCATAAACTGGTATGTGCTGTGTAATTATTATTATTATGCAAGGATTCTCAGAAGTAAATACAGTGGATAATGGAAATAATACAAGTAAAACAGGTTTTAAAAATATCCGGAATAAAACAAAAATAGTTACAAGGAATAAAATGGTAGTTTTATAAGAGCAGATGACAGACATCATTATAATGTTGATGACTCATGCATTATTAAATATGTTACATATCACAGGGGAATGATGCAGATTATCAAGGGCTATGTCTCAGGCATGACTTTGATTTGCCTTTGAAATCAACATATTCCACCCAGATGTTTAAAGAAATGATGGCCATTGATGTGGGATGATGGAGCTGAAGATGACATCAGTCACTTTGGAAGATAACTCAACAAAGACAGATGACGGTGTGGTGTAGTGGTTTGGGAGCTGGGCTGATAACCTACAGGTTGCAGGGTTGGTGCCCAGGTAGGACCCTGCCGTTATACCCTTGGGCCCTTTCTTCAGTAAACTTTCCTGCAGCATTAATGGATTTCACATATAAAACTGATAAAGATGTGTAAGCCTCAGGATAAACGCGTCAGTAATGTATAATCTGCGAGGAAGGACTGAAGGGGACTCCCAAGCTCTCATAGTTTGACTGCTCATGATTTCTGGAAAACTGGTTCATGCTGGACCAACTGTTATTTTCTCCAATACTGGTCAGCTATTAACAATGTACGTTTTAAAGATTTCTGTGAAGTTTGTTACCAAAAATTGTTCGGTTGAAAGTTTGGGAACTACTAATTACTGAAACTTGGTTGAGGAAGTCCATACTCTGAAGTAAATTTGGTTAATATACGTATTGTTGAGAAAAGGCAGTGGAAGCTCTCTTGCTTTAATAAAGGCCTTAGTAAGAGTATCCACTTCAAATGGATACTTCCTGCAGGATAATGGGAGTCCTACTCAGTATTAGATACGCACACATCATCTCAAGTTGGGTCCACGAACATGGCAGTGACTTCAGTCTACTCTAGTGGCCTTCACAGACCCCAGATCACAATCCAATAGAGTACGTTTGGGATGAGTTGGAATGGGAGGTTTCCAGCATGAATGCGTGGCCAAAATATATGCAGGGATTGCGTGATTCTATTGAGCCAGCATGGACCAAAGTTTCTAAGAATGTTTGCAGCACCTTGTTAAATCCACAACAAATTCTGGAGGCAAAAGGGGGTCCTACCCAGTATTAGATAGGTGTGCCTAATAGAGTGGACGGTGAGTGTATTTCAGGGCATTACTGTCTCTCTGGGCTGGACTGAGTGATGGCAGTGGCTGGTTTGCTCTTCATGAGAAAGACACTCCAGGGAGAAACTGGGGACATTTAAGACCTTCTGTTCTGGAGAATCTGGTGCGAAGTGAAACCTGTAAGCTGCAAAAAAACATCAAGTACTCTCTCTCTCTCTCTCTCAAGTTCAAATTCAAAGTGCTTTATTGGCATGACAAAAATTGCATTTATATCACCAAAGCATGGCAAGGAACATATGAAACGTCAGATGACAAACAGTAATAACAGAATAATGTGATCGTGTATATGTGTATACTCATAAAGGTACACACACACACACACACATATATATATATATATATATATATATATATATATATATATACAGTACATATACATATACATGTACATACACATACATATATCCATAGACACATACACATAAACAGTAATAATAATAACATATCAACACAACAGTCACGGCCAAGATAGCGTTATTGATTCTAACTCTGTGTGTGTGTGCGTGTACATTTGTGTATCTGTATGTATGTATGGATGTCACCAGGGACGTGCACAGACGTTTTGAGGGGCTGTTGCTCTAACCTGAAAAAAGGGCAACCCCCACCCCGATTTTAGGTGTCACCCGTCAGCATGTATCTGCATGGTGTAAAATATGGTCATTTAACTAACCACAAATCAATTTTAAATTTGTAAATAGTTTTAAATTTTAAAGATTAATGAAATTAATCAGAATTAAGAATACCATTGTCCACAGCATTTTCCATTAAAAATTGCTTGGGCATGGTAGAACTACTATTTAAAACAGCAAGTACCTTATATATACTTTGCCGGTTCAACAATTCTAATCATTTCAATTCTGAAAGTCCGACTGAATCGCCAACTTTCATCTCTCACTGCAAAAAATGCACTAAGACAACTGAACGTTTTAGTGTGGCCAGCTGAATTTTCGTGGATGTGATGCTGACAGTGGCTTGACTCAGTTATTCCTGGTGAAGCCCAGGAATTAGACTGGAGTAGGCTATAACTAATTTTGTACATAAAAATATGTACTAGAATACAAATGGTAAATGTTAGCTTCTTTCATATAGCTGTCTATATGTTAGCCAGCTAGCTAGCTAAGATTGGTTCATGCGTTAGCATAATATAAGGCAATATTGCATGACGTGACGCAAACATGACAAGCTGCGCATTGTTCGGAAGCACATGTGGAGATTTTTATTCACAGGGAATCCCATTGATTATACCATTCATTGTTAATCAATTCCACAACTTCAAAAGACTCACCTGGAGCCCTCACACAGCGTCAACAATACCAAGTTCGGATGCTACAGTGTCACATGACAGGGGGCATTATTTTTTTTTATGGCTCTGGGCCGCCCCATCTCTGTGTCCCACGGAGGCATGCCGCATGCCAATCAAAAAGTAATAAAAGTTTGGATGATATGGCGATTTAATTTGGTCTAACTTTAGCAAGTATGGGCTACTTGTATTTATGCAGCCACAACAGCAAAAATAAAACAATGATTTATTTTTTTTCCTCCAAAGCGGCAGCTCAGCCAAAGAGGGCAAGTGGGCTGTTGCTTGGGCAACTTTAGCCCGGCCTTGCATGTCACTGTGCGTGTGCATGTGTGAGTGTGCATTGCGTGCGTGTGCTTTCGTTACTGTACTATTGTGTGATGAAGTTGTCACTTACTGTCTCTGTTTGTATGACATTCACATATTTTGTCGCAATATGTGCTGTTGGTCCCTCCACCGGGACTACTGGCAATTTGTTGCTTTCTTCTAGATTCAGGAAGTTGGGGATGTTTTTTAAATTTATTAAACTCTGTTTCCATAATTTAATTTAGTCATATTTTTGGCAATTTAGAACGAAGTGCACCTCAGTTTCAACCTCACCTGTCCTACAGTGACCACATATTCTCAGTTCTTTTTGATTTTTTATGCCTGCCTTTTTTCAATGGCTAGATTGTGGTCACTGAGCCTGTGCATGGTAAGGACTTGTCTCTGCTTCATATCCCGGACAGTAACAAGATATTCAGATAATTTGTATTCTTGTTTTAGAGGCAGGTAGCAATTAAGTTTTGGTTTGGCTGTCCAAATGTTCCAGATAAATTGTTTTATTTTGTTTAACAGTTTGGTTTATTCTGTTTTTTTTTTTTTTGTATTTTTTTTTTGTAAAGCAGTACAGGTCTGAGATATATTATTGTTAGGTGTGAGATGATTAGTTAGTCTCAGTACCAGCTGACTTAGTGGACTCTTATAAAGGATTCAGCTTTTGGGCTTGAAGTGCATGGAACTGTATAGTTGTTTTGGGATTTGATTTGAGATGCATCCAGAATTTGAGTGCCCTTTTTATTTATGTTTATATTCAATGGAAATTCAGCCCTGCATGCATTATCAGGTGTTTTTCTTTGGATGTTTAAAATTGCTCTGCAGAATTCTGTATGCAGGGCTTCAATTGAATGCTTCTCCCATCTAGTGTAGTCATGCTGACAGAGGGGTCCCCATACTTCACTTCCCTATGAAGTGAATTGGCAGGATTACACAGTCAAATATGTTTTTATCAAATTCTGATTGGAATATCAATCTGTTAGAATTATTTTTTGATTGCATAGAAAGCTCTACGGGCCTTTTCCTTCAGTGAATTCACTGCCAGACCAAAGTTTCCTGAGGCACTGATTTTCAGTCCTAGGTAATCGTAAAATAGAGTATGTTAATGCGGTGTTTCCTAGAATGAACGTGTGTCTGCTTTCCTGAGATCTTGCCTTTTTTTGGAAGATAATTATTTTCAATTTTTTATGTTTTACTGTCATGGCCCAGTTCTGGCAGTACTGCTCTAGCAGATCCCATCGCTGCTATAGTGCCTGTTCAGCAGCACCAGGTCATCAGCATCGAGGAGAAATTTAACTTCCATCTTATTTAGTGTTAGGCCAGGGGTTGTAGATAAATCCCTGGCTAACACCTCACCCTTGAGTGAAGAGAGTTATTTTGTTGCCAATTTTTACTCAACATTTATTATTTGTATACATCGATTTAATTATGTCATAGACTTTACCCCCTACAACACTTGGGAGAATCTTATAATATAAACCTTCTTTTTTAAATCAAATCAAATGATTTTTAAAAAATCAATAAAGCAATGTAGAAATGTGATCACGAGTGTGATTATTTGGTAGAAAGCCAATTTGTTTGTAACTCAAGACATTGTGTTCGGTAAGGAAGGCTAGTATTCAGGCGTTAACAATACTGCCGAAAACCTTCCCCAGATTACTGCTCACGCAAATGGGTCTAATTTGTCTCCACTCTTGTGTATTGGGGAAATAAGCCCTCAGCTCCAGTTCTCAGGGAATCAGTTTTTCTTGGATTTTTCTTTGTTCCAAATTGAGACTGTTTGGTGATATTGCATATAAGTTTTCAAAATGGGTTTTCCAGATATTACAGTTTTGCATGGCCAGATTTTGTGCACTTTTGCTGCTCAATTTGTTCCATTGTTCCCAGAACTGATTTTGGTCAATAGAACCTTCGATTTCTCTGAGGTTTTGATTGTAATGACTATGTTTTTTGTGTCATAAAATCTTTTCATACTCTCTCAGTTTTACAGCATAGTTTTGACGAATTTCAATATTTTGCGGTTCATGATGTTTTTGATTGGACAGGTGTCTTAGTTGTCCTCTCACACTTTTGTAGTCCTCGTTTTTTTCTTTTTGGGGTCTCTGTTGAGATTTGTTACTTTTTTGAGGCCTGCTTTATTGGCTGATTTATAAAATGTTTTGTTGATTTGTGTTACAGCCACACGTGTTTGGTTGAAATGGTTTTGAGAGAAAATTGTTAATAAGGTGAGTAGTCTCTGGTGAGTTCATTCATGTTTTAAATTTCTAAATGTCACTGTCATGAGGCTATCTGAATGTTTTGTTTAGCCAAAATGTTTTGCAGGGCTCTGATTCTTTTGCTCTCTGTTGTCGAATTCTTTTAAAAATATACTCATCTATCTGACAATGATCTGAAAATGGTGTCTGTGGTCTGAAAGTGAATGCAGTAATGAAAGAGGGGTCCATGATGGCATAGTCAGCTGCACTAGTCCCAAGAGCTGAACAACAAGTGAACCTCCCTAAAGAGTCCCCGCTGATCCTACAATTAAGCATGTACAGACCCATTTATTTTATAAAATATTTCATCACGGTTGTTGAAAAAAAAAGATTTTGGAAAATGATTGAATACCCCCTAAATGATTTTTCCTTTTATGATTGAAGAGAAATCATCTACATTTCATAAATATGAACAATGATATTTAGGTAAGGCTATATATAGTAAGTTGTGCATTTTGATGGCTTCTCTGTGAAATAGATTTTTCATCATAGCAAATTTCTTTAAACATTTGTTTTGAGTTATTTCTTGGTATTTATAAAAATTAGATTTTTCATCTGAACTATAATATATTTAGGATTATTCTTTTTTTAAGTTGAAACAGCCATGTATTTTGATGGTTTTTCAATGAATGGTGTTCAGGTAGTTAGTGTTAGGGTCACAGACAGAACCAGCCCACACTGTAGTTTGAGAGCTTAATAAATAGAAGTTAACTGCAGTGTGGAAATTTCACAGCAGTCCGACATGGGCACCACGGTACGGACATGGGCACTACAGTACTGACATGGGCATCACAGTACTGACATGGGTTCCACAGTACTGACATGGGCACCACAGTACTGACATGGGCTCCACAGTACTGACATGGGCATCACGGTACTGACATGGGCTCCACGGTACTGACATGGGCTCCACAGTACTGACATGGGCATCACAGTACTGACATGGGCTCCACGGTACTGACATGGGCTCCACAGTACTGACATGGGCATCACAGTACTGACATGGGCTCCACAGTACTGACATGGGCATCACAGTACTGACATGGGCATCACGGTACTGACATGGGCTCCACGGTACTGACATGGGCTCCACAGTACTGACATGGGCATCACAGTACTGACATGGGCACCACGGTACTGACATGGGCTCCACCGTACTGGCATGGGCATCACAGTACTGACATGGGCACCACAGTACTGACATGGGGATCACAGTACCGACATGGGCTCCACGGTACTGACATGGGCTCCACAGTACTGACATGAGCTCCACAGTACTGACATGGGCATCACAGTACTAACATGGGCTCCACAGTACTGACATGGGCACCATGGTACTGACATGGGCATCACAGTACTGACATGGGCTCCACAGTACTGACATGGGCATCACAGTACTGACATGGGCATTAAGCGTCTACTTTTATTCCTTTTCCAATTTGGTGATGGTTCGTGACAATGCTAAACCCAGTCATATTGCAGGAATCCAATCTCACAAACTAATTTCCTTTTCCATGTGCTCTGGAAGAGCCTAGTTTCTCAGTCCTCCTGCTTAAAAATAAAAAGCCAAAAAGTAGCTCACATTTGGTGGGTAATGCCTGTCCATATGAGAGAACATTTTCTGCATGGGTTGATGTATGTTGGTGTATGGCTTTGGAAAGCTTAGTCTGGCTTGAGACTGAGTGCTATGTGTGGACTCTAGGAAAAGGCCTCTGGACCCTGATTTGGCTGCATGTTTATGTACAGTCCACAGGCTCGATGTGAGAGGTCCTGCTGGATCAATGAACTGAAGGCGACTCTGGAAGATTCTGCACAATGTCAGCTCATAATTGCACAGATGCACTCCAAAACAAACCAGAAACAAACCCAAAACCAAATTGATAATGTGAAAGGCTGCACAGTGCTGCACTGTCGCCTCACAACAAGAAGGTCGTGGGTTTGAATCCCGACCAGTGCCTTTCTGTGTGGAGTTTGCATGTTCTCCCCGTGTCTGCGTGGGTTTCTCCTGGTTCTCCGGCTTCCTCACACAATCCAAAAACATGCAGGTTAGGTTAATCGGGCATTGCTGTAAAAGAGCATGTTGCTCAGTCAACTTGTATTAATAAAGGCTCATTCACATTTCATGTAAAGCCTTACAGTTCAACTCTTTGGTCTGCACTCTTTGGTCACAGAGCGAAACGATATAGTTGTTGTGACCTGACAAATAAACGCATAGTGTGCCTCCTCACGGTGCTTTGACACACACTGTATGCAGTATTTTAACAATGAGAAGGTTCTTTTATTTAAACAACCCATCCCTGATAGGAAACACAGAAAAACATACACACTGTGCTTACACATTCTTATGCTTGCTATGGACTGTGTACTGCCATCTGGTCTGTTTACAGTTTGTTCCTTCAACACCATGGAGGGTGGGAGAGCTTCCTTTATAATAATAATAATATTAATAATATTAGTAATAATAATAATAACAACAATAATAATAATAATGATAATCATAATCATCATTATTATTATTATTATTATTATTAGTAGTAGTAGTAGTAGTAGTAGTAGTAGTAGTAGTAGTATTATTACTATTATTATTATTATTATTATTATTATTATTATTATTATTATTATTATTATTATTATTATTATTATTATTGATATTATAAAACATTACATTAGTTTAGCAGACATTCTTATCCAAAGCATAGGCATATTAAAAGGAGAATTATTGTGAAAAAATAATAAAATAGATATGTCAAAATATAACAAGCTAATCAGATTTTTTAAATTCAGTGTATGCATGTGATACTGGGCAACAGCAAATAAAAATGATGACAGACAGTTAAGAAGAACAGGAATCAAAGGAAGTTCACAAAATAGAAAGGGCCTCAACTATACTCTGTGTGTGAAGCTCTCGTGCTCTCTGGCAGTGGGCTTAGGACCAGTAAAGAGCCTGTGGAGCGATGGCCTTTCACCTTCTGCTTCTTAATGACTGCTTGGTACAAAACAAGACATTTATTTAAGGAGTAATGAAGGCAAATACTGTACACTTAACGCGCTAAACGTGTTTGCTAGAGTGGGATTTGAGAAAAATTCATACTGGTGCCAGATTGGGTTGCTTTTTCTCCTGACTCCTACACACAGTATGTCTCTAAGTCATGAAATCTTTGTTTCTGATTCTGAAAAGCACTGATGGTGAGGATTAACCTCTAATACCTTTATGTTCTCTTACAACTTATACCTTAAAGTACTCTTATGCCCTGTACCTTTATGTGCTCTTACCTTATATCTTATACCTTTAGGTACTCTTACCTTTTACCTTTATGTTATCTTACCTTATACCTTTATGTTCACTTATACTGTATACCTTTATGTTCTCTTACCTTATACCTTTATGTTCTCTTATACCTTATTTCTTTAGGTACTCTTCTACCTTATACATTATTTCTTTAGGTACTCTTATACCTTTATGTTCTCTTACACATTATGCATTATAGGTTTATGTTCTCTTATACATTATGCCTTATACCTTTATGTTCTCCCCGCGGCAGCAGCTTCAGTGCCTGCTGGCTGACATAATGAACTAAAAAACTCAAGGGTTGTAGTTATGACTGTGTTATACTCTTAACGCTGTGTAAGACAAGTGGTGACTACATTTAATTATGTTTGAATTGTCTGAATTTGGTGATGTCATAAACTTCTGGCACTGTTGCCAGGTATCTCTTGCAGGTCTCTTTAACAAAACTCATTTAGATTTAAATGTCAGTGTAAGTCTTCCTGGTTGAATAATAGAAGAAGTCAGGACATGATATGTCATGGAATTCCCCTAGTAATGAAAGATGAAGGGGCCACTCAAAGCAGAACCTTGTTAGTAACCATGCCCTCTTCTGCTGAATGTATCTATTTCATAGACAGACACTCTTAACTCTGACATACAACCACTACGCACATGGGTCATGACTCCCAACTGTGTGAAACTGTAACACTATGTATGATTACATAACTCACAATAAAGCAGGGTCTGCTGGGGTCCCCAGCCCCGGTCCTGGAGAGACGCAGGGTCCACTGGGGTCCCCAGCTCTGGGCCTGGAGAGATGTGGGGTCTACTGGGGTCCCCAGCCCTGGTGCTGGAGAGCTGCAGGGTCTGCTGGGGTCCCCAGCCCTGGGCCTGGAGTGACGCAGGGTCCGCTGGGGTCCCCAGCCCTGGTTCTGGAGAGCCACAGGGTCTACTGGGGTCCCCAGCCCTGGGCCTGGAGAGACACAGGGTCTGCTGGGGTCCCCAGCCCTGGTCCTGGAGAGACACAGGGTCTGCTGGGGTCCCCAGCCCTGGTCCTGGAGAGCCACAGGGTCTACTGGGGTCCCCAGCCCTGGGCCTGGAGAGCCACAGGGTCTACTGGGGTCCCCAGCCCTGGGCCTGGAGAGACACAGGTCTGCTGGGGTCCCCAGCCCTGGTCCTGGAGAGACACAGGGTCTGCTGGGGTCCCCAGCCCTGGGCCTGATGAGACACAGGGTCTGCTGGGAACCCCAGCCCTGGGCCTAGAGAGACATAGGGTCTGCTGGGATCCTCAGCCCTGGACCTGGGTGCGTAGGCGGTTTTACCATAGGTCATAGGTAGGCAATTGCTTGGGGCCTCGTCCGCAAAAGGGGGCCTCGTGTATTTGTGTTTCCTTTTTTTTTTTTTTTTTTTAAATTTCTAAAACATTTTTCCTTTCTTGTCACTCCAAACGAATTATAATCTGTAATAGATAAAAATAAATCTATCTACATGTAAATGTGGGCCTATCCAATTAAATATCTATATTTGCCAATATTTATTATCATCCACATTTCACATTTAATGGACTATTCCACCTTGACCTTCCTGCATTTGCACCTAATCATTGAGTTGCCATCAGAGGCAGAGTCACTATCTTTGTTACCATGAAGCGTTTTCAAGTGAATTTGAGAAGAGAAAGAGGAAGAAGGAAGACGCCCAGTTTAAGGAAAGTTTGCCTAAACTGACAAAATTCTTTAATAAAACAGCCAGAGACTCCACGACGGAGGAGCAACAAGTAGAGTGAGAGCACCTATTATTGACCACCCTAACCACTAGTGTATTTACTTTGTATTTATTAGAGAGAACTGGACATTGTTACCTATTTAATTGTAAGTCCTGTAAAAATACACATAATAAATTGTCTAAATGTAAAAAACCAACTTCATACATACACATTTAGTTATATTAATACAGCCTTATTTACTATATCAACTTTAAGACAAGCAACACGTTCGGAATTATCTCATCGCGACCCATTAAATCCAATGGCGCAGACGTTGCTTCATAATTTCAAACTGCTTTCCTAACGGCTATTTTGCGTCCTGCGACTTGAGTTACAACAGTGAATATGTACGGATTCCTAGAAATGCTGATAGCGACCACCCTTTCTCATATTAACCTCAAATATGCAAGATAGGACACTTATACAGTATGCTAGCAAATGTAAGTTCCATTCATTTATATGGGGTGGTCGATACACGTCCCCTTAGCAACCAAAAGCTAGCGCTGGACCACCTCTGAGTTATTTGCTGGCACATAAAAAAAATTGCAAAAGTACTTTCAAAAAATAACCACTGGAGGGTAACGAGGACATTTTTCCTACGTAACTACGGTACAGGTTGTTACCAATATTTTGCCTATTCTTTCATATGTAGTTGCAAATCAGTTTACGTTTTCCTGTCTGTTGAACAAAGTTGGTTGATAATAGGTGCTCTCACTCTAGCTGACATTACAACAGGTGTAATGTTAGTTGAAGAAGCTGAGTTAGCTAACGTTAGCAGCCTTACTGCTGCCTCAGCCTGTTGTGCACCCACCGCACCTACTATAGCTTATAGCGTTACTGTCTCTGCTGGTTACGGTGAACCAGCTACAGTGTGGGAGGAAAGTGTCAGAGGCGACACCGACAGACAGCAGCAGCCCACCACAAACCAGACACCCACTCGGGACTTTTACCCCTAGAGAATAGTGGTTGTTCAAATGCTTTATCAAAAAACATGTACTATACTTTTGTCTTCAAAGAATTAAAGATTATATACTTATAATCTTTTTCTTTCCATATTGTCTTCTTCTAACTGACTGAAGGTCATTTGAAGTTCTTCAGTTAGAATTCTCATTTGGGTCTGTCCTTTAGTTCTGTGGCTTTGTTAACTGAAAAGAGTTGCCTCCAAATAGTTTTTGTTCACTAGCTATGATTGTGTTAAGCAAAATGGAGAAGGGCCTCACATTGGTCTTTGCCTGGGGCCTCCAAATCACTAAAACTGCCCCTGCCTGGGTGTGAACGAGTGTGAGTGAGTGGGTGTGTGTGTACATGCATGTGTGTATGAATGTGCGTGTGTAAGTGAGTGTGAGTGTGCATGTGTGTACAAATGGGAGTCTGCCATCAGAATTCCTCCTTCCCCCCAGTCCGCGCAGACGTTGCTTCATAATTTCAAACTGCTTTCCTAACGGCTATTTTGCGTCCTGCGACTTGAGTTACAACAGTGAATATGTACGGATTCCTAGAAATGCTGATAGCGACCACCCTTTCTCATATTAACCTCAAATATGCAAGATAGGACACTTATACAGTATGCTAGCAAATGTAAGTTCCATTCATTTATATGGGGTGGTCGATACACGTCCCCTTAGCAACCAAAAGCTAGCGCTGGACCACCTCTGAGTTATTTGCTGGCACATAAAAAAAATTGCAAAAGTACTTTCAAAAAATAACCACTGGAGGGTAACGAGGACATTTTTCCTACGTAACTACGGTACAGGTTGTTACCAATATTTTGCCTATTCTTTCATATGTAGTTGCAAATCAGTTTACGTTTTCCTGTCTGTTGAACAAAGTTGGTTGATAATAGGTGCTCTCACTCTAGCTGACATTACAACAGGTGTAATGTTAGTTGAAGAAGCTGAGTTAGCTAACGTTAGCAGCCTTACTGCTGCCTCAGCCTGTTGTGCACCCACCGCACCTACTATAGCTTATAGCGTTACTGTCTCTGCTGGTTACGGTGAACCAGCTACAGTGTGGGAGGAAAGTGTCAGAGGCGACACCGACAGACAGCAGCAGCCCACCACAAACCAGACACCCACTCGGGACTTTTACCCCTAGAGAATAGTGGTTGTTCAAATGCTTTATCAAAAAACATGTACTATACTTTTGTCTTCAAAGAATTAAAGATTATATACTTATAATCTTTTTCTTTCCATATTGTCTTCTTCTAACTGACTGAAGGTCATTTGAAGTTCTTCAGTTAGAATTCTCATTTGGGTCTGTCCTTTAGTTCTGTGGCTTTGTTAACTGAAAAGAGTTGCCTCCAAATAGTTTTTGTTCACTAGCTATGATTGTGTTAAGCAAAATGGAGAAGGGCCTCACATTGGTCTTTGCCTGGGGCCTCCAAATCACTAAAACTGCCCCTGCCTGGGTGTGAACGAGTGTGAGTGAGTGGGTGTGTGTGTACATGCATGTGTGTATGAATGTGCGTGTGTAAGTGAGTGTGAGTGTGCATGTGTGTACAAATGGGAGTCTGCCATCAGAATTCCTCCTTCCCCCCAGTCCGTGATGACCTTTCCTCTTCCATAAACACTGCTCACAGTCCAGGTACAGAATTGCTGCTGGTTTATAAACACTGCTCATAGTCCAGGTACAGAGTGGCTGCTGGTTTATAAACACTGCTCACAGTCCAGGTACAGAGTGGCTGCTGGTTTATAAACACTGCTCATAGTCCAGGTACAGAGTGGCTGCTGATTTATTAACACTGCTCATAGTCCAGGTACAGAGTGGCTGCTGGTTTATTAACACTGCTCATAGTCCAGGTACAGAGTGGCTGCTGGTTTATTAACTCTGCTCATAGTCCAGGTACAGAGTGGCTGCTGGTTTATAAACACTGCTCATAGTCCAGGTACAGAGTGGCTGCTGGTTTATTAACACTGCTCATAGTCCAGGTACAGAGTGGCTCCTGGTTCATTAACACTGCTCATAGTCCAGGTACAGAGTGGCTGCTGGTTTATTAACTCTGCTCATAGTCCAGGTACAGAGTGGCTGCTGGTTTATTAACTCTGCTCATAGTCCAGGTACAGAGCGGCTGCTGGTTTATAAACACTGCTCATAGTCCAGGTACAGAGTGGCTGCTGGTTTATAAACACTGCTCATAGTCCAGGTACAGAGTGGCTCCTGGTTCATTAACACTGCTCATAGTCCAGGTACAGAGTGGCTGCTGGTTTATTAACTCTGCTCATAGTCCAGGTACAGAGCGGCTGCTGGTTTATAAACACTGCTCATAGTCCAGGTACAGAGTGGCTGCTGGTTTATAAACACTGCTCACAGTCCAGGTACAGAGTGGCTGCTGGTTTGTGTATGCTGTCACACAGCTCTGACGGCATCGTAAATCTCCTTCCGCAAACAGTCCTGTCTGTTGGGCTACTTCAGCTTATCATATTTTTATACTTTTTATGCTTTTTTCCTCTAAACCTTGATGTTGATCTAACCTGTTTCCCTATAGCTGATGTTGATCTACAAATTCAGCATTTGTATTTTGGTTTATTCTTAGATTCGTTAATTTAGCATACATGCTTTAGCAATGTTGCATCTGTCTGACAATGTTGTTCTCCAGGTCTAGTACTATTGCTTTTATTTCTACATTTTAAACTACCCTGACATCTGCCAATGACTGTAACGTAAATAACGTAATGCCACTGCTTCTGAAATGCTTTGGAAATGAGCCCAGTCAACGTGCCCCGCTCCTCTACAGCCTCTCAGAGAGATGGCTTTCAGGCTAAGGGCCACATTAGCAGTGTTGACCCTTCAGCTCCAAGACTCCCAGCTGCCTGTGGTTTATTGTGCAGTCAAAGTGTGTTTCAAATTCTCATAATGTGTTGAGCGGTTTGGAAGAGGGTGGCCTGCTGGCCACTAAGCAATTTCATTTCATAATTTATTGCACTCATAAACACGGAAAGACTTTTACAGAGGTTTACTATTTACATAAACATGATTTATGCAAATATAAATTAGCAGGGACAGCAATGTACAACATAATCAGTTCATTTCAAAATGCTGTTGAAATAAAACAAATGAACAACTTTAATCTGTAATTAGGAATTAACAAGCAGAAACACTTGCAAGGCTATTTCATTGTGCACAAAGTTGATAACAGACGTACCGTCGTACAGCGTTAGTGAGTCAGGAACTGTAGCAGCTCCAGAACCTCTGGAAAATAACATGGTAATGGTAATGCTAATGGTAATGATAATGAGTAGTAATGGGTATTCTAATGCTATTGGTAATGACATTGAGTAGTGCTTATTACAGCGCTGTGAAAACGTATTTACCCCTTACTGATTTCCTCTATTACTGCATATTTGTCACACTGAATGGCTTCAGATCTTTAGGTAATATTAGACGAAGGGAACCTGAGTAAATACAAAACACTTTAAAAAAATTATTTAATTTATTTAATGAAAAAAGTTATCAAACACCCATATCACCCATGTGAAAAAGTAATTGGTTGTGGGATTCTTTATTATAGAGTTATTACCAGCAAACATATTTTGGTACAAATGGAACTACATACATTCTACTTACTAACAAATGGAACTGCAATCAGAATGTTACTTATGTGCAAACAAAATTACAATCACACATTCTACTTATGAGCAAATTGAATTACAGTCATACATTCTACACATTACATTTATTGTTTTTATCCAATGGAACGTGCAATAAATGCATTTCAAAGGTTTATACATTCTACTTTTTAACAAATTAAATCAATCATTCATTCTGCTAGTGTGAAATATGATGCCACTGTGCAGATATAGACTTTCACAATGTAAAATTAGGTAAGGCATCATAGAAATAATTTTTTTTCTGCTCAATGATGACAAAGCCAAGAGTTTATTTATGGTGGGCTGCTTGTGGCCCCCAAACTAATGACTGGATGGAACAGAAAGCAGCACACACACACACACACACATAGGGACACATGCACACACACACTCACTGTCACACACACACTCACAGTCTCTCTAGATCCATCATTCAGCCCGCCATGTATCTCCAGCCCGCCATGTCTCTCTAGACCCCGCCCCTGATTGCCTATGCGTGCAGGCCCCTGAGTGCCTATGTGTGCAGGCCCCTGAGTGCCTATGCGTGCAGGCCCCTGACTGCCTATGTGTGCAGGCCCCTGACTTCCTATGCGTGCAGACCCCTGACTTCCTATGCGTGCAGGCCCCTGTGTGACTATGTGTGCAGGCCCCTGACTGCCTATGTGTGCAGACCCCTGACTTCCTATGCTTGCAGACCCCTGACTTCCTATGTGTGCAGGCCCCTGAGTGCCTATGTGTGCAGGCCCCTGACTTCCTATGCGTGCAGGCCCCTGTCTGCCTATGTGTGCAGGCCCCTGAGTGCCTATGTGTGCAGGCCCCTGAGTGCCTATGTGTGCAGGCCCCTGACTGCCTATGCGTGCAGGCCCCTGACCTCCTATGTGTGCAGGCCCCTGACTGCCTATGCGTGCAGGCCCCTGACTGCCTATGTGTGCAGGCCCCTGACTGCCTATGTGTGCAGGCCCCTGAGTGCCTATGTGTGCAGGCCCCTGACTTCCTATGCGTGCAGGCCCCTGACTTCCTATGTGTGCAGGCCCCTGACTTCCTATGTGTGCAGGCCCCTGACTGCCTATGCGTGCAGGCCCCTGACTGCCTATGTGTGCAGGCCCCTGACTGCCTATGCGGAGGTCCTGAGAGACTGAGAGATCAGGGCCCCAGCTGAGGCATGCAGGCCTCATACAGGCCCCTGAGTGCCTATGTGCGCAGGCCCCTGACTGCCTATGCAGAGGTACTGAGAGACTGAGAGATCAGGGCCCCAGCTGAGGCATGCAGGCCTCATACAGGCCCCTGAGTGCCTATGTGTGCAGGCCCCTGACTGCCTATGCGTGCAGGCCCCTGACTGCCTATGCGTGCAGGCCCCTGACTGCCTATGCGGAGGTCCTGAGAGACTGAGAGATCAGGGCCCCAGCTGAGGCATGCAGGCCTCATACAAGGCCCTGAGTGCCTATGTGTGCAGGCCCCTGACTGCCTATGCAGAGGTACTGAGAGACTGTGAGGTCAGACTCCCAGCGTTTCGCTGAGGCACGCACATGGCGGCTGGCTCTACTTAGATCATCCTGCAGCCCCTAAATTGGCTTAATTGGGGTGAGGCACAGTGCCGCTTTTCCCACACAGCCTGGGTGGCAGGGTGCAGGGAGAGAACAAGGCGGTCAGGTTACGATGAGCAACCTTCTGCCAGCTGTCATCACTCATATGAGGAAGTCACACTGACTTCTTCGCTGTGTGCTTTATTCTTTATTTCAGGGGGAATTTCGCGGTCCGGGAGCTCCAGCGAGTCCTAACTGCTGTTCTGTGATCATTCACACCTTTCCGCCTGCTTCCTTCCCTGTGCTGTTTTGGCCCTGATCATGCGTCTCACCTGAAAAACAGCCTGTCATGTGCTGGATGAAACCTACTCTTGCTCAGCGGAGACCTTTCTGATACAGCGCTCTGCGTTCCTATCAGAGATGAATGTGTTAATTTTCAAACAGGGCTCACATGATTTAAATAAGCACTGAAATGCATCACCAGTGTTTGATGTGATGGCTCTACACTGATGAATCCTAAAAGGATAATGAAAAAGAGGTACTGGCCCCCAGTCATAGCCAACTGGCTTTGGAATCACATTTTTTTAAAATAAGCTTTTCTACTATAATTATTGGATAAATGATCTCTGTGCGGCGTCATGAACTCTTTGAAAGTGCAGAAATAACTTCAGTTCAGTTCAGTCTTTTCCTCCTGGCACTGTTCTGCCATTAAAGTTCAGAGAAAACTGGGAACAGACTGAGCAGTACAACAAGAAAATCGGCTTATCTCCATTCTTATCTCTATGTACGAACTGAATTAGTTGTAGAAGAGGGGGCACAAAGTTATCAACAACCAACTGAGGCAGGGGGTGTTTCTATGTTTTCTGATTTAGTATCTATTTCAACATTTTTTAACCTTTTTTAACTTATGTGAGATCTGCACTTGAATATATTTCCTGTCTTTTAATTTATTGTTATGCTGAAGCAAACCTCTTGGTGGTGAAGCATCCTTTTGTGTAAAATCCCATACTCCATGGAAGATTGTACTACAAAACAAGAGAAGTTGAATCCATTTGCTCATTTTATGTCTCAGTTGCAAAAATATCCCCTCCCTCCCCAGTGATCTACAACACCTGGATCTACATCACTTCAGTCTACAACACCTGGATCTACATCACTTCAGTGTACACCACCTGGATCTACATCACTTCAGCCTACAGCACCTGGATCTACATCACTTCAGTCTACATAATTGGGATCTACATCACTTCAGTCTACATCACCTGGATTTACATCACTTCAGTGTACATCACCTGGATCTACATCACTTCAGCCTACAGCACCTGGATCTACATCACTTCAGTGTACATCACCTGGATCTACATCACTTCAGCCTACAGCACCTGGATCTACATCACTTCAGTCTACATAATTGGGATCTACATCACTTCAGCCTACAGCACCTGGATCTACATCACTTCAGTCTACAACACCTGGATTTACATCACTTCAGTCTGCAGCACCTGGATCTACATCACTTCAGTCTACATAATTGGGATCTACATCATTGCAATCTACATAATTGGGATCTTCACTGGAGTCTACATCACTGCAATCTACATCACTGCGGTGTATAGTACATCACTGAGATCTACATCACTAAGGTCTACATCACTGAGATCTACATCACTAAGGTTTACATCACTGAGATCTACATCACTAAGGTTTACATCACTGAGATCTACATCACTAAGGTCTAAATCACTGAGATCTACATCACTGGCATCAACATCACTGAGATTTACATCACTAACATCTACATCACTGAGATCTACATCACTAACATCTACATCACTGAGATCTACATCACTAAGGTCTACATCACTGAGATCTGCATCACTAAGGTCTACATCACTGGCATGTACATCACTAAGGTCTATTTTACTGGGGTGCACAGGTGATGTTTGACAGCAATGTTTCCACATTGTCCCTTACTGCTTTCAGTGCATAGGACAGCATATACAGACATACAGAGTGTTGAGCAGTAACATTTTTTTCAAAGTAAATATAAAATATAAAAAGTACGATTGTATTACCTGCATAAAAACTGTTAAATAAGACTAATGTTTTAAACCTTGCGATGAGAAGATCAACTCAAATATAATACAAATGCAAGTTTTAAAAACTATGATTAAAGTTGATCACGGTCACTGCATTTTCACTGCATTTTCAGCCTCTGATATTTTTACATTTTTGGACATTTGCCAAGTTCATACTGAATTATATCCCTTTAGATTTATGCGATATCCATCCTCAGATATAAATGTGTTCCCATAACATATTGTGCCAAATCAGGCTTTCCTGTTGAGAAATTATTCCACCTATAGAGCCAGGATGTTTTCATAGCAGTTTGAAAACAAATCCCTGAAAGACACTGTGAATTGAAAAGAATGGGAACCAGAACCACTTTATAATGTAAATGGCTTCAGCTTACTGATAGCAGAAGTCATAGCTGAATAAATCTTGATTGCTTCAGAAGTAGAATGAAATCATAAAATAAATCAAATCTTAAAACATATGAATCTGTTATATAAATATAAATACAACCCCTTAACACCATAATACCTGTATGTGTACTGAGGTAAAACTGCATGAAATATTAATTATTAATGTGAATAATAAGAAGTTTTTGTCACAGAAGATATTGACTGAAGTCACAGAGCAATCATGGCAAAGCTGTCATGGAAAACTTAAAATGCAGCAGAAACACATTCATTTATTAATTAACAAATAGATCACATGCAGCCCATTGGGAAACAATTTAAATAACATGCGCAGCTGTAGTGACAGTAGCAAGTGCTTGAAGTTTAAAAAACAAACAGTGGGCGATTGCCACTCAGGAATAAATAGCCTACGCGTAAAATACCTTGATAGACTGGCACATTAAATCAGTTCGGTCCATCGCAGAGAGAAAGAACACGTTTTTGGCTTTGATTTAACAGAGCATTGTTAGAAACAAAGCGTGCTCTAATTGTATCACTTGAATGTTTTGCAGTGTGTCTGTTTTTATTTCATTTAAATTTGCTTTGGAGCAGCATGCAGGTTTGTCTTAGATTGGGATACTTGTTGTCACTGACATTATCGTAGTGAGGTTTGTCTTAGATTGGAGTACCTGTTGTCACTGACATTATCATAGTGAGGTTAGTCTTAGATTGGGGTACCTGTTGTCACTGACATTATGGTAGTGAGGTTAGTCTTAGATTGGGGTACCTGTTGTCACTGACATTATGGTAGTGAGGTTTGTCTCAGATTGGGGTACCTGTTGTCACTGACATTATCGTAGTGAGGTTTGTTTTAGATTGGGGTACCTGTTGTCACTGACAGTGTCATAGTGAGGTTTGTCTTAGATTGGGGTACCTGTTGTCGCTGACATTATTATAGTGAGGTTGGTCTTAGATTGGGGTACCTATTGTCACTGACATTGTCGTAGTGAGGTTTGTCTTAGATTGGGGTACCTGTTGTCACTGACATTATCATAGTGAGGTTAGTCTTAGATTGGGGTACCTGGTGTCACTGACATTATCGTATTGAGGTTAGTCTTAGATTGGGGTACCTGGTGTCACTGACATTATCGTAGTGAGGTTAGTCTTAGATTGGGGTACCTGTTGTCACTGACATTGTTGTAGTGAGGTTAGTCTTAGATTGGGGTACCTGTTGTCACTGACATTATCGTAGTGAGGTTTGTCTTAGATTGGGGTACCTGGTGTCACTGACATTATCGTAGTGAGGTTAGTCTTAGATTGGGGTACCTGTTGTCACTGACATTGTCGTAGTGAGGTTTGTCTTAGATTGGGGTACCTGGTGTCACTGACATTATCGTAGTGAGGTTAGTCTTAGATTGGGGTACCTGTTGTCACTGACATTGTCGTAGTGAGGTTTGTCTTAGATTGGGGTACCTGGTGTCACTGACATTATCGTAGTGAGGTTAGTCTTAGATTGGGGTACCTGTTGTCACTGACATTATCGTAGTGTGGTTTGTCTTAGATTGGGGTACCTGGTGTCACTGACATTGTCATAGTGAGGTTTGTCTTAGATTGGGGTTCCTGTTGTCCCTGACATTATCGTAGTGAGGTTAGTCTTAGATTGGGGTTCCTGTTGTCCCAGACATTATCGTAATGGCAGAAGGATTGCTGGAGCCATCATGCAACTTGATCCCAGAGCATTCCGAAATCTTTGTTCCTCACATCATGTGTAAATATTATAACAGGCTTAGGCCTATACAACTCACACTTTAGGCTACACTACGTTTGACAGCTTCCAGAAAAAGGTGCCAAAAAATCACAGAAAGCACTAAAACAGGGGAAATTGTGAAAAAGGAATAAAACAGGGAAAGTCACAAAAAAGAACTGCTAAAAATGGCAAAAACATGAAATACATGACACCCATGATTTAGATTGAAAAGATTGTGGAAGAATGTGCTTTTCACTTTTATGAGCAGAGATTTCCGTTTCGCACTCAGGGTGCTGTTGGATATGTGCAATCACAGGGCCTGCTGCTTTGTCTTAAGTTTCTGTAATTTTTCTATTATAATCTCTTATCGGCAGCACAGTGGCGCAGTAGCTAGCTGTGTGGCCACACAGCAAGAAGGTCCTGGGGTCGAATCCCAGCCTAGGCCTTTCTGTGTGGAGTTTGCATGTTCTCCTCATGTCTGCGTGGGTTTCCTCTGGGTATTCAGGTTTCCTCCCACAGTTCAAAGACATGCAGATAGGCCAGTTGGAGACTCCAAATTGCCCATAGGTATAAATGTGTGAGTGATTGGTGTGGGAGCCCTGTGATAGATTGGCTGCCTGTCCAGGGTGGATTCCTGCCTCTTGCCCAATGATCGCTGGGATAGGTCCCAGCAGCCCCCGTGACCCTGCTTAGGATAAGCGGGTATAGATAATGGATGGATGGATGGACTGTTCATCATAATTAAACTGTGTTTAATAAGACCTTATTTACTTGTAGAATTCTATAACTCCCATTGGCTACGATGACATTAAAAAATGTACTCTCATTAGTGGTCAATACAGAGATATGGAAATACACTGATTGCACCCATGGTACATTTTAGTTTCCAAAAAATGTTAATTATTATTATGAATAGTATGATTGACTCTATTGACCATGGTGATTAAGTGCTCTCTGGGGGATGGTTTGGCCAGGGTGCCTAATTACCAGGCTGTCTGACCCATGCTGTACCTGTCCTGTTTCTATGGAAACTCCCTTTTGGAACCAGGCCACAGAACTCATAGTCCTCTTATCATCCATCACCTGCTGTCACCACGGTGACGGGCTGAATGCTGTGTGTGCATTCCTGTCTGAGTGCAGTGCGCCAGGTATCCTGGGATACTTGTTTTTTAGCCACCAGACCTGGTGACGTGCCAGGTTTTTTTAACAGTCCGTTTTTTGTGGCTTAAAAGCCCATGCAGGGACAAGTGTCATACGAACCAAGGCTAGGAGCACCGACATGCTGCAATGTGCCATGTGTGCATTTTAATGTTTTTTTTAATTGCACTTCATTGAATCAACATAAAAATAACAGTAAGGTTGGGTCAGACACACAGTCACACCCACAATAAGCAGGATTGTGCTTTAGAACTCTCACAGTCACACCCACAATAAGCAGGATTGTGCTGTAGAACTCACACAGTCACACCCACAATAAGCAGGATTGTGCTTTAGAACTCTCAGTCATACCCACAATAAGCAGGATTGTGCTTTAGAACTCACACCGTCACACCCACAATAAGCAGGATTGTGCTTTAGAACCCACACAGTCACATCCACAATAAGCAGGATAGTGCTTTAGAACTCTCACAGTCACACCCACAATAAACAGGATTGTGCTTTAGAACTCTCACAGTCACACCCACAATAAGCAGGATTGTGCTTTAGAACTCACACAGTCACATCCACAATAAACAGGATTGTGCTGTAGAACTCACACAGTCACACCCACAATAAGCAGGATAGTGCTGTAGAACTCACACAGTCACACCCACAATAAGCAGGATTGTGCTTTAGAACTCATACAGTCACATCCACAATAAGCAGGATTGTGCTTTAGAACTCTCACAGTCACACCCACAATAAGCAGGATTGTGCTTTAGAACTCTCACAGTCACACCCACAACAAGCAGAATAACTCTGCACTTCCTTTACTGTTGGCTCTAGCAGTTAGCAGCTGGTCTGTGAACACCACCCCCAGCCCACCCCAGGAGAACTTCTGTTAAAAAATGTATTTTTAAATTAAGCAAATGGCAAATAACTACTGTACATGAACAACCCAGAAACATTTCTCAATGTTTAAATTGTTATTTCTCTTCAGTTTTATGAAGGAAAGTGGAAAGTTAGTGTCTCCTAGGAAATAAAGAACTTCTGGTATAGAGATCCATCCTGGAACCTGCTGTTCATTGGTAAGTGACAGCTTGACTTTCTCAATACACTTACCCTCTTAGTTGCTCTTGTATTCCTGCCTCTCACCCAATGCATGCTGAGATAGGCTGCAGCACCCCCCGTGACCCTGCTCAGGATAAGGATGGATGGATGGATGAATGTCTGAGACGTTACAGCACAACGTTTTTTGCAGTATTTGGACCCCATGCTTGTGAGATGTTTCTGGTGTCCTTGACTGAAAGATGTTACTGTCACAAAACCTATGTCACAAACCTTTTCATAAATTGTTCTTGCTTGTGTTCTTAATAAAGGTTCCTATAAAAAACCAACTTGGAATGCATGAACCTTTGATTTTATGTGTGTCCCAGGTATATCAGAGGATGAATGGAAATGGTTTGTACATTGAATGTGCACGGGGGGTTGTTTCTGCCTTATCTTCAAGTGAAGAAGCCGGTTTGGTTGGTTTTTACTGGCTGCTTTTTAAACACACATTTTTCAGTTTCTGATCCCTTTCCATGATAATAAGCCAGTGCTACCCCTGAAACACACCCTCTGTAACTAAAGGAGAGCAACGCTACCCCTGAAACACACCCTCTGTAACTAAGGGAGAGCAGAGACAATCACACACTCTGCTCTGCTGCCAGCAAGCACGGCTGTTCATATGGAGACTGCATATACTACACAGTTACTCGTAGGCTGGACTCCAAAGCAGAACTGCATGGATGCATAAAAGACAGTAGTCCAGACAGTAGACAATATAGCAATGCTACTTTGATAACAGGGAAGACTTATTTATCTCAATGCACCATGTCCCATTCGCAATAGCTACTTCTGTCTGCCTTGCTTTTGTGTATTTTTGGACGATACTTTTTGGGGGGAAAGGAATTCAGATTTTGACACTGTTCCATTGTGACTGTGTGTTTAGAATTTTAAAGTTGAAAAGAAAAGCAACATTTAGTTTAAAAAAATATCAGAAGGAATAAAAATTGTAACAGTGGAGACAGAAGAAATTAATTGCAGGCTAGTGGTCAAATTTCATATTGTCCGGTCGGGACCACGTACTGGGCCAGAAAAATTATTTGTAAACCAGACATTCCGGTCCAAAACGGGACATACGGCAGCCCTGCACCAGGCAGGTGATAACCTTGGCAACGTACAGTGGCCACTGAGCAGAAAACCGGGACCAAACAGCAGGTATCAGTGGAGCAGGGTACCATCCACACTGAAACAGCAACAGCAACAGCATGCACATGCAGGTATACACTGAGTTCAACAGCATGCATAAACAGGTATACATCTGCAAAAGCAACAGCATGCATACGCAGGTATACACTGAGTTCAACAGCAACAACATGCATACGCAGGTATACACTGAGTTCAACAGCAACAGCATGCATACGCAGGTATACATCTGCAACAGCAACAGCATGCATACACAGGTATACACTGAGTTCAACAGCAACAGCATGCATACGCAGGTATACACTGAGTTCAAGAGCAACAGAATGCATACACAGGTATACACTGAGTTCAACAGCAACAGCATGCATACACAGGTATACACTGAGTTCAAGAGCAACAGCATGCATACGCAGGTATACACTGAGTTCAAGAGCAACAGCATGCATACACAGGTATACACTGAGTTCAACAGCAACAGCATGCATACACAGGTATACACTGAGTTCAACAGCAACAGCATGCATACGCAGGTATACATCTGCAAAAACCAACAGCATGCATACGCAGGTATACACTGCGTTAAAGAGCAACAGCATGCATACACAGGTATACACTGAGTTCAACAGCAACAGCATGTATACGCAAGTATACCTCTGCAACAGCAACAGCATGCATACGCAGGTATGCACTGAGTTCAACAGCAACAGCATGCATATGCAGGTATACACTGAGTTCAACAGCAACAGCATGCATACGCAGGTATACACTGAGTTCAGGGAGGTGAGTTATGTGTGATCATCAACTATAGAAGGTGATATCACCCCATGAGTATGATTGGTTCCCATGGCTGGGGACCTTGGTTACATACTGAATGAGTTCAGAGGGCATTTCATGTAGGGGGATGGCTGAATATTAAACATGTCACATTTATATGCATTTGGGTTGAAAATCCCTCAGTAAAAAATGTGGCCACACATAGGGAAGATTTTTGGCTACTGCTCCAAAGCAGCAAGAGGATTCTTGAGCCAAAATGGCATGACCCAGATGTCCATTGTGAAAAAAGACACCCTACTCATCTCAGATTCCATATTTGCATTGTGTCTTTGTTATGTATTCTGACTGCATGGTACCTTAGTATATAATAACATAAAGGAAAAAAAATTGAGAATGTCAGTGCAAAACAACAATTATCAATAATATACAATAATAATATACAATTATCAATGTAAACCCAGTTTCATTTCAGTTTTTCATAGATAAGCATGACTTATGCATCCCATGCTTTCATTATAGTGGACTTTTTAATAACATTTCCAACACAAAAAATCTATGAAACTTTCGTTGTTAAATGTGATCTAGCTGAGGTAAATGGCAATCACTGACCATATACAGATGGGTGACAAATTAAAGGAAAACCAACATAAAGGGTCTTATTAAGGTGTTGGGCCACCACGAGCCACCAGGACAGCTTCAATGTGCGTTGGCATAGATTCTACAAGTCACTGGAACTCTACTGGAGGAATGGAACACCAATCTTTCAAAAGATATTCCCTCATTTGGTGTTTTGATGATGGTGGTGGAGAGTTCTGTCTAACACATCGATCCAACATCTCCCATACTTGTTCAATTGGGTTGCGATCAAGTGACTGTGAAGCCCATAGCATATAATTCACATCATTTTCATACTCATCAAACCATTCGGTGACCCCTCTTGGCCTGTGGATGGGGGCATTGTCATCCTGGAAGAGACCACCCCCATCAGGATAGAAATGTTTCATCATAGGATAAAGGTGTTCACTCAGAATAACTTTGTATTGATTGTACTGACCCTTCCCTCAAAGGAGACAAGTGCACCCAAACCATGCCAGGAAAACCCTCACTATAGGGGTCAATTACTCAGATCTGCACCGTTCTCTTGGTGTAGGCCACACATGCACTCGCCCACTTGTCGAGAATATTGTGAAGGATATGTCATCTGACCATATCACGATTTCAGGTATGCAAATTAGTAAACAAAACACAAGACTTAATCAGATTCTACCTTCCTGAGATCCATTAAATCAGATGTGTGAAATCACCTTTTGTCTGCATTGTTTGACTTCTGGAAGGACACAAGGTGAAACATGCCAGATACATGCTGCAGTCAATGTAGTTCTGCATGTAATGCATAACATTGGAGATACCATTGTGAGTACCAGGGGATAAGTATGCTTCGACCAACCAGGACACAATTCACCTTAAATAATTTCAAGCGGGCTCAGGATTGTGCTGGAGGCAGTTTTTCACGTACTTCAAATCACATGGGGAGTCCAAGAACAAATGTTGATGCTATCACAGAGCTGACTGATATTAAGTATGTATACGTAGGGCGGCAGTGTCGTATAACAGGAATAAGGAACTGGTATGGTAACCTAAAGATCACGGGTTCACTTCCTGGATAGGGCGGCAGTGTCGTATAACAGGAATAAGGAACTGGTATGGTAACCTAAAGACCACAGGTTCACTTCCTGGATAGGGCGGCAGTGTCGTATAACAGGAATAAGGAACTGGTATGGTTACCTAAAGATCACGGGTTCACTTCCTGGATAGGGCGGCAGTGTCGTATAACAGGAATAAGGAACTGGTATGGTAACCTAAAGATCACGGGTTCACTTCCTGGATGGGACCCTGCCGTTGTACCCTTGAGAAAGGTACTTAACCTGAATTGCTTCAGTATACTGTATATCCAGCTGTATAAATGGTTGCAATGTGAATGCTAGGCAAGAAGTTGTGTAAGTTGCTCTGCTTAAGAGTGTCTGCTGTAATGTAATGCGTAAATCACATGCCTTTTTACATTGCATTACATTACAGGCATTTAGCAGACGTTCTTATCCAGAACGACTTACACAACTTTTTATGTAGCAAACTCTTGTTAGCAGTGACACATTAACACATCCTACTCTAACTTTATGACTTCCAGGGACTTATTACAACATATTCAAAAAGCAGGATGAAACTAACATAACAACATTTAAACAAATGTCATATTTACCAGACATGGACACAACCCGGTAAATACGTGGGGTACCTAATACTTGTTGAATAATTCCAAATGGGTCTAAAATGATTTCTTGCGTGGGAAAGGCTTGGATTATGCCCCCACATGAACTGATGGCTGATTAAAGGCTCTGACAGATCCGAAGCTGAGGTTATTTTCCCACAGGGATTAAACAGCCATCAGCTCCCACAATCCCACAATCCCTCAGCATGGACTACGCACTCCCATGAACTTGCGTGCCGCCTCATGACTGACTGACAGCAGGAGCCCACAGAACAGCAGTGTGGTCACAGTAAGCCAGTCCAGCAGGAGCCCACAGAGCAGCAGTGTGGTCACAGTAAGCCAGTTCAGCAGGAGCCCACAGAACAGCAGTGTGGTCACAGTAAGCCAGTCCAGCAGGAGCCCACAGAGCAGCAGTGTGGTCACAGTAAGCCAGTTCAGCAGGAGCCCACAGAGCAGCAGTGTGGTAGTCACAGTAAGCCAGTTCAGCAGGAGCCCACAGAGCAGCAGTGTGGTCACAGTAAGTCAGTCCAGCAGGAGCCCACAGAGCAGCAGTGTGGTCACAGTAAGCCAGTTCAGCAGGAGCCCACAGAGCAGCAGTGTGGTCACAGTAAGCCAGTTCAGCAGGAGCCCACAGAACAGCAGTGTGGTCACAGTAAGCCAGTTCAGCAGGAGCCCACAGAGCAGCAGTGTGGTCACAGTAAGCCAGTTCAGCAGGAGCCCACAGAACAGCAGTGTGGTCACAGTAAACCAGTTCAGCAGGAGTCCACAGAGCAGCAGTGTGGTCACAGTAAGCCAGTTCAGCAGGAGCCCACAGAGCAGCAGTGTGGTCACAGTAAGCCAGTTCAGCAGGAGCTCACAGAGCAGCAGTGTGGTAGTCACAGTAAGCCAGTTCAGCAGGAGCCCACAGAGCAGCAGTGTGGTCACAGTAAGCCAGTTCAGCAGGAGCCCACAGAGCAGCAGTGTGGTCACAGTAAGCCAGTTCAGCAGGAGCCCACAGAACAGCAGTGTGGTCACAGTAAACCAGTTCAGCAGGAGTCCACAGAGCAGCAGTGTGGTCACAGTAAGCCAGTTCAGCAGGAGTCCTTCAGTGATTACGAAGTCCACTGCATAGTTTCTGGCTTCATATAGGAGCTGTCAGATAGAGCAGTATTTGCCATTATTTCCAGCGGCTCTGAATGAGCACTGTAATGTAAGCCACACATTCACCAATCCCTCTTCTACACCTGGGTCACAGGAGGTGCTGGAACCTATCCCAGCATACATTGGGCAAGAGGCAGGAATCATTTGCCAGACCATCACAGGGCACCCACACTATTCACTCACACAGTCATACCTATGGGCAATTTAGACTTTCCAATTCACCTAATCTGCATGTCTTTGGACTGTGGGAGGAAACCACAGTTCCTGGAGGAAACTCCCCGCAGACACGCAAACATGCAAACTCCACACAGAAAGGCCCAGGCCAGATTCGAACTCAGGACCTTCTTGCTGTGAGGCGACAGTGCTACTCAATGAAAACGGAAAAGCCCAGGGCTGCGTTTCCGAGTTTTGATGTACCTTAATGTTCTACGAAGGTATGTAAGGTATACCTTTCAAAGGGAAACCGTTTTTTTACGAGTGTTTCCCAGACTATACCTTAACAGTTGCCTTAAGGGACACTTCCAAAGGTATGTCGTAAGTTGGAGCTGGCCTTCACTGTGGTGCTGAAAAGTTTATCAATCGATGCCAAGCGAATGGATTGTCTCACTTGTAAAGGCTTATGAATGACGTTTTAATATAACAAGTGCTGTCATAATCATTTTACATCAATCTAATATTGCAGAAGAGGAAGCTATGCCTACTAAAGATCATCTGCTAATCTCTTTAAGAGTCAAAACAAGACCTTGTGATAGTTTCAATCAATAAATGTAGGCTACAAAAGATAAAATAAAGAGCATCAATCGGGACATATACGCCATAGTCGGGGACTTCTTGGAAGCTCAGGAAAAAGGATATAGGCTACATATGGGTGAATTATTTTGTTCTTATTGAAACAAAGGTCTAATGCTCATTTGTTTTTGTCACACAATATATAGGCAACTGTAGCAGCATATCCACTGATTCCCGCGGACTTTTCTATGCAGTGCAAAAATGATCGTCGATGAAAGGCAAAAGTGCGACTTTGGAAATTGATCATGATTAATTTTATACTGGGTATGCATTATGAATAGGCCTACCTGTTAAAGTGATATGTTCATCCACCTTGATTTGCTGTTGAATAGTCTTGAGTTTAACCAAGAATATCATTATTGGGTTGTTTACTGAAAATCGTAAAACAACATGGGAAGGAAAAAATGTTCTGTAATGTTGATATTTACCCAGTGCTATTTTATTTTATATAGGAGGTGTGAGCTAAAGTAAAGGGATGTAGATTATTTGTACTGTTTGTTCATGATGAGCCACCGTACCTGCATGTGTGTTTATGTCTAGGCCAATCAACGTGCTTTAGTTCCGCCTAGTTCGGTCATGCAAGTATACTCACTCAGTGTGGGCTTTGCTCACACGGTTTTATATGCTTAATAAACCGGCGGTTTGTTCCAAGTCAGTGTGATCATTGACTCACACACAAACAAACTAATAGCTACAGGGCATGCAGTCAGAAAAGCCATATCCTCAGTAAGCTCCACTACATAAAAATAATATATGCTTATTTTTTTCACAAATTGAATTAGTATTATGGATAGGCCCTATACTTTATTACCATTATGATGGGAATAGACAGGTGAAACGACAACATTTTCATGACGTGCTATGCACAAAAACGTTGATTGGATAATTAATTTTCGTAAAGTTAATATTAAACTATCTATGTCATTTTCACATGCAGATGTGCTACTAGATGCGCACTGTAGTACAACTGTCGGTTTGAAAAGCAAAATGTTGGCATAATAAGCCTAAAACTGTGACAGGATGAGCAGAGCGCATCGCTAAGGGACAGCTTACGAGTGCCTCAGACCACCCTTTTAAAGGTATACCTTTCAGAAGGTAGCACGGGATCATTTTTCTGAGCTTTCAGATGATTTCAGCACAGCAGACACCTTACACTTCCATCAGCATCTGAAGTCTGGTCTGAGCTGCTGAGGCTTATATTATTTTTTCATAATTGTCCATTTATTACCTGTGAAGCACATTCAAGTACAGTTCTCTGCTGTAAAATAGTAGAGCTGGAATCAGGTCAATTAAATATTAACCCAATTTACAAGATTGAAACAATCTTAAATTTGATCATGAATTATGCACACAGACTCATATTAGTAAATTAGTATGTGAACATAAAAGAGCCTTTACTGTAGTTTTTTGCTTAGCCGTGGGTGGATCACAATGACTCAATATACGCGAACGTACATTCCAAACTGGGGAACTAATAAAAGGAACAAACTGTTAAAATGAGAGTTGACAAAGAATGAACCTTCCCTTACGGGAATGGAAAATGCTCAAAATGTTTGAAATAAAAATTACACAAATTACTGCCTGAAAGTAAAAATATAAACTAGTTTAAAAAAAATTGAAAATGAGCAAACCTGCTCTTGGAACTACGCTGAAATTGAAAACCAAAATTGGAAACTAAATAAAAAATAAAGACTAGTGAAACATTTGAGGTTACTCAGATAGGCTTGTTAATGTAGTTAAAATGTAATGTAGATTTTTTAAACTGAAACATGTACTGCAGATATGCCTTTATACGTGTATCCAAACACAGATAGATTTTGATCGTATCAAAGAAACAAACAAATCAAACAAATTCTGATTAGAAAAAAATTATGTCAAAATGTTTGTGAGAACATCTGTAAGCACAGCTGATGATCATATCTGATGATTTATGGATGATGCCCAATGACTCCCATGGGATGATGCCCATACCACGGATGACGGATCCACTACCATGTCTGAGTTGACCACAGGAATTGTTGCTTGAAGGCTTCCTTTGGCTCTCTATAAAAGTCAATGGTGTAAAAAAAAAAAATAGTAAAAGTGTAACTGTCTGCCTGTCCCCGTCAGTGGACTTGGATTTTACAAATACTTTACTGTGAATAATATTTACTTTATTATAATTTCAAAAACATTAACATATTTATATATTTTGCAAGCTATTCCATTTCCCTTACCCCCCCAGTACCCCCACCATGGAACACTGTCAGTACCATGTAAATATCTGTATGTGGTGTGGAAAGGTATCAGTGCCTGCGTAGGAGAGGAAGGTATCAGTACCTGCGTATGAGAGAAAGGTATCAGTGCCTGCATAGGAGAGAAAGGTACCAATGCCTGCGTAGGAGAGGAAGGTATCAGTGCCTGCGTAGGAGAGGAAGGTATCAGTACCTGCGTATGAGAGAAAGGTATCAGTGCCTGCGTAGGAGAAAGATATCAGTGCCTGCGTAGGAGAAAGATATCAGTGCCTGCGTAGGAGAGAAAGGTATCAGTGCCTATGTAGGAGAGGAAGGTATCAGTACCTGCGTATGAGAGAAAGGTATCAGTGCCTGCGTAGGAGAGAAAGGTACCAATGCCTGCGTAGGAGAGAAAGGTATCAGTGCTTACGTAGGAGAGAAAGGTATCAGTGCCTGCGTAGGAGAGAAAGGTATTAGTGCCTGTGTAGGAGAGGAAGGTATCATTACCTGTGTAGGAGAGAAAGGTATCAGTGCCTGTGTAGGAGAGGAAGGTATCAGTACCTGCGTATGAGAGAAAGGTATCAGTGCCTGCATAGGAGAGAAAGGTATCAGTGCCTGCGTAGGAGAGAAAGGTATCAGCGCCTGTGTAGGAGAGAAAGGTATCAGCGCCTGCGTATGAGAGAAAGGTATCAGTGCCTGCGTATGAGAGAAAGGTATCAGTGCCTGCGTAGGAGAGAAAGGTATCAGCGCCTGTGTAGGAGAGAAAGGTATAAGTGCCTGCGTAGGAGAGAAAGGTATCAGTGCCTGCGTATGAGAGAAAGGTATCAGTGCCTGCATAGGAGAGAAAGGTATCAGTGCCTGCATAGGAGAGAAAGGTATCAGTGCCTGTGTAGGAGAGAAAGGTATCAGCGCCTGCGTATGAGAGAAAGGTATCAGTGCCTGTGTAGGAGAGGAAGGTATCAGTACCTGCGTATGAGAGAAAGGTATCAGTGCCTGCATAGGAGAGAAAGGTATCAGTGCCTGCGTAGGAGAGAAAGGTATCAGCGCCTGTGTAGGAGAGAAAGGTATCAGCGCCTGCGTATGAGAGAAAGGTATCAGTGCCTGCGTATGAGAGAAAGGTATCAGTGCCTGCGTAGGAGAGAAAGGTATCAGTGCCTGCGTAGGAGAGAAAGGTATCAGCGCCTGTGTAGGAGAGAAAGGTATAAGTGCCTGCGTAGGAGAGAAAGGTATCAGTGCCTGCGTATGAGAGAAAGGTATCAGTGCCTGCGTAGGAGAGAAAGGTATCAGTGCCTACGTAGGAGAGAAAGGTATCAGTGCCTGCGTAGGAGAGAAAGGTATCAGTGCCTGCGTATGAGAGAAAGGTATCAGTGCCTGCGTAGGATAAAGGTATCAGTGCCTGCGTAGGAGAGAAAGGTATCAGTGCCTGCATAGGAGAGAAAAGTATCAGTGCCTGCGTAGGAGAGAAAGGTATCAGTGCCTGCGTAGGAGATAAAAGCATGGCTGACTCACTGCAGTGGTGAAGTTTGTCTGGGGCCAAGGATTTTTTTTTTGCTTTTTTCGAATTAGACTCGTGGTGGCTAAGAGAAACAGCAACGCAACTGACGGTAACTGTCGCCAACCCTGCACGGCCATTCAACGCACTCCTCCCCTCTCAGGGAGCTGAGAGGTACTTATCGCCATTTTAAAAATGTTCACCACTGGGACCCGTTACTCTCACAGCTCCGACTCAGTTTAGAAATGGTGGATCATACAGTTCTCCTATTTTTAGATTTGTCCCTTGATGTGTCTGAGAAAGCTTGACAGCACAGGGTGACCTTTCCCAATGCCCCCGCTCCCCCCGCACTTTGAATGTCATTGATTTTATTGGCAATGCAGTGTTGTTTTAGAAAGAGTAATGCTTGCCATTTTGCCATTGGTAATAACCTGTACGCTGCCTGGAAAGAAACTGACATCTTCTCCTGTGCACTTGGATAAAGGGTGCTGGCCGTGTGACATTTATTCTGATTTTAACCAAAATCTCTTGTGGTCACGCTCTTTCAGAAATATTGAACAACAAAACATTTTGTATATTGCATGTATAACACACACACACACACACACACACCTCATGTGCAGTTAAGTCAGATATGCTTGATTGTAAGGTTAAAAAAATAAACAGACTCTGCAGATCTCCAGGCCCAGGGCTGGGGACCCCAGCGGACCCTGTGTCTCTCCAGGCCCAGGGCTGGGGACCCCAGCAGACCCTGTGGCTCTCCAGGACCAGGGCTGGGGACCCCAGTAGTCCCTGCATCTCTCCAGGACCAGGGCTGGGGACCCCAGCAGACCCTGTGTCTCTCCAGGACCAGGGCTGGGGACCCCAGTAGATCCTGTGGCTCTCAAAGACCAGGGTAAGGGAAAATTTGTACTGGTAGACAGGGGTGCTATGTGTGTGTGTGTGTGTGTTGGGGGGCCAGTGCTTAGGATGATTCCAAGGGCCCTGACTGACCAGGGCTCGCAAAAAAATTAGAACCTAGGATTTCCTGGGTCGACGGGGCCCAAAATCCATGGTAGCTCTCCTGCAGGCAGGCATTGTATCTGACCAAAATCAACAGATTCTACATATGGATTAAACATAACGTTGACGGGCCTGATCAATGGCAGCATCCTCCAAAGCATTCTAAAATGGAGAAAGCCTGATTTTTATGGTTCAGCCAACAGGCAAAGCCACATGTGCATGCATGCTGGCCATATTTACACATGCAAGTTTGCTTTGTTCCACCACCAGCAGCTTTATCCCCTAGTCTGAGCTGCTGACATAAAGCTGGTACTCAGGCTCTGGGATCTTTCCACATTTTGCTGGATTTTTGTTTTATTTGATTTTATTTGACACTGATTAAATGTGAAAAATACTGAAATCAGATACGTGTCAGCAAATATTTGGTGGAAGCACCTGTCCAGGCGCTGTATTTATGATGGGCTGATTCTCTGGTAAATAAATAAAAAGCTACAGCATACTACTCTGTTACATAGTAATGAGAAAAAAGTCTCATTTTTGCAAAAGGCTGAAAACTTCAGAACCGAATGATATAAACTTTTGTGCTAAAAAATGACAGGTTTCTATGAATCATAATGTAAAATTAGCACAAAGAGTTGCTCGATGTTGAAATGTACAATGTAACGCATGCTTTGGGCTTTCACACTCGCCATCTGCGTACGCTTGGAAATCTGCCGTCTCTCTCTCTCAGTGTCACACAGATGAAGCCATCGCTTCCCTGGATTCCTGCCAGTTTCAGGAAGTCGTTTCCCTCAGAATTCGTCAGAAACTCTGTGTTGTCCACCACAACGCAAGCTCGCCGCTCGAGTGAAGTCGATGATAACTGTGATGAGGATAACCACATAGGAAACGGCCTGTTAAATTGGCGCTGAGTGCTTTGCTTGCAATGTAAATGATGTTGGAGCTAAACTGTCTTTACAGGCCAACAGTACCAATGTCAATTATTACATCCTCATCACGGCAGATTGGGGGAAAACAGGAAAAACAAGCTTGGGCTGTGTGTGTGTGTGTGTGTGTGTGCGTGCGCATGTGCACGTGTGTGTGTGTGTGTGTGTGTGCGTGCTTGTATGTATAGCGCATACATTGTCTGTGTGTGTGTATGTGTGTGTGTGTGCGTGTGTGTGTGTAGTGCATACACGGTCTGTGTGTGTGCGTATGTGTGTATAGTGCATACATGGTGTGTGGCCGTGTGTAGTTTGTACATGGTGTGTGTGCATACTGTGTATAAGGTGTGTGTGTTTGTGTGTATAGTGTGTACAGTACATGGGGGGTCTGTCTGTGTGTGTGTGTGCAAGTGTGTAGAATTTGTACACGGTGTGCGCATATTGTGTATAAGGTGTGTTTGTGTGTATAGTGTGTACTTGGTGTGTGTGTGTGTAGTGTGTACATTGTGTGTGCATAGTGTGTACATGATGTGTGTGTATAGTGTGTGTATAGTGTATACATGTTGTGTAGGTATTGTCTGTACAAGGTGTGGGTGTGGGTGTAGTGTGTACATGGTGTGTGTGTGTATTGTGTGTACATGATGTATGTGCTTTGTGTGTACATGGTGTATGTGTAGTGTATACATGGTGTGTGTGCGTGTATAGTGTATACATGGTGTGTGTATAGTGTTTACATGGTTCATGTGTGTAGTGTATACATGGTGGGTGTATAGCATGTACATGGTGTGTGTGCATTGTGTGTACATGGTGTGAATAGTGTATACATGGTGTGTGTACATGGTGTGTGTATAGTCTGTGATGTGTCTATAGTGTGTACATGAGGCGTGTGTGTAGTGTATACATGGTGTATGGGTGTAGTGTATCTCATAAAAAACACGTTTTCAACGTACAAAAATGCCAAGTTACTCACTCATACAAGACATACACTGTTTATAACTCATTCATTCAGACTGCCAAAATCCAGGCCTGCCATTAAAAGTATTGATATCAAAATGATGCCAAGTTATGGTACTACAAACAATATAGGCTATCTTGCCTCACCTAAATTAAATAAGATGTATTCCAAAGCAATGCTACCCAATATTTCCTCAATTCTTTCAAGTCACTTGGCCATGTGTTTTGTAATCTCATAAAAAACACATTTTCAATGTACAAAAATGCCAAGTTACTCACACATACAAGACAGACACCGTCTATGACTCATTCATTCAGACTGTCAAAATCCAGGTCTGCCATTAAAAGTATTGATATCAAAATGACGCCAAGTTACAGTACTACAAACAATATAGGCTATCTTGCCTCACTGAAATTAAATAAGATGTATTCCAAACCAATGCTACCCAATATTTATTCAATTCTTTCAAGTCAGTTGGCCCTGTGTGTATAAGCATGCAGTACTGTTTAGGAGTTTCGGTTTGCTATGTAAAACAGTGGCTGTGACAAAGGGTGCGGTGGCGTAAGTGTAAACGCATCAGAAACGCAGGTGACATATGGCCAGTGTATGTACTCACGGATTTGACGGCCATCCAACGAGTCTTGATTGACAAAAGAATCAGCAAGCCCGTAGAATTAGAGCTCCCTAGGTCGCAACTTGTAAATGGTAAACGGACTGCATTTATATAGCGCTTTTATCCAAAGCTCTTTACAATTGATGCCTCTCATTCGCCAGAGCAGTTCGAGGTTAGGGGTTAGGGGTTAGGTGTCTTGCTCAAGGACACTTCGACACGCCCAGGGCGGGGTTTGAACCGGCAACCCTCCGACTGCCAGACAATCGGTCTTACCTCCTGAGCTATGTCGCCCCATACACAACTTCTGTACCCTGCTGTCCTGCTCCGTTGTGTTATTTCGTGGAGATGCACTTTTAGTGTTTGTAAGGTTTATAAGGCATTTTGATAGGCTTATCTGCAGGTGGGAATCCTCTTCGCTGTTTTGCTAAGCTAGAACCGGAAAACTTGATAGTGGAGAATAGGAGGAGACGCATATGTCCCAGCAGGCTTTGCATATGAGAAAATAACAACAGTGTGAGAGAAATTAGGATGAAATGATGAAATTGCGTAGTTGAAACAATATGTTTTTAGCAGAATGGGAATGTAGGTGAAGGTTGACATGATCATAGACTATAGTGCGAAGTAAATGAAGTGACCGTGAGCGAGCTTAGTTTCCTTATCGAACGGTATATATAACATTCGGTATAAGGCATTAGTTGTTAAAGTGGAGGGTTAAGTGATGTGTGAAATCTATTGCACTGATGTGCTTTTCTCATGTTCAGTACTAGGAGTTATACTTATGAGTGAGTCATGATTTTAAATGTAATGTTTTAATGGGGAGTTGCAGAACGTACTTACGTAGTAATTGTTTGTATGTGGCTAGATAGAGAACAGGGCGAGGTAACATGAATGTAGAAACGTGACGTTTGCTGATAAGAAGGTTTTGTACGGTAGCCAAGTGAAGAAATATAGTTAGAAATGACACAGTGGTGAACTGGTGTACCTTTTTAATAAAAGGAATACATTTGCCGTCATGAAATGCATATGGGTGGCCGTGAGTGAGTTTTGGTAAAGCAAGTATAAGCGTAAGAAAACGTTAGTGTAAAAGAGGAAATCATCTGCCTGAGGGCGAGGCGGGATTCAATTCTTCAACCGGAGGTTTACTAGTCTGTGACTTTGTTAGTGCAGCACCATGACATAGCTATGCAATGCGTGAAATATCATTAGCAAACCTGTCCGTGGTTTTAAAGAAGAACACAGGCCAGTAAGCACAGAAGAGCTCCCGTTGAATCAACATGGCTCTGCAATATTGTAGCCGGTTAATAACTGAACGTGCAGACGGTACATCATAATGCAGTGTATACGTTCGGTGAACGGCGGGTCGATATGGTGCAAAAGCAATAACTGAGAAGTAGTAGACAATTATTAGTGAGGGTAAAAGCAGGTTAAAGAAACATGTTTCCAGCTAGGCTTGAACCTACAACCCCATGTTCCCAAGACTGTAACCTTGCCCACTAGGCCACAGGCAGACTAGCTGTTTAATCTGGAAATGTTTCAGAATAAGAAGATATATGGGTATTTTGCGTGTGTATGCACGTTTTTGATTGGGTCATGTCGGTGAAGATTTGGCTGGTGTCGGTAAAATGTCCAATGGGGAGACATTTTGTTTGTGGGATAGCCGGCAGGAAAAATAAGAATGAGAAGAAGAAGAAGAAGAAGAAAACGCTAAATCCCCTTAGTTTGGGGCTTTATTGTGTGGACATGTGAAGTTGTTTATGAATTATGTCTGTTGAAATGGGGTGAGAATGTACAGAATTTTAGGGCTGAGTGTCCGTGGCTGTTGTGGTTATTTCTGTGGGGAACCCTGAAAAGTGCCAAATTCTCGGTGCTGTATAGGTATGGGGCATGCCCCCGCCAAGGCGTAACTTGGCGGGATGGCATACCTGCCATCCCAATACATTGTGTGTGCATAGTGTGTACATGATGCGTTTGTGTAGTGTGTACATGGTGAGTGTATAGTGTGTGCATGATGTGTGTGCATTGTGTATGTGTAGTGTATACATGGTGTATGTGTGTGTGTATAGTGTGTACATGGTGTGTGTGCATGGTGTATGTGTAGTATATACATGGTGTATGTGTAGCGTGTACATGGTGTGTGTGTGCATTGTGTGTACATGGCGTGTGTAGTGTGTATTGTGTGTGCATGGTGTATGTGTAGTGTATACATGGTATGTGTGTATAGTGTGTAGTGTGTGTAGTGTATACATGGTAAATGGACTGCATTTATACAGCTTTTATCCAAAGCGCTTTACAATTGATGCCTCTCATTCACCCTTTCACACACACACACACACACACACACACACACACACCAACGGTGAAAGGCTGCCATGCAAGGTGCCAATCAGGTAATTGGGAGCAATTAGGGGTTAGGTGACTTGCTCAGGGGCACCTCGACACGCCCAGGGCGGGGGATGGAACTGGCAACCCTCCAACTGCCAGACAACTGATCTTACCTCCTGAGCTATGTTGCCCCATGGTGTGTGTGTGTGTGTGTGTGTATAGTAATTGTGTGTGCATGCATGGTGTGTGGGCATAGTGTGTGCATGTAGCGTGTACATGGTATAGCATATAATAGCAAGATCTTATAGCCAGTAAAGAGAATGTTCCCATTTCTTAGTTCTAGTAAGGACTTTAGCAGCTACATTATTATTTTTTTTGTGCCATTTTCTCTCCAATTTAGTCGCTATACCAATTCCCCGTGTGTATCACAGCCCTGGTCGATGCGCTATCCTCTGTTGGTCTGGGGAGGGTGTAGACTACCACATGGAGTCGTGGAGGAGGCATGTGGTGTGTGAAGCCAGCCGCTTCTTTTCACCTGACAGTGAGGAGTTTCACTGGGAGAGCGTAACGTGCGCGGAGGTTCATGCTCTCCCACAGATCCCCTCCTTGATGAACAGACGCCCTGACAAACCAGTAGGAGTTGCTAATGCAACGATCAGGGCTCATACCCTCACTGGCGTCCCACCCGCGAAGACTGCGTGAACATTATGTTCGTAGGAACGTCTGACCAAGCCGCTGCCGGGGACTGAACCCGGGTCTCTGCAGTGGTAGGCGAGTGCTTATACCTCTACACTACCCAGACGGCCCTCTAGCAGCTGCATTCTGTACAAGTTGGAGACGTTTCAAGGCCAAGTTTTGAGTAGGAACGGGGATTATTCAGATTGTCTTGTATAAGCTTTGAAAAGTAAATAGACCTTGCATTGGAGAGGGGAATGCTTATAGGCACCAAGACTCTCTTTCCAGGCCAGGTGATATACCTGCACTTCAGTGGAATGTCACTTGCATTCCAGTTGGCGAGACTTCTGTTTAAGAGCCCGTGTATGGTCAGTATACCAAGGTGCAAGTCTCTTCTCAATAACTTTTTTACTTTTCAATGGAGCAACTATATCAAGGGTTTTACGTAATGCAATAGCCAATCCCTCTGCTAGAGTATCAATAGACATGGAGGAAGGTGAAACATCTAAATCAAAGTATTCCGGAATTGTATCAATAAAGTTTCTAGCAGTGGTAGTAGTAATGTTGAGACCTGTGTACATCTTAGGTTCAGATGTTATGGGGTTAAAGGTTCATTAATAACACTTCAAATGAATCAAATTGATAATCTGGTTTGTAAATTTCATGAATAAGGGCATTGTAAATAGAGGCAACACCACCGCCTCTTCGACAGAGACAGGGGATTTGACTATATATGAAACCAGGCAGAGAGGACTCACGGAAAAGTTCTCATCCACTTTCAGCCATGTTTCAGTGAGACATAATGACATTAACACTAGAAGCGCCGTGACGGGTCAGATTGACCCACACTGAGATATTTCGGAGTTTAGGATTTTTTTTCATTTAGGTACCAGCAAGCTACATACGACAATAATCAGTGATTGGCTTATTCACAAGAGCTGCCTTAGAATGAAGGGCTCTTATGTTTAGTAATCCAAGTTTCAAAATATTATTATTTCTGGAATTAATAACCATAAGTTTTGTCTGAATATATCTAATTTTTGTGGCAAACTTCATGAATTTTAGAATTTTTTTTTTTTTTTTGAATATGGGGGACATACGCAGTCTCAATATAGTAAAGTTTATTCTGCAGTCTGCGTTGGGCAGAATGTCTGAGACCAGGCCTTGGCTGTGAATAATCAATTTAGAGAATTCAAACTAGAGGCTATGTTTCTATATAGAACATTGGTACCCTCACAGGATGGGTGAATGCCATCTCTGCTCAAAAGACCGGACTTGCCCCAAAAACTCCACCACTTATCTATAAAAACCATGTTGTTTGATGCACACCACTCGGCTAACTAGCGATTTAATGACAATAATCTGCTATATATTTTGTTGCCGCACTAAAATATGTGTTTAGTGTGCACATGGTATGTGTTAGTGTGTGTACATAGTGTGAATATGGTGTGTGTATCTTGTACATGGTGTTTGTGGATGTGTCATGTACATGGTGTGTGTGAGACAGTGTGATTTCCCCCTGGGAAAGCGTGATTTTACCATGGGACTGTGTGCTTTATCACCGGGGACAGTGTGATTTCCCCCTGGGACAGTGTGATTTCCCTCAGGGATACCATGACTTCCCTCTTGACAGTGTGATTTCTCCACTGGTACAGTTTGATTTCCCCTGGTACAACATGATTCCTGCCCTGGCACAGCGTGATTTATCCCCTGGCACAGCTTGATTTCTCCCCAGGACAGTGTGATTTCCCGCAGGAATACCATGATTTCCCTCTTGACAGTGTGATTCCTGCCCTGAGACAGTGTGATTACCTCTTGGAACAGCATGGTTTCTCCCCTGGGACAGTATGATTTCCCCTGGGGACAGTGTGATTTCCTTCTTACAGCATTCCTGCCCTGGCACAGTGTGATACCTGACCTGGCACAGTGTGATTTCCCCCTGGGACAGCGTGATTCCTGCCCTGGCACAGTGTGATTTCCCACTTGGCCAGTGTGATCCCCACCCTAGCACAGTGTGATTTCCCCCTGGGACAGTGTGATTTCTGCCCTGGAACAGTGTGATTTCCCCCTGGCCCAGTGTGTTTTCTGCCCTGCACAGCATGATTTCAGGGTTAATAACAGATCATTTATACTCCCACTTCTGCACTTTGGGACAACAAGCATAAACACAAGGTTCAGCAAGGTTGAACACAATTGGTTGAAAGTGACCTATTGAATGACCCTACTCAATAAGGTCATTCTTTGTGAGTCCTGAAACACAATTGTCATTATAAGATGGTTGTTATTAATAGTAACATTGATTATATATTATTTTCTAAATTTAGCAACCCCCTTTGTCAAGTGACTTACAGGATGGAACAGAAGCTAAGTGTAATAAATAAAAAGGCAATGAATATGGCTTAAATAAAAAAGGAAGTCAGATCAGCTGAAAATATTTAAAAAAAAAACAAAAACATTTCAGTTCCCATGCTCATTTCCATGCTTTTGCAACACCAATATAAATTTTGTCATGGCAAAAAAGCATGTCATTATAAGCATTTCAATAGTATTCTCTCTCTCTCTCTCTCTCTCTCTCTCTCGATCTTTCTCGATCTCTCTCTTTTTTCCCTCTCTCTTTCTCTCTCTCTCTCACACTCACATACAGATGGACAGACCTGCTGAATGTACATTTTCCCATTTTGCACTGTAGCCACTTGAGAATTCAAATCAATGTGAGAGGTAGTGTGATCTACAGCACATCTATTTATAGGCTGAACCACACTCATGAAGACAATGACGGGTGATACACGTGTTCAGCTGTAGAATCGCCCATTGATCCTTCTGCGTTCATACAACTTCATTCTTGTTCTCCATTTGGTTTTTTCTTACCATGAAGCCATCTGGCATCCTTTTGGATCTATGGAAAACGTATTGGCCACAGTCTCTCTGCCGGCAACCTCTTATTCAACAACAGTGTCTAATCATGTGAATAATCAATGGGAAACCTCTGCACAAGCAAACAGTTGATTTATCTTGCAGCGGAGAGGCAGAAAGAAAGAACTGCAAATCCCTGAGGACCAAGGGCTTGTCTTCAGCCTGCTTGCTGCTATATTGATTCAAACAGATCCACAAAAAACAATGCAAGACTTGACTACCTTCCAAATGGCCTGTAATTTGGCAAGCATAATTACATCTATATGCAATCTGCAAAGGCAGTACAAATTATCTCGGGGTGGAATTACTGCCCATTAACTGTTTTCTTAATGGTGGTGGCACCTGTTCGAACACATCACATAATGTAGATTTAAATCTTTAAAATTCTTTCTTTTCATATACATTGACCTCTACATTCATATTGTGCCATTTTGCTATAGGTGATAAACTCTGTTACGAGCTATGCACTGACTTCTCAATGCACAAGGAAAATGGTCTACATGCCAGCCAGGGAGTCAGTGATTGTCCATGTAAACCAGGGAGTCAGTGATTGCCCATGTAACCCAGGGAGTCTGTGATTGCCCATGTAACCCAGGGAGTCAGTGATTACACATGTAAGATGTCTTATGTTCTAGATGGGCTGAATGACCTGTTCTCCTCATTATGCATTCTTATGTTCTTATGTTCTAGATGGGCTGAATGGTCTGTTCTCCTCATTATTTATTCTAATGCTCTTATGTTCTAGATGGGCTGAATGGCCTGATTTCCTCATTATTTATTCTTATGTTCTTATGTTCTAGGTGGGCTGAATGGCATGTTCTCCTCATTATTTATTCTTATGCTCTTATGTTCTAGATGGGCTGAATGGCCTGTTTTCCTCATTATTTATTCTTATGCTCTTATGTTCTAGATGGGCTGAATGGCTTTTCGGTTTGTCCTGCCATTGTAAGAGTGAGTGTTTTCCTCCCCAATTGGGATGCTTTGGATTTTGCATTTCACTGGATTGTTATGGGTTCAGATTTTTATTGGTCTTGCCTCTGTAATAAGGGAAAAAAAATCTAATTGAACTTAATTAAATTCAGGCCAAAAGGCATGAGTAGGGAACCCCAGCAGCCTATAGTCTGGAGTCTGAAGGATTAAACCAACATAAGGACCGTTGACCTGTAATCTGTGACCTAAATGTTGAGCATCAGAGTGGAGCGATTCTCCTTCCTGTTCCCTCAGTCCTCCATGTCTGCAACACAAAGGGGAGGGGCTTATTGATCAAGAGGCGGGATTTACACTGACATTGAGCAGCTCCATTGATTGGATCTGATAACCTCCAGGAGCAATGCAGTGGTTGAAGACAGGTCTTGTTTAAATTAACTCATGAAGGGTTAATTAGGAGCTTCTTGGAGCTCAATACATCCGTATTGATCTGCATGTATTTCACTGAAGAGGAAGCCTTGTTCCCACTGGTAGGATTTTGAGGAACTAAGTGCTAAAGGTGCTATGTCTAACTTTTAAACATAGATAATAATAAAAAACACCTCCAAAGCTTGCAGAAAGATGTGCAGTAAAAGTATTGCTTTTCCTCAAAAAATTTTCAAATGTACACTACATGGCCAAAAGTATGTGGACACCCATTCTAATTTGTGCGTTTGGTCATTTCAGCCACACCCAGTGCTAACAGGTGCATAAAATCAAGCATACAGCCATTCAATCTCCATAGACAGGCAGTCGAATGGGTCGTATTGAAGAGCTCAGTGATTTTCAATGTGGCTCTGTCATCGGATGCCACCTCTTCAGCAATGCAGTTTATAAAATTTCTGACTTACTTGAGCTGCCCTAGTCAACTGTAAGTGCTTTTATTGTGAAATGGAAACGTCTAGGAGCAATAACAGCTCAGCCGCGGAATGGGTAGGCCACACAAGCTCACAGAAAGGGCCTGCCAAATAAAGAAGCATGTAGCTTGTAAAAATCATTTATCTTCGGTTGCAATACTCAATACCAAGTGCCCCACAGCCTCTGGAAGCAACATCTGCACAAGAACTGTTTGTCAGGAACTTCATGAAATGGGTTTTTATGGCCGAGCAGCCTCAAACAAGCCTAAGATCATCATGTGCAATGCTAAGCATTGGCTGGATTAGTGTGAAGCACACCGCCATTTGACTCTGGGAAATTGAAACACATTCTGTGGAGTGATGAATTGCACTTCACTATCTGGCAGTCTGACGGAAAAATCTGTGAGTTTGTTGAATGCCAGGAGAACACTACCTGTCAGAATGCATGTGACAATTGCAACGTTTGAAGTTCCAGTCAAGTGAAAACTTGCTACAGCATACAGTTACAATCTAGAAAATGATGTGCTTCCAACTTTCATGAAGACAGTAAGAATTACATGAGGTATTTTAGAGTAGATTCATGACTAGCTACAGAGTAGTAGGAGGGATATTACTTGAGCAGTTGAAGTGGAGTCCCACAAGGATCAGTGCTGGGGCCACTGTTCTTCCTCATTTACATCGATGACCTTAACAGGAATGTAGAAAGTATGTTAGTCAAATTAGCAGATGATAGAAAACTGGGAGGCCCAGCTAATAGTTTGGAATCTACTAAAATAACTCAAGATTAGATAGATTTAAACAAAATCTAGAAGTGGGCGGAAACCTGGCAAATGAAAATTCAATATAGCCAAATGTAAAGTTTTGCGTTTAGTAAATAAGGCACGATTAATTTATGGGAGGAACAAAATTGAAATGTGCTCAGTTTGAAAAAGACTTGGGAGTAAATGTTGATCAAAACCTTTCAGGTTCTAGGCACTGTGCTGTAGCAGTACAATACTATATAGCCAAATTAGCATATAAATCCAAGGAAGTTGTACTTGAAATACATTTGTTTGACCACACTTGGAGTTTTTTTTTTTTTTTTTGTATGATTTTATTTTTGTTTTGTTATAAACACAAAATATGACATACATTTATCACATACAAAACATCCTAACATTAATACAAAACATCCATACAAACCAAACATTACACACTTGGAGTATTGTGTGCAGTTCTGGTGTCCGTTCTACAAGAAAGAGATAGAGGCTCTGGGAAACGTTCAAAGAAGGGAAATCAAATTGATTCCTGGTATGAAACACAAAAACTAGAAAGAAAGAATTAAGATGCTTAATCTCTTCAAGCTTAGTAAAATGAGACCTAAGGGTGATTTGATTGAGGCTTTGAAATTCATAAAGGATATTAAAAAAGTGGATTTCAAGAGGTTCTTTCGGTTGAGCACTATTAGTAGAACGAGGGAACATACATGGACATTAGTAAAAGGCAAATTCCGTACAGACATTAGAAAGAATTTTTCATGCAGAGAGTAGTCAGTGTGTGTAATAACCTTCCCAGTCACACAGTAGAGGCAGAAACTCTGGGGATTTTCAAGACCAGGTTTGATACAATGTTAGATACTATCTAGTCTGTAAGTAATCAGAGCACTAGGTACAATTTAGTCAGGGAAATGGCGAGCATTGTTGAGCTGAATGGCCTGTTCTCATGGTTCTGGAATGAGATGTTCAACAAGCACCTATGGGTGTGATGTTCAGGTGTCCACATACATTTGGCCATGTAGTGTAGTCACTTCTCACTAGGTGGTTTTGCTGAACTATGTCATCAGGGCGTGGTCATTCCAGAGGCCTCTAATGGAGGGAGACAGGGAGATAAAACAGGTATTGTGTAGTGAAGGAATGCCTAATGGCTATAGCCAAAAAGTGTAAAAGGAAATACAGTGAGCTCCATAATGTTTGGGACAAAGACATTTTTTTTTGTCCCTGATCTGGCTCTGTATTTCACAATTTTGGATTTGCAATCAAAGTACACATTCTGAACTTTTATTTAAGGGTAATTTTATACACTTCTATTTCACCATGTAAAAAATGACAGAACTTTTATGTTTCAGGGCATCAAAACGTTTGGGACATATTAATGTTATATAATTTAGGTTTTCTCTTCAGTATATGATCCACATGTTCAGATGGGAGGCAATGTAAAAAAAAAAAAAGTTTACACCAAATTTAGTAAAATACTCTTTAATAAAAGATGAGAATGTGCACTTTAACCACATGTGAATTGTTCAGTTACAAATCTAAAATTGAGTACAGAGCCAGATCCAAGAAAAATATGTCTTTGTCCCAAACATTATGGAGCTCAATGTACATCCCGTCATACGTGTACATAGAACATAGAACATGTGCACGTGCATTACGCAGTGTACATGTGTTACGCAGTGCATGTGCATTACGCGGTGCACGTGTGTTACGCAGTGCATGTGCATTACGCAGTGTACGTGTGTTACGCAGTGCATGTGCATTACGCAGTGCACGTGTGTTACACAGTGCATGTGCATTACGCAGTGTACGTGTGTTACGCAGTGCACGTGCATTACGCAGTGTACGTGTGTTACGCAGTGCATGTGCATTACGCAGTGCACGTGTGTTACGCAGTGCATGTGCATTACGCAGTGCACGTGTGTTACACAGTGCACGTGCATTACGCAGTGTACGTGTGTTACGCAGTGCATGTGCATTACGCAGTGCACGTGTGTTACGCAGTGCATGTGCATCACGCAGTGCACGTGTGTTACGCAGTGCACGTGCATTATGCAGTGTACGTGTTACGCAGTGCATGTGCATTACGCAGTGTACGTGTGTTACGCAGTGCATGTGCATTACGCAGTGCATGTGTGTTACGCAGTGCATGTGCATTACGCAGTGCACGTGTGTTACGCAGTGCATGTGCATTACGCAGTGCATGTGTGTTCCACAGTGCATGTTTGTTGTGGAGTGCACGTTTTGCCTTACTTCACAGGACATGTGTTATGCAGTGCACGTGTGTCACGGAGTGCGCGTGCACATACTCCCTTTGTTTTAGGCCGTGTAAATGTCTGATCAAAGTGGGGTGCCCAGCTCGCCCTGTGCGACACCCCGTTTTCAAATGGCAGACAATCACAGCTAACCTGCCACACTGGCAGCGGAGCAACTCCACTGAGGTGTCTCCTTCTGATGAGAAACCCAGGAGTGAAGGCCATTACGTGTGTCACCAACAAAGATTTATACAATTACATGAATTAAGCCAACAGAGCAGGTTGAGTCTTTAAACTCAAGGCTCTGTTTTTTCCCTGCACCGGACCCGGATCCAAACTAATAGGACTCTTTAAATTACAGGAGTCTGTCTCTCGTTCCATGCACAATGTTTTTGAATGCATAATGAGTATGGCAGTGAAAGATTAGCTTTAATTAGCTGAATTACACTGTTATTGTCATACAAGGGGTCCTGCTCCTGGCACAAATGTATCAGTCAGACTGGTGGAAGCTCAGCGGAGAATCTGATTGGCTGCCTGGAGAGCAGGTGGGAGAATTCGCAGAATTTGCTGCATGCCTCAAAATACCATTGTACGAAGAAATTTATGTTTTATTTCAGAAATATTATATTGCTCATGTTGTAATGCAGCGGATAATTTAACTGATGCAATTCCCAGCAACTCACAACAGCACCACTGGCAGTCAGGTAATTTATGACCTTTCCAGGAAAACCTCTTACAAAAAACCCACAATGATTAAAGGGGCATGTAGATACAGGAACACAATAAGAGGAAATACTTTATATGAATTGCCCTTCATAAGAGCAATCTAACTCCTTCAAAAGCTTTACAAAAACATTCCTAAACGTGTATGTTAGTAACTACAAATTTACATATGAATTGTGTCACTTTGTATGTTATGGAAATACCTCTCGCTATATCAGTGGTAACATAGCACACCATATATCTATTTGTGGCTATTGAGATAAGCATTTATGAAAGTTTATGTAGTGCTTATGAAGGTGCTACATAGTGCTCATGACAAAACTGCACAGCTGTCCTTAAGGGCCAACCATACCAAGTGTGAGCAAATACGTTTAAGTTACACACATGTACAGGCACCCGTATTAATGATGCAGTAAAGAAAGGCTTTCAGGAGTTTCTGAGCTGACCTTGAAAGTCTACTAAACATAACTAACAATGCCAGATTTAACCACATAGTCATACAATCTCAAATCAAGCTGGCTTGGGGTGGCAAGGAAAGTTTTCAGGTGGAACTGCAGGGCACAGACAGAGGCAAGACAGGCCCCTTTTATTCCCTTGTATTTAATTCAGACTGTGAGTGCAAATGGTTTGACTGCAAAAATTTCTCTTTTCCCTTAAACTTCTGATTTAATCAGAAACTGAGCTAAAATTGAACCAATGGCCAGTTAGTCATTGTAGAATTATTACCAGAGCATGGCATGCTGGTAAATGTGCTAGTCATGATGGTAAAAGTGTTTGGATCTACAGTAAATGTTCTGGTATCTGTGGTAAATGTGGAAGTGTCTGTGGTAAATGTTCTGGTATCGGTGGTAAATGTGCTGCGGTCTGTGGTAAATGTTCTGGTATCTGTGGTAGATGTGCTGCTGTCTGTGGTAAATGTGTGGATCTGTAGTAAATTTGCTGGTGTCTGTGGTAAATGTGCTTGTCTAACTCTCCTCCCCTCTCATTAGCAGATTGGCTTCACCTGGAGAGGAGGCCATAAAGCATGGCTTCACAGCTGATTCAGGTTCTCTCCACTCCTGCCTCGATGGCAGCTGCCGGGCCTTTTTTTTTGGATTATTTAAATTAAAATTATTGTTTAACCAAGTTCTTTACCATGTGGTCTCCCCTTTTTTTGTTATGACTTTAACGAGCGGTCATAACAAATGGGGGCTCGTCCAATTGTGGACCTAGTTTTTGTAGTTTTGGATTTGACATTGTTCGGTTTAAAACAAATACCCTAGACTTAAATTCTGAGGCATAGTTTTTGCAGAGGGCCAGTTGTTGGGAGACACACGGTAATTGTTTTTTCGTTTATGCTTTATTTTGTTAATATTTGGTAAAAAAAAAATTTTTTGTTGTTGCAAATTGAAGAAGTGAGACACAGGGAAGCACCACAGTGATAATCGGTAAGTGCTGTTCACAGCCAATGTGCAATCATGGGGATGAATATGGCCCGTTAGTTATGTCACTGCTAGTTGACTGGAGCTAAAGTCATTTCCCCAGTAGGTATAAGCAACGCTTCCTCATTAGGGGTGTTCGTTGGTTTTCTTGTTTTTTAGCTGGTTTGTTGTTTTTGTGTGTTATCCGTGTGGTTAGAGCAGTTGTCTCGGGGGCATTGCCGTAGCTTGGGTGGAGGCAGCCAGCCTTTCCTGAAGCAAGCGGTATACAGGTGCATAAGTACCCACCACCAGTATGCACATGAAGCCTAGGGTTGAGTTATTTAGTTTCGAGTAGGCAGTTTAGGGGGAAGCTCCTTTTTCTGTTTGTCCTCTATGATTGTTCATTGGGTGGGAAGCACAGCTGGATTGTCTTTCTGTTTTCTTTATCTATAGGGTTGTAGTTTAGGAGTTTCTCTTCAGTCATGGAGCTCAAACATGATAATCCTATGGTTGCAGAGTTCATGGTACGGCCTTCACGTAGTACTTTGATGCAGTTTACTAAGGCAGACCTATTTGATTTGGCAGAGCATTTGGGCTGGTCAAGTTTTGAGGACACACTTAAAAAAGCCAAAATGAGGGAGATTGTTGAGGGCCTAGCAGTGTCTGCAAAGCTTTTAGAAGCTGCTGAGCCTCAAACTGTTGGTTTTGTATCTCCACAATTTCATACAAGTAACCTGTCGTTTGAACAATGTATGCAACTAGAGAAGGAAAGAGCAAAAATTGAGAGGGAGAAGTTGCAGTTTCAATTGGAGCAGGAGAGATTAAAAGTAGAGTTGGAGAGAGAGAAGCTTCATAAGGAGACAGAGATTGCTCTAGAAAGGGAGAGATTTAAGGTTGAACAGTTGAAACTGGAGCTGATAAAAGAAGGAAGGGCTAATGAATCTCTTTTGGGTAATGGTATGTCAGGCCAATGTGGTGGTGCGTTTGATGTTGCTGGGAACTTGCGCTTACTCCCAAAGTTTAATGAAAGAGATCCTGACACATTCTTTTCATTATTTGAGCGTGTTGCACAGTCTAGGAGATGGCCTGACACTGATAAAACACTGATGTTACAATGTGTCTTCATAGGGAAAGCTCAGGAAGCATATTCTGCCCTCAGCCCTGCTGATAGCATAGATTAGGTTAAGGTCAAGGCAGCTGTGTTAAAAGCTTATGAATTATTCCTGAGGCGTATAGGCAAAGGTTCCGTAACTGGAAAAAAGGGGACAGACAAACTCATGTCGAATTTGTGATCCCATTGTGTTGAAGCAATGCAAAAACTCTGTTCCTGACCACATTGCAACATACATTAATGAGAGTAAGGTAAAGACAGCATCTGCAGCTGCGGTTCTAGTTGATGAGTATGTGTTAACTCATCCAGGTTGTTCAGCAATCTGCCGTTATCATGGTGATGAGGGTCGAAGGGAGAATTTTAATTTTAGACATGGGAAATCTGCCAATACTCAGGAGTCAGTGCAGGTCAACGTCAGAAATGTTCCAGGCACTTATGGGAAATTTGACTCTACTCGAATTTGTCATGTATGTAAAAACAAGGGGGGAGTGTCCAATAAATAAGGGTGGTCAGAAGTCTGCTCACAATTCTGGTAGTGTCTATGTCAAGTCTATGGGGCTGGTTGCTCCATTACATTACATTACATTACAGGCATTTGGCAGACGCTCTTATCCAGAGCGACGTACATCAAAGTGTATAACCATAACCAGGAACAAGTATGACGAAAACCCTAGAGCGAAGTACCGGTCCAAGTACAGGGAACAACCGCATAGATCAACTTGGACCCTGAAGGTTAAACTGATTAACACTAATACAACGAGAACGGCAACAATTACTGTTTGTAATTTTTTTTTTTTTTTTTTTTTTTTTTTTTTTTTTAATTAACTCCACTGCATTAAGACAGTTAATGCACCTAAGTCATCTACAAAACAGCTACCTAGTTGCAACCCTAAGCTTACAGTCATTTACAGGGGGGTAGGGAGGGAAGGGGAGAGGTGCAGCCTGAAGAGGTGAGTCTTCAGTTGTCGTTTGAAATGGGTCAGTGTCTCAGCTGTTCTGACCTCCACGGGGAGGTCATTCCACCATCGTGGGGCCAGAACAGACAGGAGACGGGATCTGGAAGTGCAGGTGCGAAGAGGGGGAGGTGCCAGGCGTCCTGAGGTAGCAGAACGGAGGGATCTGGCTGGCATGTAGGGTTTGAATATCTTGTGGAGGTATGCTGGGGCTGATCCCTTGACTGCCTGGTATGCTAGGACCAATGTTTTAAATTTGATGCGAGCTATAACAGGCAGCCAGTGGAGGGTAGTGAGCAGGGGCGTGACGTGGGAGTGTCTGGGGAGGTTGAAGACCAGACGAGCTGCAGCATTCTGGATGAGTTGCAGAGGTCTGGTGGCAGATGCCGGTAGTCCAGCCAGAAGGGAGTTGCAGTAGTCCAGGCGGGATAGAACCATTGCTTGGACCAGGAGCTGGGTTGAGTAGGTGGTGAGAAAGGGGCGGATTCTCCGGATGTTATACAGGAAAAATCTGCATGCCCGGCTTACTGCTGCGATGTTCTTGGAGAGGGACAGCTTGTTGTCCATCACCACCCCGAGATTCTTGGCACAGGGTGATGATGTCACTAAGGTGTCCCCTAGGGAAATGGAAAAGTCAAGGAGGGGAGAGGATAGGGCAGGAATAAAGATCAGCTCCGTCTTTCCTGGGTTGAGCTTCAGGTGGTGATTGTCCATCCAGCTCTGGATGTCCCTCAGGCAAGCGGAGATGCGGGCAGGGACCTGTGTGTCTGATGGGGGGAAGGAGAGAAAGAGTTGCGTGTCGTCGGCATATGAGTGATAGGACAAGCCATGGGCAGATATTACAGGGCCAAGGGATCTGGTGTAAAATGAAAAGAGAAGGGGACCGAGGACTGAGCCCTGGGGAACTCCGGTGGCGAGGGGACGGGGTGGTGATACCTTACCCGCCCAGGCAACCTGGAAGGAACGGTCAGAGAGGTAAGACTCAATCCAGTCAAGGACTGAGCCGCAGATCCCTGTTGCTGCCAGAGAGGACAGGAGGATAGAGTGCTCCACAGTGTCAAATGCAGCGGAGAGGTCTAGAAGAATCAGGACAGAGGAGAGGGAGGCTGCGCGTGCGGCATGGAGTGACTCACTGACCGAGAGGAGTGCAGTCTCGGTCGAGTGGCCAGGCCTGAAGCCAGACTGGTGGGGGTCAAGCAGGTTGTTCTGAGAGAAGAAAGCAGAGAGTGTTTTGGATAGGAAAGGGAGGAGAGATACCGTTCAAGTGTTCAAGTGTTTTGGATAGGAAAGGGAGGAGAGATACCGGGCGGTAGTTCTGAATGGCTGAAGGATCTAGTGTGGGTTTCTTCAGCAGCGGGGTGATGTGGGCCCTCTTGAAGGATGAGGGGAAACATCCAGAAGATAGGGAGGAGTTCACGAGGGAGGTGACAAAAGGGAGGATGTCTGGTGTGATTGCCTGGAGGAGAGATGAGGGGATAGGGTCGAGGGCGCAGGTGGTAGGGCGGTGACTGAGCAGAAGCTGGGAAACTTCAGAGTCTGAGAGGAGAGAAAAAGTGGAGAGACAGGGGGCGGAGGGCGCAGTGGGGGCGGAGGGTGCAGAGGGCGCGGAGGGGGAAAAGGAGCTGCGGATGTCTGCGATCTTTCCATCAAAGAATGCTGCAAAGTCATCTGCAGTGAAGGAAGACTGGGGTGGAGGAGGTGGCACGCTGAGGAGAGAGGAGAAAATAGAGAAAAGTTGATGAGGGTTAGAAATGGAGTTATGGATTTTAGTTTGGTAGAATTTTGCCTTGGCGGCAGTGACAGCAGAAGAAAACTCTGTCAGGAGAGACTGATAGGCTGAGAGGTCAGATGGGTCCCTGGATTTGGCCCACTTCCTCTCAGCAGCGCGGAGGCTGGCCCTGGAGGTGCGTAGGATGTCAGACATCCATGGACTGGGAGGGGATGAACGTGCTGGCCTCGGGACAAGGGGGCATAGTGAGTCGAGTGCTGAGGAGAGAGATGAAGTTAGGGTGGAGGATGCAGAGTTGGTGGGGAGCTTGGAAAATGATTGAAGAGGAGGGAGGGAAGCATTCACTCGGGAAGCAAAAGAAGAGGGTGATAGGGAGCGGAGGTTACGGCGGACAGTGACCATGGGGGTGGGAGGAGGAGAGGGAGGATGTGGAGAGAGGGGGAGGGAGAAGGAGATGAAGTGATGGTCAGACGTATGCAGGGGGGTAACCGTAAGATTGGAACTGGAGCAGGTCCTCAGGAAGATCAGGTCTAGGAGGTTGCCTGCCTTGTGGGTTGGGGGAGAGTGTTGTAGGGAGAGGTCGAAGGAGTGGAGTAGTGGTAGGAAGGCAGCAGACTGGGAGGCCTCCAGGTGGATGTTAAAGTCTCCCAGGAGGATCAGCGGGGTGCCATCCTCAGGGAAGGAGCTGAGGAGGGTGTCTAGCTCATCCAGGAAGCTTCCCAGGGGCCCCGGGGGACGATAAATAACAATAATGTAGAGGTTAGCAGGGTAGGTGATAGAGACAGGATGGAATTCAAAAGTGGATATAGACAGGTCAGGGAGGGGGAGAACGGAGAATTTCCAGGTTGGGGAGATCAGTAGGCCAGTACCACCACCACGGCCAGATCGCCGGGGGGTGTGGGAGAAGGAGTAGGAGGACGAGAGGGCAGCAGGAGTGGCAGAGTTGTCTGGTGTGATCCAGGTCTCTGTGAGGGCAAGGAACTGCAGGGACAGGAGGGAGGCATAGGCGGAGATGAAGTCTGCCTTGCGCGTAGCAGACTGGCAGTTCCATAGCCCCCCTGTGACCGTGAAGTTCTCACAGGGGGTCAGTGGGGGGTAGCAGAGGTTAGAGGGGTTCCGTTGTCGAGGGGGGCCGCGTCGCTGGAAGCGCCTTCTGAAGGGGAGAGCACAGACTGGAATGGGGAGCGGGCTCATAAACTAGGAGGGAGCGACGCTAGCGTCGCTCCGAGTGTACCTAATTAGCAACTGAAAAACCTGAGTCGAATAACGCGCTGATTACACAGGTTCACAGTGTGTAATAGTGCAATAATCGCAATCTACCAATTCTAAGAATCAAAGTGGTAGATAGAAACCTAACACAACCTAAAAACAAAGAAACCTAACAACCTAAAAACAAAGAAGAGTTACCACACAGGGAAAAAAGTTTAAATCTAACGCGGTATGCAATTAGTAAATGAACGCAGATACTTATCTAACTCTAGCAGGACGGATTTCGGCAATTCTACGCACCTGGACGAATTATACACTTACTAACTAAACTGCGAGTTAGCAGGACTAATAAAGCGTCGCTCCGAGTGTACCTAATTAGCAACTGAAAAACCTGAGTCGAATAACGCGCTGATTACACAGGTTCACAGTGTGTAATAGTGCAATAATCGCAATCTACCAATTCTAAGAATCAAAGTGGTAGATAGAAACCTAACACAACCTAAAAACAAAGAAACCTAACAACCTAAAAACAAAGAAGAGTTACCACACAGGGAAAAAAGTTTAAATCTAACGCGGTATGCAATTAGTAAATGAACGCAGATACTTATCTAACTCTAGCAGGACGGATTTCGGCAATTCTACGCACCTGGACGAATTATACACTTACTAACTAAACTGCGAGTTAGCAGGACTAATAAAGCGTCGCTCCGAGTGTACCTAATTAGCAACTGAAAAACCTGAGTCGAATAACGCGCTGATTACACAGGTTCACAGTGTGTAATAGTGCAATAATCGCAATCTACCAATTCTAAGAATCAAAGTGGTAGATAGAAACCTAACACAACCTAAAAACAAAGAAACCTAACAACCTAAAAACAAAGAAGAGTTACCACACAGGGAAAAAAGTTTAAATCTAACGCGGTATGCAATTAGTAAATGAACGCAGATACTTATCTAACTCTAGCAGGACGGATTTCGGCAATTCTACGCACCTGGACGAATTATACACTTACTAACTAAACTGCGAGTTAGCAGGACTAATAAAGCGTCGCTCCGAGTGTACCTAATTAGCAACTGAAAAACCTGAGTCAAATAACGCGCTGATTACACAGGTAATCATCTCCATCTCCATCACCACCTGTGCCTACATCAGCAACTGTTCCCCTGTTGAAGCCATTGCTTGTGCCATCCCGGGAAGTAGAAACAGGTTATACTCCATTTATCACTACTGGCTTTGCCTCCTTGGGTGATAGTGCAGTTAAAAAACCTGTTAAGGTTTTGAGAGACACTGGAGCCTCTCAGAGCTTTATTTTGGAGGGGGTTTTGCCTTTTTCCTGCTAGCACTGATACTGGTACTGTAGCTTGGATTCGGGGAATAGAATTGATCCCATTGAGTCTACCCTTACACAGAGTTACCTTAGTCTCAGACCTAGTACAAGGTGAATTCGCCATGGGTGTGCGCCCTTCTCTTCCAATGGAAGGTGTAGATATTATTCTTGGCAATGGTCTAGCAGGGGTTAAGGTTTCTAAAGATGTCCTATCACCCTTGGTGGTTACCTCATCTCCTCATTGCTCTGAAAAGCCAGATAAGTGTGCAATGCACTACTGTCAGGTTTTCTCATCTTGTGCTGTGACTCGTGCAATGAGCAAGGCTAACTCAGCTGGTGGGGAGGAGTCTGCACAATCTGGGTCAGTCCAGCTCTCACCTTCATAGGTCGAGTCAACCTCTGATAAAGGGAAAGAGCAGGTGGAACCATTTGCCACCCCTTTGCCATCTGTCTCAAGAGAGGAGCTAGTTAAGGAACAGGCAGTAGATCCGACACTTAAACCCCTATTTGAGTCAGTTTGCCCAGAAAGTGAGCTGGGGGGGGGTTCCCAGCAGGTTACTTCCTTAGAGAAGGTTTGCTCCTTAGGAAGTGGGCCCGTACGACTGACACTGTGCAGGGAGACCAGGTAACCCAAATTTTGGTTCCATCTAAATTCAGGAACCTGGTGCTGAATGTTTCACATGATGGGATTGCTGGTCATCTGGGGGTAAAGAAAACATATGACCGTGTGCTGCGTCATTTCTTTTGGCCTCGTTTGAAGTGGGATGTGTCAGCTTATTGCAAGGTGTGTCACACCTGTCAGCTTACTGGGAAGCCTAATCAGAAAATGGAGCCAGCGCCCTTGTATCCTATTCCAGTGGTGGAAAAGCCTTTTGAGTAAATGGACTGCATTTATATAAATGGACTGCATTTATATAGCGCTTTTATCCAAAGCGCTTTACAATTGATGCCTCTCATTCGCCAGAGCAGTTAGGGGTTAGGTGTCTTGCTCAAGGACACTTCGACACGCCCAGGCCGGGGTTTGAACCAGCAACCCTCTGACTGCCAGACAATCGCTCTTACCTCCTGAGCCATGTCACCCCAAGGAGTACTTCCTTGTTGACTGTGTAGGCCCGCTGCCTAAAAGTAAGGCTGGGAGTAGTTACTTGTTAACCATAATGTGTAAAAGTACGCGGTACCCAGCTGCATTTCCGCTGCACTCTATTAAGGCTAAACCGGTGCTTAAAGCTTTGACTACCTTTATGACAACCTTTGGAATCCCTAAGGTGATTCAAACAGATCAGGGAAGTAATTTCATGTCTCGTACCTGCTTATGTTATGAAGCAGCTTCATGTAAAGCATAATATTTCAAGTGCCTACCATACTGAGTCACAGGGGGCGCTAGAAAGGTTTCACCAGACTTTGAAATCAGTCCGCAACATTTACCGGGTACTGGCTAGTCAATACGACCCAATTGGCAACATCCTTCCTTTCACTACCCAAGGTCCTACTTAAGGTCCTAGTCCATCAGCTGTGGGATAAGAAGAGGGGCTAGGATGATCCCATGCTTCCAGAGGACCTCCTTCAAGCCTGGTGCACATGGGAAGGTGAGCTGCATGAGCTGTCTAAGATTGTTCTTCCTCGGTGTTATGTGACCCCGGAACTGGAACAGCTCTCTGCAACCAGGGACCTTCATGTATTTTGTGATGCTTCAGAGTGTGCATATGGCTCTGTAGCATACTTCCGCATAGAAGACGCCCGGCAACAGGTCCAGGTGTCCCTTGTGATGGCTCGGTCCAGAGTGTCCCCTAAGCGCCAGCTTTCCATGCCCCGACTGGAATTGAGTGCTGCACTTATAGGGGCACAACTTGTAAAGCCCTTAGAGAAGGAGCTTACTTTAAAGATCACACAGACTACTTTCTGGACTGACTCCTCCACAGTCCTCACGTGGCTCCAATCCGACTCATGCCGGTTCAAAGTCTTCGTGGGCACCCGGGTGGCCGAGATCCAGGAGCTCACGGATCTAATGGCCTGGCGTTACCTGGACTCCAGGAGCAACCCTGCTGACGACTTGACCCGAGGTAAGACCCCGTGGGATGTGGCTGCTCCATACTGGTGGAACCAGAGTCCACCTTTCCTGCAGCAACCTCCCGACACTTGGCCCAAACCACCAAAAATGGAAGCAGCTGATGACACAGTTGAACTCTGGCGATCTGTAATTTGTGGCCTCACAACTACTGAAAGGAGTCTTGGTCTCCCGGACGCCAACCAGTTCAAAACCTTTGAAGAGCTGGTAGAGGCGACCCGCCAGTCCCTTCACGGGGCGGCTGAGCAGGATGTCCCCACAGCAGTGGACTTCCAAGAGGCGGAGTACCTGCTCCTGAAGAGTGCCCAGATGGACAGTTTCCCGGAGGACTATCAACACCTGAAGTCAGGTGAACCAGTATCTTCGGACAGTCGCTTGTGTTCCCTCGCGCCCCAGTTTGATGACTCCAGGGGTCTCATCCGCGTAGGAGGACGACTACGTCAAGCTGAAGGACTGGACCACAATGCCATCCACCCCATTGATTTGGACCCAAGCCACCTAATCACAAAGCTACTTATCCGGGATTATGACGACCGTCTGCACCACCCCGGCCCTGAACGTGTCTTTGCTGAAATCCGTCGGAAGTTCTGGATCCTGCGGGGACATGAAGCCATCAGACGGTACCAACATGGTTGCCTAGGTTGTCGGAAATGGCGCGCTAATCCCGAAATACCTAAAATGGCTGACTTACCCCCCGTGCGACTCTGTTTAATGAAGCCAGCCTTCTACTCCACGGGAATGGACTGCTTTGGGCCCTTTATGGTGAAACCTGGCAGGCGCAATAAGAAACGGTGGGGCATTATCTTCAAGTGTCTCACCACTCGGAGCGTCCATCTTGATCTCATCAGCAACATGGACACAGACTTGTTCCTTATGGCCCTTCGGAGATTTGTAGCGCGTAGAGGCACTCATCAAAGTTGAAGGGATCCTCAATTCGAAGCCACTCTCCTCCGATGTGGTTGATGTGGATCCAGTTACTCCTAACTCCCTTCTGATGTGGCGGCCAGACTCCTCACTTCCTCAAGTGGTCTACCCAGGGTCAGAGCTCCTGAGTCGGCGGCGATGGCGTCACAGTCTGGTTCTAGCCGACCAATTCTGGGCCCGCTTTATCAAGCACTACCTCCCCAGTCTGCAGACGCGTCAGAAATGGAGAGCGAATAAGGAGGACCTAAAGGTAGACACAGTGGTCATGGTCATTGACCCCCAGCTACCACGATCACTTTGGCCAGTTAGTCGGGTAACAGAAGTCTTGCCTGGAGCTGATGGACATGTTCGGACCGCAAAGGTGAAAGTCAGGGACAACATCTACATCAGGCTAGTCGCCCGGTTGATTGAGCTGCCCATCTTACCAGAGGACGACGAAAGTCAAGGATCGTCTTAACCCGTGGCCTTTCTAAGGAGCAAATTTGCACCGGAAATTTGGGGGCGGCTGTAGAAAAGGCCAGCAGGACTGGGGGTTGGGAGCCAGTAGATTAAGGTTGTTATCACCTAAACAGCACTAGTTTTATGGCTCCCCCACTCCTCCCCCCTGCCTTGGGTCAAGCAAAGGCTAACCCTTTGGGCCTGCCCCCTCAGGCACTACAGTAAGGTGATTGGGGGGTTTATTGCACGGCAACCAGCCTCAGTAGGCCCACCAATCAGCATTGGGCACCACGCACAATAGTTTATGGTCAGTCTCAACCCCACCCCAGTTGGTGGCTGAATACAGACTGAGAGGACAGAGGGGATTCTTATCTGGGAGATAAGAGTACTGTGTGATAGGAGTGCGTGCGTGCCCAAAGTAAGTGTCTGGACATTTGCTTAAGCTGAGGGACAGCTTATACATGTAATTAATGTAAATTGTATATATTTCCTGCATGTGTGTGTATTTGTTAGGTAGATTATTATGTATGACAGTACAGTATATGGTAGAACCGCCCTGTGGTAACTGTTAGCTGTTCTTGGAATGTACGTTTATTGGTGTACTCTGCTGACTTCTGTGTGACTTAACAATTGACTATTATTAACTGAAATTGATGGTAGGCTAGTGGGTTGGGCTCAATATAGCTGCCCTCTGCTAGTTTAGCTAGGTGGCCTCCCAAGATCGCCGTCTAATGTTTGTGTTAATGTTAATGTTGTAGGCTCTCTGGCTCCAGATATCGGTGGCAGATATCGGAATGGCAGTCAATTGTTGAACCCTGTACATAACCAGGAACCAGCTAGCACTTACAGATGCCATTTCCTTGTGTAGCAGGTAACAGCAGTGTTCTAATTTACTGTCTAATTTCATGTCAATTAATATGTTACTCCTCCCTTTTTAGGACCACATACCTGATCGCACGTGATCAAAGCCCATCACCCTTCATCACCTCATTCCATTGCCCACCTCCACCTGTCTGTAATAAAGTTATTGGAATTGGAATCCTGGTCAATGCGTGTTCTTACCGACACCCTGTGGCGATCACACAACGTGACAGTAAACCTAGGGATCCGAGGAGCAGGTGCTGTCTGGATAACAAATTATTCTACCACCCTGCCCTTCCTTACATTGCTGCTGTGGGGGTTTAGGCCAGGGTTGTCTGTAAAGCATATTGTGACAACTGCTGTAAAACATGCTATACAAATAAAATTTGATTGATTAATTGATACTAAATGCACTCATGTTAAAAATGATCCAATTGAAAGTACTGCAATGGCAGCTTTGTTTAATGCAGCTAATATTCCCAATAACAGTACCATGAATGACTATCCACAAAACAAGACAATAACATTCTAAGGCTATTCCTGCTCTGTTCTTTCTGATTTAAAATACTTTCAATATACATTAAGAATTAAATTCAATTAAAGTTCCTTTTACAGAGACACCATCAAAGATATGTCCAGAAAAATGGGAAAACAGGACAATAGAAAAACACTAGTAAAGGCTGGGCCTGAACCACAAAAAATCAGCAAGACGAGCTAAAAGTGAGAAGAGAAGAAACTCACACCATGAAGACTGTGTTAAAGTGCAGTGCAATTCCAACACAAACAATGTGTGTGCATTACTCATACACCACAATTGTCTAAATCCATTATTACATTAAGAGCAATGTATTACTGGCCATGTAACAATGCTGTCTGTGCTCTCAGGACATTCCTGAAATGCTCAAATTCCCAAGTCATAAGTCTGCCCAGTTTCCTTGTCCGTTTAACCTTAGAATTCTGTTCAGCTTCACTTCCAGGACATTCCGCAATCATTATTGGCCAGTTATTGATAACTATTGGGTAATATTATCAGGAACAGGGTTACCATTTCTCTATGGACTTGACATAACTTTTTTAACAGTACTTTTTTAAAACACTATTTGGGTAACATTGTTGACATAAAGTTATCTCAAAGCAGAACAAGAATCAACCTGGAACAACCAATGTTCCAAAAATCTGCTTGTTAGCCTAGTGCTACTTTATTTAATACATTATATATATATATATATATATATATATATATATATATATATATATATATATATATATATATATATATATATATATTTTTTTTTTTTTTGTAGTTTTTTTTTTTGTAGTTTTTTTTTTTGTAGTTTTTTTTTTCCGAACAGCTAAAACACCATTTATAAAAGGAAGGCAGATATCTAGGGTTGCTAGTCTTATACTGTGTCATTTTTTAAATGTCAATGAAAAATATTGGAATGAAATAGAAATAATCTAGATATTGAAGAGACAGAACTGGGGTTCATAAAGCAAAGGTTGGGATGCTTAAGCAGTCACACAGTGTACACTGGTCCTGTTCTACTTTCACACAGTGTACACTGGTCCTATTCTACTTTCACACAGTGTACACTGGTCCTGTTTTCTCTTTCACACAGTGTACACTGGTCCTGGTCCATCTTTCGCACAGTGTACACTGGTCCTGTTCTCTCTTTCACACAGTGTACACTGGTCCTGTTCTCTCTCTCACACAGTGTACACTGGCCCTGGTTCATCTTTCACACAGTGTACACTAGTCTTGTTCTATCCTTCACACAGTGTACACTGGTCTTGTTCTATCCTTCACACAGTGTACACTGGTCCTGTTCTATCTTTCACACAGCGTACACTGGTCCTGTTCTATCTTTCACACAGTGTACACTGGTCCTGTTCTCTCTCTCACACAGTGTACACTGGCCCTGGTCCATCTTTCACACAGTGTACACTGGTCCTGTTTTCTCTTTCACACAGTGTACACTGGTCCTGTTCTGTCCTTCACACAGTGTACACTGGTCTTGTTCTATCCTTCACACAGTGTACACTGGTCCTGTTCTCTCTCTCACACAGCATCCACTGGTCCTGTTCTATCTTTCACACAGTGTACACTGGTCCTGTTCTCTCTCTCACACAGTGTACACGGGCCCTGGTCCATCTTTCACACAGTGTACACTGGTCCTGTTCTATCCTTCACACAGTGTACACTGGTCCTGTTCTCTCTCACACAGTGTACACTGGTCCTGTTCTCTCTCTCACACAATGTACACTGGTCCTGCTCCATCTTTCGCCCAGTGTACACTGGTCCTGGTCCATCTTTTGCACGGTGTACACTGGTCCTGTTCTCTCTCTCTCACACAGTGTACACTGGTCCTGTTCTATCCTTCACACAGCATACACTGGTCCTGTTCTATCTTTCACACAGTGTACACTGGTCCTGTTCTCTCTCTCACACAGTGTACACGGGCCCTGGTCCATCTTTCACACTGTGTACACTGCTCCTGTTCTATCCTTCACTCAGTGTATACTGGTCCTGTTCTCTCTCTCACACAGTGTACACTGGTCCTGTTCTCTCACTCACACAGTGTACACTGGTCCTGTTCTTTCTCTCACACAGTGTACACTGGTCCTGTTCTATCCTTTACACTGTGTACACTGGTCCTATTCTATCATTCACACAGTGCACACTGGTCCTGTTCATCACATTATATGGGTCATACTTTGGAGTCAAAACTCATAATTCACAATCACAAGCCAAAAATGACTTTTTGCAGGGAGGGAATAACTCTCTGAATTATACATGATGGATGTGTCATCAGCTTCCCCTTCAGAAGCTGTCAGCACTTGTTTCCAAAAAGGTGCTTAATATCTTTTTTTGGTTAATGGATATGGATATCTCTGCTGCGATCTGGGGGTGTTATTGCGATTCCGTCAAGCTGTGGGAATCGCTTAAAAACACTTCAGCCTTGGGCTGGAGGGAGAGGAAAAGCGGACAGCCTCTGATGAGTTTTTGGAGTGGTGAAGACCGCCTTTTAGAAGTGCTTCTCATGTTGAGGTGATACTGAATGGACATACATGGACTTCCTGTTGAATATGGTGAGCGCAAAGGGCCAAACTTACTGCATGTGCATTACAGATACTGAAACTGACATTTCACTCAGAATTCACAGTACAGTGTACAGAGTACAGTGGCAAGGACACCAAAATTGCGAATAGTCAACTTTCAGCATAATACTTTAGCTACTATTACTAGATGACCTTCTACTCTAGACTGTACATGCTGAACTTATAAATGGACCCCCACAGACCCCTGTGGATGCCTATGGCTGAATGACTGAATGAGCTCATTTTGGCAGTTTTCTGCAGGCTCCCAGTGGTTTTCCTCATTGCTTTCCATAATTATCTTTGGTGGCTCATTTTAGACGGCAAATTTGCTAAGCAGTGGTACTTTGGAAGAGTAATACTACATATTGAAAGGCAATAGATTTTGGTTGAACTATGGGTTAGGGTTAGGTTGAGCGTACAAATGAGCTCCTCTGCTGCCAGATTCACGTGTATATGACAGATAAAAGCATTGCACAGACTGGATCAGTCCCATTCACAAGGCTCATGTTCACAAGGATGTTTAACACTCCAGGAAACTGAAATCCTTTACTGATGTGTTGTTTGAATTCACAAATGGACAAGAAATGTTTTTAAATTATTTTTGCAAAAAAAAAAAAAAAAGAATGCCTGTGCTGAAATTGGCTTGCTTTCCGCCTTTGTTTAACAGTAGGTTTTCAGTGGGCGGGGTTAACTGGGTGTAAGTTATGTAACTAAAACCTTAAGTCCAGTGTAATTTTTGCCACATTTGCATGGGTAAGTCAAGCTAAGCTGAAAATGCCCCTTATCTGGATGCAGAGAAAGCAATACGCTTTTTTCATTTCACAAAAATTAAGAGACCGACAGGAAATGGGTTTCATTTTTTCACTGCAATATTACAATAATCCGTACAGTATTTGCAGTGCCCATTTTCACCCAGAACGTGTGCAGAACGCATCGGTAAGTAGGCGTACTATTAGCTAGTGGCAATTCAAAAGTTTTCAAGCTTAAACATGTGAAATCAAAGACTTTCTTTATTTGGGTATAATGTCCACAGTTGTTACGAGACTGCTGTTAGCGTGCAGCAACTCAGTGTTAAAACACTGTTACACATTGAATGATCTTCAAGTTTAACTATTTGATGGTAAAGCCAATTTTTTGTTGCTTTATTTTCTTTCGTGTGGTAGTGTAAGGTGTTCTGCTTTAGATATGTATTCCTGCCTCTCGCCCAGTACACGCTGGGATAGGCTCCAGCACCTAAACGGTTTAGATGATTGTCATACAGATATGAATGTTAATGAGCGCAGGATACACGCCCACACTGCCCTTGTGTCCTGAACAGGTCACGATAATCCAATAGTGTTTATTACAATTTAGTGGTTATAATTTGGTTAAAAAGAGAATTATTAAAAAGACAATCAATGTAAAGTCAAACCAATGATCTTCAGCAGTTCCTGCAAAAACTGGAATGGGATTTGTATTATTGGTGCATGACAAGGAAGGAATCGAAATATGGCTTTTAGGTGGAAGCAATTATAGCCTGTGCAACATGCAGCATTTAATTTAATAGGATAGTATGAGATATTACCAAATATATCATAAGTGGTGTGCTGTGTAGATTACAATCAGTTTATTGCCTCTGTGTACCTGTCAGCCTTTTAAAGATGAGACTATGGTGGTGTGGTGCTGTGCCATTTCTCTGGGCAGTCATTTTTGCATCATGTTTACAGAGAAATCATTTGATCCTCATCATCTCTGATTATTGCCAGACATCATTTCTTCAGCTGATCCTTTAGTTACGCACAGCGCCTTTATTTCAGGCACAACTGGATTCCAAACCCTCATAATACATATAGTGCAGGTGCAATTCCCTTTTCCTAATTTGACTCAGGAAACATTTATTTTTCTTGTGTGATTTCGCGACTCAGGCAAGGTGGCACACCGTGCACATTGCTCTGTAATACACACGTTGTTAGCGGTAACAATAGGGTGATTCTTTGGAGAGTAATTACCTTCTATCCATAAGTCTTAGGAAACTGCTCATTAGCATCATGCTGACTGCAAGCGTACTGAACTGACGATGTCTTGCTGGGTAAATCTGGGCTTTGTTGAGCTGTTTCAAACGCCCTATCACTGGGATGACACTGACTGGTCATCACACTCAAACGCCCTATCACTGGGATGACACTGACTGGTCATCACACTCAAACGCCCTATCACTGGGATGACACTGACGGGCCATCACACTCAAACGCCCTGTCACTGGGATGACACTGACGGGCCATCACACTCAAACGCCCTATCACTGGGATGACACTGAAGGGCCATCACACTCAAACGCCCTGTCACTGGGATGACACTGAAGGGCCATCACACTCAAACGCCCTATCACTGGGATGACACTGACGGGCCATCACACTCAAACGCCCTGTCACTGGGATGACACTGACGGGCCATCACACTCAAACGCAGTCTCTGAGAACGATGGTCCATGTGTATCTAAACTCAAATTCTGAGTAAATGGTCATTTGTGGTGTTCCAAGCGCTCAGTTGAGACAAAGGCAAGTTTTAGCGGCTGAAACCCAAAATGTGGGGGTGTCGCCATTTTGTGGGTGTTGAACGTCAGTCGGCCAGAAGAGCCCTAAGTGCCTGCATTTGCAGATGAAGCGCAGTCCCAAAACAGCTGATCCTCTCTGCTCCGAATGACATTTCTCTCAGGTATGACACCCCCGTCACCTGCATGGAAACATATGAAAGCCCTGTAACCAACACCAAGCTCTGGAAAAAAACATTACACGTAAGTGCTTGTGAGAAATGGCCCATATTGCCAGTGTCTCAGAGTCAGCGTGCTGACCTAGGATCAGTCCTGCCTGTCAACTCTCAGAGGATAAGCAGGGAATATGGACAGGGGAAGCCTGACCCTGGATCAGCTCTCCTGCTCAGAATACCGCATGCGGATGCAAGGGGGAGGCAGACATGGTCACATGGGATCAGTTGCTTCATGTGTTTTCTGGATGATCACCTGCATTCCACAGTGCTGTACCTGTCTCTCCCTGTTCCATAGTGCTGTACCTGTCTCCACCTGTTCAACAGTGCTGTACCTGTCTCCACCTGTTTCACAATGCTGCACCTGTCTCCACCTGTTCCACAGTGCTGTACCTGTCTCCACCTGTTCCACAATGCTGCACCTGTCTCCACCTGTTCCACCGTGCTGTACCTGTCTCCACCTATTCTACAGTGCTGTACCTGTCTCCACCTGTTCCGCAGTGCTGTACCTGTCTCCACCTGTTCTGCAGTGCTGTACCTGTCTTCACCTGTTCCACAGGGCTATACCTGTCTCCACCTGTTCCACAGTGCTGTATCTGTCTCCACCTGTTCCGCAGTGCTGTACCTGCCTCCACCTGTTCCACAGTGCTGTACCTGTCTCTCCCTGTTCCACAGTGCTGTATCTGTCTCCACCTGTTCTGCAGTGCTGTACCTGTCTCTCCCTGTTCTACAGTGCTGTACCTGTCTCCACCTGTTCCACAGTGCTGTACCTGTCTCTACCTGTTCCACAGTGCTCTACCTGTGTCCACCTGTTCCACAGTGCTGTACCTGTCTCCACCGGTTCCACAGTGTTGTACCTGTCTCTACCTGTTCCACAGTGCTGTACCTGTCTTCACCTGTTCCACAGTGTTTTACATGTCTCCACCTGTTCCACAGTGCTGTACCTGTCTCTACCTGTTCCACAGTGTTGTACCTGTCTCTACCTGTTCCACAGTGCTGTACCTGTCTCTACCTGTTCCACAGTGCTCTACCTGTCTTTCCCTGTTCCACAGTGCTCTACCTGTTCCACAGTTCCAATGGAGCAGGCAGCTGGTGAGAGGCAGGAATACACCCTGGACAGTTCACCAATCCATCATGGGGCACACACACCCTTCACTCACACATTCACACCCAAAGGACAATTTAGAGTCTCCAATTAGCCTGCAGTGTGGGAGGAAACTCTCACAGACACGCGCAGAACATGCAAACTGCACACAGAAAGGCCTCGGCTGGGATTCTACTGTAACACAGTACCTTCTTGCTATGAGGTGACAGTGCTATTCGCTGCATCACCAGGTCGCCCGTATACATAATGAAACCTTATATACAGTGCGGTCTGTAAGCATTTAGACAGTGGCACAGTTTTTAGTTGTTTAACTTTGTATTTCAGCTCATTGGATTATGTTTCATGTAGGAATTGCAACCCTTTTAATAGTCTCCCCATTTCGGGGGTTCGGAAGGAATTTGACATTTGGCTGCTTAGCAGTTTCTTGGCTTTTTGCTGTTTATTCACAAGAAAGCTAACAACAGGTTCAGGATTGCCTCTAGGTGTGGAAATTGTATTTGGAGTCTGCTGCTGTTGTCTCCCAACATGAGGACCAAACAAGTGTCAGCTCCAATAAAGCAGGCCATGAAGTGGCTGAAAAAAAACTGAATAAATTGATCAGAGACATAGCCAAATCATTGGGTGTGTCAAAATCAGCTGTTTGTTTCACTGAAGCACGGACACAGGTGAGTGTCCTGACCAGGGAGTCAGTGTTCTGACCGGGGAGTCAGTGTTCTGACCAGGGTGTCAGTGTTCTGATGGGAGTGGCAGTGTTCTGACCGGGGTGGCAGTGTTCTGACTGAGGTGGCAGTGTTCTGACCGGGGTTGCAGTATTCTGACCGGGGTGACAGTGTTCTGATGGGGGCGACAGTGTTCTGACCGGGGTTGCAGTGTTCTGACCGGGATGGCAGTGTTCTGATGGGGGTGGCAGTGTTCTGATTGGGGTGGCAGTATTCTGATTGGGGTGGCAGTGTTCTGACCGGGGTGGCAGTGTTCTGACTGAGGTGGCAGTGTTCTGACCGGGGTTGCAGTATTCTGACCGGGGTGACAGTGTTCTGATGGGGGCGGCAGTGTTCTGACCGGGGTTGCAGTGTTCTGACCGGGATGGCAGTGTTCTGATGGGGGTGGCAGTGTTCTGATTGGGGTGGCAGTATTCTGATTGGGGTGGCAGTGTTCTGACCGGGGTGGCAGTGTTCTGACCAGGGTGACAGTGTTCTGATGGGGGTGACAGTGTTTCTGATGGGGGTGGCAGTGTTCTGACCGGGGTTGCAGTGTTCTGACTGAGGTGGCAGTGTTCTGATGAGGGTGGCAGTGTTCTGACCGGGATGGCAGTGTTCTGATGGGGGTGGCAGTGTTCTGATTGGGGTGGCAGTATTCTGATTGGGGTGGCAGTGTTCTGACCGGGGTGGCAGTGTTCTGACCGGGGTGACAGTGTTCTGATGGGGGTGACAGTGTTTCTGATGGGGGTGGCAGTGTTCTGACTGAGGTGGCAGTGTTCTGATGAGGGTGGCAGTGTTCTGACCGAGGTGGCAGTGTTCTGATGGGGGTGACAGTGTTCTGATGGGGGTGGCAGTGTTCTGACTGGGGTTGCAGTGTTCTGACTGAGGTGGCAGTGTTCTGACTGGGGTGGCAGTGTTCTGACCAGGGGGGGGGCAGTGTTCTGATGGGGGTGACAGTGTTCTGATGGGGGTGGCAGTGTTCTGACTGGGGTTGCAGTGTTCTGACTGAGGTGGCAGTGTTCTGACTGGGGTGGTAGTGTTCTGACCAGGGGGGGGCAGTGTTCTGATGGGGGTGGCAGTGTTCTGATGGGGGTGGCAGTGTTCTGACCGGGGTGGCAGTGTTCTGATAGGGGTGGCAGTGTTCTGACCGGGGTGGCAATGTTCTGATGGGGGTGGCAGTGTTCTGACCGGGGTGGCAATGTTCTGATGGGGGTGGCAGTGTTCTGACCGGGGTGGCAGTGTTCTGATGGGGGTGGCAGCGTTCTGACCGGGGTGGCAGTGTTCTGACCAGGGGGGGGGCAGTGTTCTGATGGGGGTGACAGTGTTCTGATGGGGGTGGCAGTATTCTGATTGGGGTGGCAGTGTTCTGACTGAGGTGGCAGTGTTCTGACTGGGGTGGTAGTGTTCTGACCAGGTGGGGACAGTGTTCTGATGGGGGTGGCAGTGTTCTGACCGGGGTGGCAGTGTTCTGATGGGGGTGGCAGTGTTCTGACCGGGGTGGCAATGTTCTGATGGGGGTGGCAGTGTTCTGACCGGGGTGGCAATGTTCTGATGGGGGTGGCAGTGTTCTGACCGGGGTGGCAGTGTTCTGATGGGGGTGGCAGCGTTCTGACCGGGGTGGCAGTGTTCTGATGGGGGTGGCAGTGTTCTGACCGGGGTGGCAGTGTTCTGATGGGGGTGGCAGTGTTCTGACCGGGGTGGCACTGTTCTGATGGGGGTGACAGTGTTCTGATGGGGGTGGCAGTGTTCTGATGGGGGTGACAGTGTTCTGATGGAGGTGGCAGTGTTCTGACTGGGGTTGCAGTGTTCTGACTGAGGTGGCAGTGTTCTGACTGGGGTGGCACTGTTCTGACGGGGGTGACAGTGTTCTGATGGGGGTGGCAGTGTTCTGATGGGGGTGACAGTGTTCTGATGGGGGTGGCAGTGTTCTGACTGGGGTTGCAGTGTTCTGACTGAGGTGGCAGTGTTCTGACCTGGGGGGGGGGGGCAGTGTTCTGATGGGGGGGGCAGTGTTCTGATGGGGGTGACAGTGTTCTGATGGGGGTGGCAGTGTTCTGACTGGGGTTGCAGTGTTCTGACCGGAGTGGCAGTGTTCTGATGGGGGTGGCAGTGTTCCGACTGGGGAGGCTCTGACCGGGGTGGCAGTGTTCTGATGGGGGTGGCAGTGTTCTGACCGGGGCGGCAGTGTTCTGACCATGGTGGCAGTGTTCTGACTGAGGTGGCAGTGTTCTGACCATGGTGGCAGTGTTCTGACCGGGGTGGCAGTGTTCTGATGGGGGTGACAGTGTTCTGACGGGGGTGGCAGTGTTCTGACTGGGGTTGCAGTGTTCTGACTGAGGTGGCAGTGTTCTGACTGGGGTGGCAGTGTTCTGACCGGGGGGGGCAGTGTTCTGATGGGGGTGGCAGTGTTCTGACCGGGGTGGCAGTGTTCTGACCGGGGTGGCAGTGTTCTGATGGGGGTGGCAGTGTTCTGACCGGGGTGGCAATGTTCTGATGGGGGTGGCGGTGTTCTGACCGGGGTGACAGTGTTCTGATGGGGGTGACAGTGTTTCTGATGAGGGTGGCAGTGTTCTGACTGGGGTGGCAGTGTTCTGACCGGGGTGGCAGTGTTCTGATGGGGGTGGCAGTGTTCTGATGGGGGTGGCAGCGTTCTGACCGGGGTGGCAGTGTTCTGATGGGGGTGGCAGTGTTCTGACCGGGGTGGCAGTGTTCTGATGGGGGTGACAGTGTTCTGATGGGGGTGGCAGTGTTCTGATGGGGGTGACAGTGTTCTGATGGGGGTGGCAGTGTTCTGACTGGGGTTGCAGTGTTCTGACTGAGGTGGCAGTGTTCTGACCGGGGTGGCACTGTTCTGATGGGGGTGACAGTGTTCTGATGGGGGTGGCAGTGTTCTGACCAGGGTGACAGTGTTCTGATGGGGGTGGCAGTGTTCTGACTGGGGTTGCAGTGTTCTGACTGAGGTGGCAGTGTTCTGACCTGGGGGGGGGGGGGGGGGCAGTGTTCTGATGGGGGTGACAGTGTTCTGATGGGGGTGGCAGTGTTCTGACCGGGGTTGCAGTGTTCTGACCGGAGTGGCAGTGTTCTGATGGGGGTGGCAGTGTCCTGACCGGGGTGGCAGTGTTCTGACCTGGGGGGGGGGGGGCAGTGTTCTGATGGGGGTGGCAGTGTTCTGACCGGGGTGGCAGTGTTCTGATGGGAGTGGCAGTGTTCTGACCGGGGTGGCAGTGTTCTGACCGTGGTGGCAGTGTTCTGACCGGGGTGGCAGTGTTCTGACTGAGGTGGCAGTGTTCTGACCGTGGTGGCAGTGTTCTGACCGAGGTGGCAGTGTTCTGATGGGGGTGGCAGTGTTCTGACCGGGGGGGGAGGGGGGCAGTGTTCTGACTGGGGTTGCAGTGTTCTGACTGGGGAGGCTGCTTAGTCTTCAGGCTGCAGTCTCTAAAGAGAAAAAGCAGGATGTTCTCAGGGTACTGGGCTATAGTGTGCTCGGCTTTAATTGAATCATGCTGGGTCATTAGCTTCAGTAATTCTTTGGGGCCAATTAGCAACACACCCCCAATGTTTCCTCCTTGTGACTTCAACCAGGCCCTAGGCTGCATCTCAAAGGACATATCCAATCCTGAGGTCCCCACTTCCCTTGGACCTATGAACCAAAAGGAAGGGTTTTGAAACACCATTTCTGTTATTATTACCTTGTTTGAGGTCACAGAAATGTATTTCAACACATTTCCATGATCCAAAATATGGTAAAAATAACCCACATAATATAATGTCTCAATGGCCTTACAAAGGTTTTTTCAAAGGCTTTGAACTTACTGTTTCAGACCCCCTATATTGGCGGTAGCTTGGCTGCCAGCACTTTCGGGGTTTGAGAATATTTTATTTGGAGTGCGTGGAGGTCCAGGCTGACTGCAGGGGACGGCCGTCGCTGGGCTCTGATCTCCCGCCTTTGAAGTCGCAGTAATGGGACTGAACAGACTCCGGCCTGGGCTCTGCTTCGGTGTGGCATCTGCCCCTTTCTGATCTCTCATTCCACCAGCATTCTGATTCAGCCTGATCAGAGTCACTCATTCTGAATCAGTCTAATCAGAGTCACTCATTCTGAATCAGCCTGATCAGAGTCACTCATTCTGAATCAGCCTGATCAGAGTCACTCATTCTGAATCAGTCTAATCAGAGTCACTCATTCTGATTCAGTCTAATCAGAGTCACTCATTCTGAATCAGCCTGATCAGAGTCACTCATTCTGATTCAGTCTAATCAGAGTCACTCATTCTGAATCAGTCTAATCAGAGTCACTCATTCTGATTCAGCCTGATCAGAGTCACTCATTCTGAATCAGCCTGATCAGAGTCACTGATTCGGAATCATCCTGATCAGAGTCACTCATTCTGAATCAGCGTCATCAGAGTCACTCATTGTGATTCAGTCTGATCAGAGTCACTCATTCTGAATCAGCCTGATCAGAGTCACTCATTCTGAATCAGCCTCATCAGAGTCACTCATTGTTATTCAGTCTGATCAGAGTCACTCATTCTGAATCAGCCTGATCAGGGTCACTCATTCTGAATCAGTCTGATCAGAGTCAGTCATTCTGAATCAGTCTGATCAGGGTCACTCATTCTGAATCAGTCTAATCAGAGTCACTCATTCTGATTCAGTCTAATCAGAGTCACTCATTCTGAATCAGCCTGATCAGAGTCACTCATTCTGATTCAGTCTGATCAGAGTCACTCATTCCACCACCATTCTGAATCAGTCTGATCCCGGTCACTCATTCTGAATCCAGGACACCTTCAGAAGCGTTTTCCGCACATCCCAATGGTTTCACCACAGGCATTCTTTAGTGCGGCACTGTAACAAACCCAAAGGAAGAACAGTGATGTACAATCCAGGATTCCTCGGTCCCAGCGTTCTCAGCCGAGACCCACAGCCAGCTAGCCGCTGTGTGATGAGTGCGCTTGGTGTATTTCAGAGGTGAACAGGGCTGCAGCTTTTTTCCTGAGGATTTTAGTGTGTTGTGCTGCCACTGAACAGATGGGAAGTCGATTGACACCAGTCTCTGTATCTGTGAGTTACACGCCCACCCCCCCCCCACCTGACAACCTGAAACATGTCCATGCCCTGATTGGACAATGATATCGCTTATGAGCTTTTGTGCAAACTTGTGGGGGTGTAGATTATGGATTCAAATTAAAGCAATTCTGCTGTAGGCAATGGCTGCCCGTGGCTAATGTTCCATGTGAAACAACCACTTTAATTTTAAACTGTGGAGGCAGATGAGAGTAATGCGACCAGCTCAGTGAGAATCTCACACCGTACTGCAGTCTTTCTCCCAGCTCAGTGAGAATCTCACTCACACCGTACTGCAGTCCGTCTCCCAGCTCAGTGAGAATCTCACTCACACCGTACTGCGGTTCTTCTCCCAGCTCAGTGAGAATCTCACTCACACCGTACTGCAGTCCTTCTCCCAGCTCAGTGAGAATCTCACATGGTACTGTGGTCCTTCTCCCAGCTCAGTGAGAATTTCACTCACACCGTACTGCGGTCCTTCTCCCAGCTCAGTGAGAATCTCACACCGTACTGCGGTCCTTCTCCCAGCTCAGTGAGAATCTCACACGGTACTGCGGTCCTTCTCCCAGCTCAGTGAGAATCTCACACGGTACTGCGGTCCTTCTCCCAGCTCAGTGAGAATCTCACTCACACCGTACTGCGGTCCTTCTCCCAGCTCAGTGAGAATCTCACACGGTACTGCGGTCCGTCTCCCAGCTCAGTGAGAATCTCACTCACACCGTACTGCGGTCCTTCTCCCAGCTCAGTGAGAATCTCACATGGTACTGTGGTCCTTCTCCCAGCTCAGTGAGAATCTCACACCGTACTGCGGTCCGTCTCCCAGCTCAGTGAGAATCTCACACGGTACTGCGGTCCTTCTTCCAGCTCAGTGAGAATCTCACACGGTACTGCGGTCCATCTCCCAGCTCAGTGAGAATCTCACATGGTACTGCGGTCTGTCTCCCAGCTCAGTGAGAATCTCACATGGTACTGTGGTCCTTCTCCCAGCTCAGTGAGAATCTCACATGGTACTGCAGTCCTTCTCCCAGCTCAGTGAGAATCTCACTCACACCGTACTGCGGTCCTTCTCCCAGCTCAGTGAGAATCTCACATGGTACTGCAGTCCTTCTCCCAGCTCAGTGAGAATCTCACTCACACTGTACTGCAGTCCTTCTCCCAGCTCAGTGAGAATTTCACATACACTGTACTGCAGTCATTCTCACAGCTCCACACCCACTTTGGCAGCACCTCATCGTATCATAGCAACCACAAATGAGATGTCAAGTAAAAAAAAAATATGGTGGGTATAAATGGTTTTAATAGAAGTGCGGACAACAAAACCCAGTCTTGCTATGGAAAATCCCCAAATGAAATCCAAGTGTGAAAAAAACAAAATTCTCAAATTGTGGCAATACAAAAATAAAAATGTGGAAGACCAGAAAGTCACGGCGGCAGTGAATGCTGTCAATTTAGAGGTGGATACATTACAAGAAATAAAAAAGTGGTCAACAGATTGTCACAGTTATTACGGACCTTGATATATATAATTGCCAAATAAGTATTTGATCACACATGAAGGTAGTCCAGGGTGCCAGCATAATTATTTGTCTGTATTGTGGAGATACTGATTTGCAATAATTTAATAACTGCACCACGCAGAGAAGAAAATGTTAATTAAATGTGGACAATTAATACAGATGAATGGTAATTTCACTGTGCTTTAATGGAGTCAAACATTAAGCCATCTAGTATCAATTTACACATGAATTGGCATTAACTAATGAAACTGTTAACTTGAATTAATGATGTACAAATACATTAAGAATCAAACTGAGTTAGTAGTTAACAAATACATTAACTAATGTATTAGGTATATGATTATTTATACATTAGAAAAGCATAGTTAGGAAAATGCTGAGCATTGTTGGGCTCAATGGCCTGTTCTTGTTATTATTATGTTATATTATGTCATCGGATAAACTTACATTTATTTTACCATTAACAAACACATAAACTGTTTTTTTTTATCCCAATATGAATTGGCATTGACTAATGTAGTTGTTAAAATAAATTAATGATGTAAAATACATTAACAAAGCTGTAAATATTAACTTTTCAGTAGTTAGTAGTTAACAACTACATCAGTTAATGCCAATTCATGTCAAATCAAATCAAATCAAATCAAATTTATTCATAAAGCACGTTTAAATACAACCCAAGTTGACCAAAGTGCTGTACAGGCAGGTAAAATCACAAAGTAAGAACAAATCACAATAAAAACAGAAACACAGAGTAAAAATCACAGAGTAAAAAGCATAAAAACACACGTATAGGCACAAATCTACAAATCACAGGCATAGGCGCACTGAAATCACATCAGGAAGATCCAAACACTACAGATCAAAAGTATGTTTTCAGCCTGGACTTGAAGGAATCAATGGAGGGGGCAGATCTAATTGAGTTGGGGATGCTGTTCCATAGTCTAGGGGCAGCAACAGCAAAGGCGCGGTCACCCCTGAGCTTAAGTTTTGCTCGCGGGACAGCCAGGAGCCCCAAGTCAGACGACCTGAGGGACCTGGAGGTGGAGTAAGGGGTTAAAAGATCTGAGATGTATGAGGGAGCCTGCCCATTTAGGGCTTTAAAAACAAACAGGAGAACCTTAAAATCAACTCTAAACCGGACTGGTAGCCAGTGGAGAGAGGCCAGAATAGGGCTAATATGGTCCCTCTTCCGGGTACCTGTCAGGAGCCTGGCTGCGGCGTTCTGGACCAGTTGCAAGCGTGGCAGGGACGACTGACTAATCCCAGTATACAGGGAATTACAGTAATCTAAGCGGGAGGATATGAAGGCATGGATGACTTTCTCAACATCTTTGAATGACAGAAAAGACTTGATTTTGGCAATGGAACGAAGCTGAAAGAAACTGGCTTTAACTACTGCATTGACCTGCTTGTCAAATTTAAAGGCGGAGTCTAATATCACGCCAAGGTTTTTGACATAGGGTTTGACAAAGGTGGACAGGTTGCCTAGGCTGCTAGTAATCAGTTTGATGGAGTCAGGGGGGGCAAATAGGATCATTTCAGTCTTGCTCTCATTCAGCTGCAGGAAGTTTTGAGCCATCCAGCACTTAATGTCCTCAAGACAGTCCATGAGACTGTTGAGTTTGCACTGGTCGTTTGGTTTCAGGGGGAGATAAAGCTGTGTGTCATCTGCATAAAGATGAAAGGAAATGTTGTACTTTTGAAAAATTTGACCAAGGGGAAGCATGTAAATAAAGAATAGAATGGGACCTAGGATGGAACCCTGTGGGACCCCGCAGGCGGGGCAGGCTGGAGGAGAGGAAGAATTTCTTATGTTGATGGAGAAACTTCTATTGCTGAGGTAGGATATGAACCAGCTCAGGGCAGTGCCACCAACACCAACCCCACATTGGAGATGGTCAATTAAAATGTCATGATCCACTGTATCGAACGCTGCGGTGAGGTCAAGAAGAATCAGGACGGCACAGTCACTGGAGTCAACAGTGAGGAGCAGGTCATTAGGCACTTTCAGCAAGGCAGACTCTATGGTGAGCCCTGAGTGCTATGGTGAGCCCTAAAACCTGACTGAAGTCTTTCCAGGATGTTATTTTGGTGTAAGTGGGGCAGCAATTGACCGAGAATGACCTTCTCAAGGACCTTAGACAGGAACGGAAGTTTAGAAATTGGTCTGTAGTTACTCGACAAGGCGGGGTCTAACTTTGGTTTTTTTCAGGAGGGGCTGGACCACTGCATGCTCGCAGTAGGTTGGAAAGATACCTGTGGCTAGAGAGTTGTTGATTATAGATAGGATGCTGGGACTGGCTATGTCAAAGACCTCCTTCAGGAGAGCAGTAGGGACGATATCAAGGGGGCAGGTTGCAGAATTCATGGAAGAACAATCTCTGTAAGGGAGGGTAGCGTAATGGGTTGGAAACAGTTGAATTCAGATGAACAGGCCAGAGAGACAGCTAGGTCATGAGTGGAGGTGGAAATGTTCATTTTGATGTCCTCAACTTTGCTAATGAAAATTTTTTAAAATTCTTCACACTTAATTGGAGGCACATCTAAGCTGGTACTGGGGGCAGGACAGATAACAGAGTTACTGGTACTGAATAGGACTTTCGGATTTTGAGAGTTATTAGAGATGAGGTCAGAAAAGTATTTTGTTCTCGCAGCCTTAACTGCTTCCTGATATTTGAGAAGATTGTCCCTCAAAATGTCAAAGGAAATTTGAAGTTTATCACGCTTCCACTTCCGCTCTGCTTTTCTGCACTCCCTCCTTAGGGCTCTGGTGGTGTCATTAAGCCAAGGGAAACCTTTAGGCTTGGGCTTTTTCAATTTAAGGGGGGCAACAGAATCCAGAATAGAAAAGCAGGTGGTGTTAAATAAGGAGATAAGTTCCTCATGTGACATTATGTAAAGTGTTACCGGCCGTCACACAGAATGGAAACAGTGAAATAATCATATTTCTAATTCTTGATTCTAAAGCCAAAGATTTTTCTGTTGATAGTATGAGTCGGCAAACAGGCTACAAAATCAGCTCAGTCTCGCTGAGTTTCTGTGCTCACCAGCTGCATTGGATGTGGAGATTAGACACCTTCTCATGTCAAGATTTATTCTGAAATCTCTGCGTAGAAAGCTGCTCAACATCCTTTTTAATGCACAGGCATCCTTCATACATACGGTGTTGGCATATTTGCCAAACAACCTGCAGGCCTGGCATTGGCATAGCTTTACCTTTCTCTTTTTTCAGGCCTGCGTTTTTGGAGTTCTAGCTTTTTGGGAGGATAATGTTAAAACTATGCTGATCTTCAGTCCCTTTCCAAAAGGTCCAAGAAAGTACTTTTCAATTTTTAATAGCACTATGTTATAAATTATCCTTCAGGATGAACATTTTTTTGTCACATTTATCAAAATTGTGTGCCTTCATTTTATTTAAATGAAAGCATAAAAGTGTACTGTATGTAAATCTTAAAACCACCTCGTATGTTAAAGCTAATGTGTTTTTTTCAACATGACTGTGGTCATGTTTTTGCTCAAATAAAATGTACCTGCACTAGGTATGTCTCTTGTTTCAGTGGTTAACCGTCCTATGGACATAACAGTAATTGTTGGTTGGTAAAATTCTGACATGCAATTCAACATTTAAAATAGTCAAATATATCTGAATATAATCAAACTTATGTGTTTTATAAGAGGGAATATTCAAACATAATTTTTGGCCCTAGTATGAACACTCATCACTCACAGAGATTGGGGGTGGTCCTGGATGACCAACTGGACCTCAAGGAGCACATCAAGGCAATATCATGGTCCTGCAGATTTCTTCTGTACAACATCAGAAGGATTCGACCATACCTGATAACGCACTCTACCCAGCTGCTCGTCCAGGCTACGGTGACCTCCCGCCTTGATTACTGCAACTCTCTCCTTGCAAGCCTGCCAGCTTGTGCCATACATCCACTACAGATGATTCAGAATGCCACTGCCGGACTCATCTACAACCTTCCCAAATTGTAGTTTATGAATCCTGTATTGATGCTTATTGCAGTCTATGAATGCTGTATGAATGCTAATTGCAGTCTGTGACCTCTGTCTGAATGATAATTGCAGTCTATTACCCCTGTATGAATGCTAATTTCAGTCTATGAGCCTTGTATGAATGCTTATTGCAGAGGGAGAGAGAGAGAGAGAGAGAGAGAGAGAGAGAAAGAGAGAGAGAGAGAGAGAGAGAGAGAGAGAGAGAGAGAGAGAGAGAGAGGAAATACTTCATAAAATACTTTTGCACTGGGATCTTCTACATTTTAGAAATGGCCCTTTACGAATTTAGACATATTGTGAAATCTTAGGGCACACATTTGCCCCATTCCTGTCAACATGAATGATTTTATGTCCAAATACTCGTACAGATTACATGCTTGTTAGTGCAAAGCTAGTTAAGAGACAGCTCATTAATTATTAACTATAGTGGCAAATGATGATGTGGACTAGCAAGTGGAAATTAAACTGCAGTTTTGAAAGTAGAATCTGTAACTATTTAAGTATTTGATTCCCTAGCAAAGTAGTAAAGCAGCGGAGTATAGCCTTCATATTGACTTCAAAAACCTCCTGCAACACAATCTATTTTACTTAATAAAACCCAAATGCCATTTTCCTTCAAAACTGTTTGTCTAGAGGTAAAATAAAATAAAATGAAAAAACCCATGCTTTTGTTCAGTTATGCACACGGTGCTATCTGAACTCCAGCCCTGGAACCCTTCCCCTTAGATTAAAACTGAGTTTAAATCTTATAGAAAGATGTGTTGTTAAGACGTTTAACAGCAGACCTTCTGTACTAGAAAACGTGGAAATTCTTAAGTCGTACATTTTGGCGAAGCGAGGGTGCTGTGGCGCCGAGACGTGCCTTGACGTAGAAACTCAGTTCTTTGGGAAGCTTTTTATATTCTTAACCGTAGGTTGCCTATAAGTAGATGGTGACTTTTCAGTATCAATTCACATGAGTTCACTGGGGCAACTGGCGAATTTACAGTGCTCATAAGAAGCGCGGCCCTGGACACTGTTCTAAAATAGAGCAACTTTGAATCCATAGTTTTACAGTTGAGCACAGGATTATTTGAAGGGGTGTTAAGAGAAAACGTCATTACTACTTTCTTAACCAATGTTCATTTTGAAGAATAATTTTATGTGTTTTCCGGCATAGTGCCTCACGATTATATGAGCGAAAACGTGGTTGACGGAGCACGCGGTTTTAGAAAGAAATTGCTCGCGAGCGGTGAAGTGGAGCTGTCCATTAGGGGTGCTGAAAACAGTTCTGAAGAGACGGTTCCTCGGACAGCCCGCGAAAATTTTACTTGTGAGTGAATAGCGTGTTTGAAATTATGAGCCAGAAACAGAATTTCGAGCTTTTTGTTTTAAATGCACAATTATCTTCCAGATATTTTCTTTCTGAATTCTTTAGACAGTAGTTGCAATATAGCCGTAGAATCTTCATCTACTGCTATAGGTTTAATCGAATGCAGTCAATTGTTATGTAGCCTAATGATTTCTTTTTTCTATCACAATATAGTGACTACTTCTGAATTTTGCATAACCAGGTATCCTATGTGAGTGTGTAGCATAAGGTTACTACTGTAAAATTCAGAAGTGACGTTCGTTTGGTAAAATGAGTAACCCTACTAACAAAATGTGGTTGTGGCGACGTACTATTAACGTCCTCTATTGGTCTCGTAACGTCCGCGTTACGTCTCAATTTACGTAGTATTAACGTAAAAAACGTAAGACCAGCGCCCCGTCGCTGCGACGTCGCAAAACAACGTTGTGGATACGTAACAGTTACGTCCTTACAACTTTACGTTTGACAATGTAATAGAATAACCTTACCCCGACGTTGTGATTATGTCGCCAGGCAGTCATCCGTCGTAACGTTATAGATTTACGTCGCTGACACGTTGTTTAAACTTCTTTGTTACGTTATTTACCTTTCCACAACGTTGCGGATTGGTCACTTACTTACTAAACCCTGACCATACATTTAGATTAAGCAAGTAGGCCTACGTTAATTAATATTATCTATACGATCCTCCCTCTGCAACAGATAACGTTTGGGCTCCATGTCCAGGGATTGGTCTGACTTAAATGTTTCAAATAAGCTTACGTTACCTATGTAGAAAGCAGTCCACACATCTAACGTAGATATAAAAAGTTAGCTACTGTACTGCTCTAATCATGTCCCACAGCCCACAGAATGGGCTTCTGCTTAATATTTCCACTGCGTTGTTGTGTTGCTTGGCAACCATTCAGTTATGTTATAGAGCTATATTACTTTGCGGAAGAATGTTATTGTATATTTTATTAATAAAGGTTCACATGTATTGAAAATGTGTGACTTTTTTCGGCTATAAGATAAATTATATTTCCACCGTTTTATAAAAGCAACAAGGCATTTGAGGCCGTGCTACATTCTGAATTTAGTCACGAAGGGGTTTCAGACACTCCGCTTTGCGTCGTGTCTAACAAAGTTAGAGCTTCAGCTTTCATGGAAATGATGAATTTTCCTTGAAAGCAACACGCGGTATCGTTCTCTGATACGATGATGTATACACCTGATTGACAAGCTATCTGCTAGCAAGATCATCTGAACAAAAAATAATAATAATATATATATATTTTTTAAACAATATTTAATCCCGTTTGGAATATTAGCCCGGATACAATGCCTGTGTGTTCAGAGATTCTGAGCTAGAGGGATCCCGACTGATTGGTCGGATTTACATGACATCACCGGCACTCTGCAGCTTCCGCGCCTGTAAACTGTTTTTAATCAGATACTCGCTGAAGAGGGCCACATCTGGCTGAATCCAACGCGCCTCCTCCTTCAAAGAAGTTAGTACACCCGCTCCAGGCGTTTCGGTCACCAGTGAATTGAGATGGTCACCTTTTTCAGAAATAATGAATTTATGGTAGATGGCGGTCTAAACCAAAACACCAAATAATATGTAAGACTGAGACAAATATCCTGTAAAATGAAGAAAACTGGAAGATCTACGTCTTAGAATAATATTTTTGAAAGGGATTTTTTTGCTTGGCTAAGCAGCTGGAAAATCATGAAATATGACCGGCACTAACAGTACGGGAGTTGACGGGCTCGCGCCCTGGAACTTCAGTGGTAAGTTATTTTAGATGTTTTCCTTTCACCATTACTCTCATATTGTTTTATACAGTATCTGCCAAATCCGTCCCACTGAAAAGGTCTATTTTAATCAAATCCATCATGCTGAAAATCCGCATAATGTTGTTTTTAGTGCAATTCTATTTTATTTGTTTCGCGCTTTTTACAGAGGCACTGTCACACACAAAAAATGGAAATATGAAATACAAGTGAAAGTGTACTTTAGTCCATGTAGCCGACTTTCAGTTTCACTCATCCATAATTTATCTTAAAAATAGACTTGAATCTACTGTATTAAACAGGTGCTACGTGTAAAACAAGCTAACACACAGTAACGAGGTCAATCCCCATTATGGAGTGGAACCGGTTGCGCTGTTACGCCAAATGAAAACAGTAGGCTACCGGGGATTTTTTTCACAAACAAAGCCTAATTGTTTCGGTTAGGCTATTGTTAACACTAGTCGCTCGTGATTGAGTAAATGTTGTTTCGCCGGAAAGCACACAGAACTGTGAAAGACGGCGTCTATTAAATTTCACCTGCAACGCTGTGGAGATTGTTTTAATAGAAATGTCAGGGACATTTTGAAAGAAAATCTTTGATCCCAAATTGGAATCTTAAATATATGTCTGATTTTTCTCCAGACATATTTCCCCAGGTTCACAATCTATAATATTATTTCACGTGTTTAAGGCTTCTCCCAATGGATGATTCTGTGGTGATAAAATAAATTGACTATAGGCCTATTTATTCATACTGAAAAAGAACAGCCCGGATTGAACGAAAACATTTTCATTTAAACAATTTCCTCGGAGAATAGTTATTTCGCTTACAATGAGTTAATAATACTCCCGCACTTTTACCATATTCGCTCGGCGCTAGTTATAACCTCCTGTTTTATTTTAGGTGCACCTGCTGACATTCGATTCCCATGATTAACATATTAACAATGCCAATTCGCCGCTCTTAATGAAAGTCGGTTTTTTAATGCTGTGAATGTTACACCACCTTACAAAGAAAGTTGCATCACCTACTTTCCTCTACATTAAGAACCAGAGCAAACTATTCATCTTCAGCTATTTATGGACTGTAGAAGGCAGCCCACAACCTTACGAGGCGCCTACTCAATTAAATTCGAATTCAATCGAATAAACGAAAATACACATTCAAAATTATTCAAAAATAGTTGCACAAGGAGTTTATAACGACCTTATATAGCGATACATTTGCATGCGAAAAGAAAAGCAAATTGAATATCTATAATAACCTGCTGCCTATTCTCTGCAGTTTCATCTCTCTAATTGAATTAACCTACTTGCAGGGACACGCAGTAGCCTACCTGGATAGCGCCTGGCTGTACACTGTCAAAAAGCCTGAACTGCCTATAGGCTATTTACTTTATAGCGTGTGGGATGACTATACGTGTAGTGACAAATTGGCATTGTAGAGGTGATTTGATGACCTGCATTGAGTAAGGAGAACGGAACGTCAGCGTACACCCTTCTTATTCCTACCAATATAGATGTTTTAGCCTCAATCGCCTTCTACTATGAACGTGCCTACACTTTCACATGCCTGTAAACTCTGTCCCTGGAATCATATGATCGGGACACTCACGAAGCGTAAGGAAATATACAACTACGATTCAAGGCCATTCTGCTGTGTAGGCTAGGGAAAGTTTTTCACATAAATAAATACATAAATAAAACAGGAAGACGGGCGAGTCTTTGAAATAGCACCCAGGGACTGATTAAACAACTAAAATATAATTGTATGATTGATGTTCCTCCTGTTAACGGGGCATTTGCTGCTAATATGCTGGCTACTGCGATTTCACACTTTTTGTCACCGCATATTAGTGATTTTATCTTCAAACACATATTAGATTCAACATAAACCTGCAGTTTGTAACCATTTTAATGAACAGCTTGGGGAGCACAGCACTGCCTCCTCGTCAAACGTGGTTTACCGCGCGCCAAAAAGCTGGCAAGAACCGTTTCAGTTACTAGTCCCGACAGTTTTCCGCGACACCCCCACATAACAGCGGAGGCTTGTTTTATAGTCCCTCATAAATATTTCTGGTGAACATGCTTCAAGTTAGGCAGTGTTCACAAAATCACCTTTGAATAGGAATTTGAAGTCAGTTTTTAATGTTTTTAGTTTTACCCTTCAAAACCCTAAAAAGGAACTTCAGAGTGTCCTCCTTTTGGATACAAATCATATCGAATATATATATTTTATGCATATGACGTAGTAATGAACTTAAACGATGTGTCGATTGAAAAGCAAATTATGTAATCTAATCTTAAATTCCCGACAACCACCCAACGTTCCCAAAACATTTTTAATGTTGATGACCGAATGCTTCCGGCATCGGGTCGTTTCTACTTGAAACAAAAATGGCAACTGTGCAATTTCATTTCTTTAATTTGATCTTTGTTCAATTCCACGCATTTCCTGGCACGTAAACACAAAGCTGTTTTCGTGTCAACAGTTGTTTTGCATTACCTTCCTCTCCAGCCTGACTTAAATTCTGCTGTTGGGGCAGATATCATGCACGGCTGACTGCGCTTGCATGGTGCAATGTCCATTCTTAGCATATCGCTGACATATTGTTCAAAATATGAACGTTTCGGCTATTTTGTATGTAACAAAATGAAGTCCACATTGTTAACCAGCCTCTCTATTTCATATTTTTTTTAACTGTCCGATGGCCACTTTCATCGCGTCATGAATCCAGTTCAAGCAATCCGGCGGCTTTTTCACCTCAGGGGACAGGGGCACATTAAGAACGTTCAGTTTCCTAACTGCAGCTTTGAAAGCAGAGCATTTTCAGCTCATTGAAATGCAAAGCTCTCCCCGCGGAGGCACAATCCCCAGAAACCGAGCTGCCTCCTCCGGGATTTCGGTCCGCTGCGTGCCGCCGGGCTCGAAACTGGGCAGAATTAGGGACCCTGAACTAATTACTGCACATAATTGAGTGGGACAGCTCCCAGTGACTGCAGCCCGGCCCTGTAACAGCTCAGTCCCATGGGGCTCTGAGAGGGCCGGGGCTGGGATTGGAACCACGAGCCGCGTGTTCGCCTGTTAGCGGCTGATTGGTAAAACCAGGGGCATGGCGGGAGCTGGGCTCGTTCGCCTGTTAGCGGCTGATTGGTAAAACCAGGGGCATGGCGGGAGCTGGGCTCGTTCGCCTGTTAGCGGCTGATTGGTAAAACCAGGGGCATGGCGGGAGCTGGGCTCGTTCGCCTGTTAGCGGCTGATTGGTAAAACCAGGGGCATGGCGGGAGCTGGGCTCGTTCGCATGTTAGCGGCTGATTGGTAAAACCAGGGGCATGGCGGGAGCTGGGCTCGTTCGCCTGTTAGCGGCTGATTGGTAAAACCAGGGGCATGGCGGGAGCTGGGCTCGTTCGCCTGTTAGCGGCTGATTGGTAAAACCAGGGGCATGGCGGGAGCTGGGCTCGTTCGCCTGTTAGCGGCTGATTAATAAAACCAGGGGCATGGCGAGAGCTGGGCTCGTTCGCCTGTTAGCGGCTGATTAATAAAACCAGGGGCATGGTGGGAGCTGGGCTCGTTCGCCTGTTAGCGGCTGATTGGTAAAACCAGGGGCATGGCGGGAGCTGGGCTCGTTCGCCTGTTAGCGGCTAATTAATAAAACCAGGGGCATGGCGGGAGCTGGGCTCGTTCGTCTGTTAGCGGCTGATTGGTAAAACCAGGGGCATGGCGGGAGCTGGGCTCGTTCGCCTGTTAGCGGCTGATTGGTAAAACCAGGGGCATGGCGGGAGCTGGGCTCGTTCGCCTGTTAGCGGCTGATTGGTAAAACCAGGGGCATGGCGGGAGCTGGGCTCGTTCGCCTGTTAGCGGCTGATTAATAAAACCAGGGGCATGGCGGGAGCTGGGCTCGTTCGCCTGTTAGCGGCTGATTGGTAAAACCAGGGGCATGGCGGGAGCTGGGCTCGTTCGCCTGTTAGCGGCTGATTGGTAAAACCAGGGGCATGGCGGGAGCTGGGCTCGTTCGCCTGTTAGCGGCTGATTAATAAAACCAGGGGCATGGCGGGAGCTGGGCTCGTTCGCCTGTTAGCGGCTGATTGGTAAAACCAGGGGCATGGCGGGAGCTGGGCTCGTTCGCCTGTTAGCGGCTGATTGGTAAAACCAGGGGCATGGCGGGAGCTGGGCTCGTTCGCCTGTTCGCCTGCATGGCGGGAGGCCCGTCTCCCCGACAGCCTCCTGAGGTAATTGGATGGCGGAGCAGCAATCTTTGGTCCCCCTCCTGAGTGGTTGCACAATAGACCTGAGAAACCCCTCATCCGTCACCACGTCTCCCGTGCTACAGAGAGCCAGAGCAGAATCAAATGTGACTGAGCTACCGGTGAATAGATGCAGGATGGAGAGCACATATCTGAAAAGGGCTCACAGAAAACTGCTGGGTTTTTAAAATCGGAATCACATGAACTAGTAAAGATGCAAGACGTAGACGCCCCCCTCCCCCACCATGCTCAAGACCTGCTTCCCTCTCCACACATACTAAAGGATGCCTTTTGATCTTTGCCCGTTGCCGCAAAGCATTAAGATATTTCGCAGGAAGGAATTAACATAATTCTGCTGAAGCCGGGCTGTTGAAATGAAGTGGAGCGGGTCGCCCTGCGGAGCTGCGATACAGAAACACTGAGAGGGCGGCTCTTAGTGTTGAATGCCGTTACGTAAAGGCTTACAGGAGTGGAGACGGAGCGTGCTTCCCGCTGGCTTCTCGTGTGCTTCCACACTACGTCTCGTTGGATAGGCAGCGTCTCATTGGATAGGCAGTGTCTCATTGGATAGGCAGTGTCTCATTGGATAGGCTGCGTCTCATTGGATAGGCAGCATCTCATTGGATAGGCAGTGTCTCATTGGATAGGCAGCGTCTCATTGGATAGGCAGTGTCTCATTGGATAGGCTGTGTCTCATTGGATAGGCAGAATCTCATTGGATAGGCAGTGTCTCATTGGATAAACAGTGTCTCATTAGATAGGCTGCATCTCATTGGATAGCCAGCGTCTCACTGAACAGGGAAAAGTGCAGCCATACTAACCCTGCTGCTTATGGCAAAACGCAGTGCCACGCAGCACACATATATACGCTCACGAACGCACGCACACATATGTACACATGCACGCACACACATGCATGCATATGTACATACAAACACACAAATACACACACACGCACGCAAGCACACGCATCCATATGAGAGGCCATTTAGGCCATAAATCATACTTTGTCTCACACACACCATAATACTCTCTCACGAACACCACTATACCCTCTTACACACATCATTATACTCAGAACATACCACCATAGAGAATAGTAGTGTGTGAAAGAGCATGATTGTATGTGAGAGAGTGTGATAGTCTATATGACAGAATACTAGTATGTGTGAGAGAGTTTGGTTGTCTGTGTGTGAGAGAATACTAGTATGTGTGAGAGAGTTTGATTGTCTGTGTGTGAGAGAATACTAGTATGCGTATGAGAGTATTGTAGTGTGTGTGAGAGAGTATGATTGTATGTGTGAGAGAGAATACTAGTATCTGCATTTATGCTATTGTTGTCTGACTCCAGCTGTATAATAACAGAAGCCCTGTGCTTTGTGGTTTATTGTAATGCTGTTTTATGCTATCATTCCCTTTATGAAAGTCAATACCTTTCAGCCCAGGACTTTGAAAGGTACAGGCAGAGTGCCATAACGTACACTGAGAGAATGCGTCTTCTGCAGCTCCAAGTTTTTAAAAAATAGATAATGCATTATAATAACTCAAACAAGAGTAATTGAGTAAATTAGTTGTAGTCTAGTGGTTTGGTATTCAGAGGATGCCAGTTTGAATCCCAGGTAGGGGACTGTCATTGCATCCTTGAGCAAGGAACTGAGGAGGAACTTGTTTCTGTACAGACCAAGCTGTATAAATGGGTGGTATATGGTATGTGTCAGCTCCTCTGTATAAAAGCATCTGCCAGGAAAAGAAACACTACATGCAAAGCAACATGGTACATACGGGTAGATGTTTGGTGGCATGGTACATATGGGTAGCGGTTTGGTAGCATGGTACATAAGGGTAGAGGTGTGGTAGCATAGTACATAAGGGTAGAGGTTTGGTGGCATGGTACATAAGGGTAGAGGTTTGGTAACATAGTACATAAGGCTAGAGGTTTGGTAGCATGGAACATAAGCGTAGAGGTTTGGTAGCATGGTGCATAAGGATAGAGGTTTGGTAGCATGGTGCATAAGGATAGAGGTTTGGTAGCATGGTACATAATGGTAGATGTTTGGTAGCATGGTACATAAGGGTAGAGGTTTGGTAGCATGGTACATAAGGCTAGAAGGTTGGTAGCATGGTACATAAGGCTAGAGGTGTGGTAGCATAGTACATAAGGGTAGAGGTTTGGTGGCATGGTACATAAGGGTAGAGGTTTGGTAGCATGGTACATAAGGCTAGAGGTGTGGTAGCATAGTACATAAGGGTAGAGGTTTGGTAGCATGGTACATAAGGGTAGAGGTTTGGTAACATAGTACATAAGGGTAGAGGTTTGGTAGCATGGTACATAACGGTACAGGTTTGGTAGCATGGTACATAAGGGTAGAGGTTTGGTAGCATGGTGCATAATGGTAGATGTTTGGTAGCATGGTACATAAGGGTAGATGTTTGGTAGCATGGTACATAAGTGTAGAGGTTTGGTAGCATGGTACATAAGGTTGGAGGTTTGGTAGCATGGTACATAAGTGTAGAGGTTTGGTAACATGGTACATAAGTGTAGAGGTTTGGTAACATGGTACATAATGGTAGATGTTTGGTAGCATGGTACATAAGGGTAGATGTTTGGTAGCATGGTACATAAGTGTAGAGGTTTGGTAGCATGGTACATAAGGTTGGAGGTTTGGTAGCATGGTACATAAGTGTAGAGGTTTGGTAACATGGTACATAAGTGTAGAGGTTTGGTAACATGGTACATAAGGTTGGAGGTTTGGTAGCATGGTACATAAGTATAGAGGTTTGGTAGCATGGTACATAAGGTTGGAGGTTTGGTAGCATGGTACATAAGGTTGGAGGTTTGGTAGCATGGTACATAAGGGCAGAGGTTTGGTAGCATGGTACATAAGTGTAGAGGTTTGGTAGCATAGTACATAAGGTTGGAGGTTTGGTAGTATAGTACATAAGGGTAGATGTTTGGTAGCATGGTACATATGGGTAGAGGTTTGGTAGCATGGCACATAAGTGTAGAGGTTTGGTAACATGGTACATAAGGTTGGAGGTTTGGTAGCATGGTACATAAGTATAGAGGTTTAGTAGCATGGTACATAAGGTTGGAGGTTTGGTAGCATGGTACATAAGGTTGGAGGCTTGGTAGCATGGTACATAAGGGTACAGGTTTGGTAGCATGGTACATATGCGTAGAGGTTTCGTAGCATGGTACATAAGGGTACAGGTTTGGTAGCATGGCACATATGGGTAGAGGTTTGTCCAGCCGCATGTTCATTCCTGTTTGACTGCTTCTCTCGGAGCGCAGGCCTGCCGATGTATCCTTGCCTGAAAGTGGGTCTCGACACATGATGCGCTGGGTGCTTATCAGTCTAATTCATTATATTTGATGTGCAGGGTAACCATATAGCAAATTTGGGCACTCACAATAATCACCAACTATAAGACTTGGGGAAAAGCGAGGGACAATGGGCTTCCCGATGCTGTTCTCTGTCTGAAATTGCCTGGAAGAGTAGCCTGCTGCAGCTGCTGAACGGGCTTCCCGATGCTGCTCTCTGTCTGAAATGGCCTGGGAGAGTAGCCTGCTGCAGCTGCTCCCCATTATTCTGACTCCTACACTCGACAGGAAGCCTTTGGCTGCAGCTGTGCTGTGGCTAAATGCAGGAGAGTTATGCCCTTGTGATGCCCACGCATTCACAGAAATAACGCACTCAGAACGCACTCCTCACCAGCGCAGCGCGATTTATGGCGGGCGTGTGCGTGGTGCCACGGGGCTCAATCAATCAATCAATCAATCAATCAATCAATACTTTTATTGTCCCCGGAGGGAAATTTGCTTTGCAGGCAGGTAGCCTATACAAAGGTTAAAACAACACAGACCACATTTTACATGATAGACATAAAAGTACAGACACTTAACAGACATGAAATTAAAAAACGAGCAGGAAACACTTGACCATGAAGTGCATAATCTGGGTATGACCAATTATCAATATTTGTCAATACATATCATTATACAGCGCATCATTAGGTTAAATAAATAAATAAAACGCAATCATAACAAGAATGTCATCAAATTTAGCACATAAGAGCTACTTGTGCGTGTTCAGCAGATTAATGGAAGTAGGGATATATATGCATACGTATGAGTATATATATAGTACTCTTGATGAGAAAATACTTTTTTTTTTCAATTAATTTAATTCAGTTAACTTAATAGATAATAAGTATTATGTTCCTATCATTTATGCTGTTATTGTTGTTGCTGCCTGTCTTCTTTTTTCTTTATTAATTATATATTCTTACTGTAGTTAATTACTGTTATCACTACGCTTTGGCAATATATATTTTTAAATATGTCATGCTAATAAAGCATTTGAATTTGAATTTGAATTTGAATTTGATAAAGGAGTTTCTTGTTCTATTGTACTTAAATCTGGGTACTCTGAATCAACGCCCAGATGGAAGGAGCTCAGATTTACTGTATAAAGGATGGTCGTGGAAATCCAGAATAGTGTTGGATTTACGTACAGTTTGTTTGTGGTATATGTCTTTCAGTTGTTTCTGCTGTACACCAATGATTTTGCTAGCAACCTTCACTATCTTGCCCAATCTGTTCCTGTTGCTAGTGTTCAGGTTACAAAACCAAGCCACCATATTAAAGGATAAGACTGATTCCACGAACGACCTATAAAATAGGGTCATCATCATGCTGCATATTAAAAGACTGAAGTTTTCTTAGACAAAAACAGACGCTGCTGGCTCTTTTTGCAAACAGCATCTGTATTTTCAAATAGAAGTTTATGCTTGATTACTGTAACTAATTACTTGTTGCTGCTTACTATTTCAACATCTTGTCCATCGATAACAGTAGGCTTTGTGATTTGAGGCTCTTTTCTAAAATTGATGATCATGTCTTTAGTTTTAGACATGTTAAGTTGGAGGAAAGAGCTGTTGCACCACTTAACGAAATCTTTCACTACAGGCCCATGTTCAGTGTCCCCATCATGGAGGAGGCTCACAATGACTGAGTCATCAGCAAACTATATGATGCGTCTATCGTCATACTGACTCCTGCAATCATCTGTATAAAGGATGTACAGAATGGTGGATAATACACATCCCTGAGGAGACCCAGTAGATGAGCAGAGTTTGTCTGACATACATATATTGACCTTCAAATTTTGACCTCTGTTTGTCAAAAAATCCAAAAATGTTAAAATCCAGTTTAAAATTTAGAAGTCTTTCTGCTAAAAGATGTGGTTGAATGGTGTTAAAAGCGGAGGAGAAGTCGACAAATGAAAGCCTAGCGTGTGTCTTGGGGCCTTCCAAGTGTATGTATAAAAGGTTAACAAGTGTGAATGTAGCATCTTCGACTCCTCTTTTGGCCCTGTAGGCAAATTGCATGGGATCCAGTAAGTGCTCTGCCTGGTCAAGAATATGCTTTTTCACCAACTTCTCAAATGACTTCATTACTAAAGAGGTCAGCACCACTGGCCTGAAGTCATTGAGGACCTTGGGTGATGTTTTTTTTTTTTTTTGCTACTGGGACAATAATAGCCTATTTCCACAGTATGGACACTATCTGCAGATTCAAAGACAATTTAAAAATGTAGTGAAAAATACCACAGAGTTGTTCAGCACAAGAATGCAAAACCTGCCCACTAATACAATCAGGTCCAGGACTTTTCCTAACTTTAGTTCATTTGAAAATGTTCCTAACACTCTCAGCATCAAACTCAATCTGAGTAGTAGCAGTGACCCTCTTTTGGGTCTCTCTGGTCTCAGCACTAAAGTCGTGGTTATCAAACCGTGGAGAAAAACCATTTATTCCATCTGCCAGCTCTTTATTAGTTTTAAAACCGTCAATACTCACGTTTTTGGATTTGTTCCCTTTGTCCTGCAACCCAACCATGGTTTTCATTCCGTTCCAAGCTGATATCGGATTATTTGAAGCAAGCTCACCCTCAATTTTCTTCTTGTACTTTAATTTGGCTTTTGCAATCTCTGACCTGACCTCACCTCTGGTTTCTAAAGCGCTAATCGGTGGAGTACTACAGCGTATAACTGTGGGGCAGATGAGACCAAGCAGAGCATGCTAATGAAGCGTCACCCGCACTGCCAGGGACTGCCTCACACTGCCAGGGACTGCCTCACACTGCCAGGGACTGCCTCACACTGCCAGGGACTGCCTCACACTGCCAGGGACTGCCTCACAATGCCACGGACTGCCTCACACTGCCAGGGACTGCCTCACACTGCCAGTGACTGCCTCACAATGCCACGGACTGCCTCACACTGCCACGGACTGCCTCACGCTGCCAGGGACTGCCTCACGCTGCCAGGGACTGCCTCACGCTGCCAGGGACTGCCTCACACTGCCAGGGACTGCCTCACAATGCCACGGACTGCCTCACACTGCCAGGGACTGCCTCACAATGCCACGGACTGCCTCACACTGCCACGGACTGCCTCACACTGCCACGGACTGCCTCACGCTGCCAGGGACTGCCGCACACTGCCAGGGACTGCCTCACACTGCCAGGGACTGCCTCACACTGCCAGGGACTGGCTCACACTGCCAGGGACTGCCTCACACTGCCAGGGACTGGCTCACACTGATAGGGACTGGCTCACACTGATAGGGACTGGCTCACACTGCCAGGGACTGGCTCACACTGATAGGGACTGGCTCACACTGTCAGGGACTGCCTCACACTGCCACGGACTGCCAGGGACTGGCTCACACTGGCAGGGACTGGCCCACACTGATAGGGACTGACTCACACTGGCAGGGACTGACCCACACTGCCAGGGACTGGCCCACACTGGCAGGGACTGGCCCACCCTACCAAGTACTGGCCCACCCTGGCAGGGACTGACCCACACTGATTGGGACTGGCCCACACTGGCTCACACTGGCTGGGACTTGTTCACACTGGCCGGGACTATAGAATACAACACAGTGTTAGCCTGCACACCGCCCTGTGGAACACAGCGTTAACCTGCGCACCGCTCTGTGGAACACAGCGTTAGCCTGCTGCACACCCAGCGGAACACAGCGTTAGCCTGCTGCACACCTGTGTGAAGCCCAGTGGAACACAGCGTTAGCCTGCTACACACCTGCGCAAAGGTGTCGGCATCTTTATTTTTTTCATCCTCCGTGCCTCCCCCCCCCCCCCCCCCAGGCACCTCTCCCCTCCTTCCTTAGCTCTATGCCGCTTTCCTTCTGTGGTAGAAACCCACGTCCTTTTTCCAAAGCACAGAGACTGCTTACAGGCCATGCTGTATAACGAGATGTCAGCGGAGCATATTGCGTCTTTCAGCTTCTGATTTTTGGAAACTGAGACCGTGTTTCTGTGGCGGAACAAAGCGGATTCAGTGCGGGGAATTCGGGATAGAGCTGAAAAGCATCTGAGTGCCGGAGGAATTAGAAGTGTGTGGCAAATTAGAGAGAAGTGTGTGGCAAATTAGAGAGAAGTTTGTAGCAAATTTGAGAGACGTGTGGCAAATTAGAAAGAAGTGTGTGGCAATTTAGAGAGAAGTTTGTAGCAAATTTGAGAGAAGTGTGTAGCAAATTAGAAAGAAGTGTGTGGCAAATTAGAGAAAAGTGTGTGGCAAATTAGAGAAAAGTTTGTGGCACATTAGAGAGAAGTGTGTGGCAAATTAGAGAGAAGTGTGTGGCAAATTAGAGAGAAGTGTGTGGCAAATTAGAGAGAATTGTGTGGCAAATTTGACGCATTCAACTTTTTTGATGCCTTGAAGCCGTTCTCTTTAAACCTTCGCTGAATTAAAAGCCTTAGCTTCTGTTTTACAGAGTTTTAAATTAATGTAGTCATTTTGCCCCCCTAATGAAATAACAAGGGACCAATCATGACACATTTATTCAAAACAGGGATTAAGAGGTTTAATTAGCTGCCTGACTAAACCCTTTCTTGTGGGGAGGTGAGGGCACAGGGCTCGACTCAGGGCTGGAAACTGACAGCACGTTGTTTCTGTCATACTGTACTGTTATAACTTTAAAATGGTCTGTAGGTTCTCAGTCAAAATGTGAAATCTGAATATGATTCAATTGCAATGACATAACTGCAAAACATAACTGACAAAGCTCAAATTTTATCAGCTGTTTTGTGTGTGTGTGTGTGTGCGTGTGCACATGCTTGTGTGTGTGTGTGTGTGTGTGTGCATGTGCACATGCTTGTATATGTGTGTGTGTGTTTGCATGCATATATGCATGTGCGTGTATGTCCATGTGTGCGTGTGTGCATATGCAAGCATGCAGTGTACTTGGTCTTTTATGATTTCGCCCAACGGCCCTCTGGGAGTTAAACTCACAGTTGGATATTTTGGCAGAACATTACAGGGGAAGGATTCCCCCAGGCGCTTAATGCCTGGGCCTCAGAACAGGCATCTGTGTGGCAGCAAAACTTGCCAAAGCGCAGAGATCAACAGAGTGATATCACCCAGCCCAGCACCCAGCACCCAACCCAGCACTCAGCACCCAGCCCAGCACCCAGTCCAGCACCCATCCCAGCCCAGCCCCAGCACCCAGCCCAGCACTCAATACCCATTGTTAGTATTTCCAGCAGGTAAACCAATACCTCCAAACGTACGGTCCTTTGATATCGGCCATTTGCTTTTGATTCAAAAGGACTGATGGTCTTTCATTTTAGTCCAGTGTCATCCCTCTCTCCAGCTTTTCTTTCATGAGCACTCAGCTCTGCTCAGAATCATTGATTGTTTAGTGTAGAGATCATCCCGGATCAAGCAGTCATTTTAAGGATTTAAAGCCTTTGAACACCAGAAAAATCAATACAGGTTATTAGCAACTACACCACACTGTACCCTTCTCATGGCTAACTGCTGAATCTAAGCAGCCATACCACCCTGTATTCTGCTTGTGCAAAAGGCTCAGAGTATGGACAGTGAAGACCTAACCTGTTGCTAGGCAACGCCCCTTTGTTTACGGCTCGCGCTTGCCGCCGTTAAATTTGAAAAAGTTAGTCAGTTAAACGGTAATTTTCTAACGAGTTAAGTTTCCTTTTGTGTGCGTCAAAATATAGCGAACCACACACACACACACACACACACACATGCACACCCACCTGATTGAAGCCTAAGATGAGACCAGAGATTGCCTGTGCCTGTGTATTTGCATTCTGTTCATAATAAAACCCCCAAAAGAATTTCCTGCCTCCGTGTCCTGACCAGACACCCCATATTGTTGACCAACTCCTAACCACCAAGAGCTTCATTACAATTTATGGTCCTTCGAGCCGGATAGAGTCACCAATATGGCAGCCAGTAGAGAGGGAACCAGTCTCCCTGCTTCACCATCTGTGCGTCCTGTGCGCGCAGTTCAGCGACCAAGATATTTGGAAGATTATTTAGTGCAATATGCAGACCAACGGAATGTAGAGCAGATACACAGGCACGAAGAGGAGAGAGAACAGCCTAGTCCTGTTAGGAGCACATCCTCCATGCCACCGGCGTGGAGTGCGCATGAAGCCATCGTGCAGCAAGCTATGGAGACAGCGCGGCAACAGAGTGAGACAGCCAAGAGGCAGACAAAGCTTTTGGAGTTTGTCCTGCAGCGCCATTCCCCTCGGTCCTCAGCTCAGTCATCAAGGAGGTCGTCACGGCATCAGACACCAGCTCGCCCACATCACCCAGAAAGAGTAGGTGAGCAGCATCCCCCTGCCAGTGCCCCTCACCCTTCCCGAGCTGATGATCACTCAAGCGTAGCTGCAGAACTGGCTCATCAGGTAGAAGATTTAACTATCCACCACCAACAGTGGCCATTGCCTCCACCTCTCAGCCGAGACATTCATCCCCATCAACACGTGCTTGATCCACGCCATAGCCTTCAGGCTATCAAGCAAGAGAACAAACATGACCCAGCTTCCCATCCTCAGCCACAGTATCTGCCTCCACCCCGGCATCCGCCCGCGCATCAGCTTGAGCATCAGTCAGCACATCAACCTCCTTATGTGCCCTACCTCTCCTACCCAGGGAACCCGGTCATGCCAACACCTTATCCCCCCATGATGTACGCGCAAGCAGCCCCCAATATAGAAGGCCCCACGTTTCCAGACTTCACGAAAGAAGATAGAGCCCAGTATGTGGAGCTTCGCCTTTCCCTCAGCACCCTCCTGCACCCCACGCAATCTGAGCATTACAAGTATGCCATCCTGCTGAAGCATGTGAAAGTACCTCAAGCCCATCGCCTTGTGCTAGCTCACGCAGAGTCTAGTACGCCTTACTCTGAAGCTCTGAAGGCACTAGATGAGCGTTACGGACGCCCATATCAGTTCGCACTGAAGGAGATAGAGGACATGGAACACTTACCCCCCATCCGAGACGATAGGGCTTTCGACGAGTTCGCCACCAGAGTGCAGTCACTAGTCGGGATGCTGAAGTCTCTTAAAGGAGAAGGTCGCGAGGAACTCCACTGTGGCTCAAACGTGAAGCGCCTCCTCAGTAGACTCCCCAAGCACCAGCAAGAGAGGTTCCGTCGACAACAGTACAGGAAGGATCCTGATCAGTTGAAGCTGTCACTCATTGACTTCTCGGATTGGCTGAAGGCTGAAGTCAGATGCCTGGACATTGAGCCCTCCCTTCAAGCCCACAGCGAGAAGGACAAGAAAGACTCCAAGTACAAGTCCAAGGTGAAGGTCACTACGGTAATGCATGGGACAGACAGCTCCAAAAATCCACAGTCAGACGTAACCTGCAAAGCAACTCCTTCCATCCAGACCCGAGGTAAGGCTAAGATATACTGTCCCTACTGTAACTCAGAACACTATCTCAGCCAATGTGAGAGCTTTGCTAAGCTAACTAAAGGGGAGATGGTGGACTGGATTAAAACCAAGAGAAGGTGCTGGAGGTGCGGTCGTTCTCACCTAGCCTCCGCCTGTGACCTGAAGAAGCCATGTCGACTTTGTAAGTCTAAACACCTCTCCATTCTGCACGAGGTCAACCAGAGAAGTGAGAATGAGCCCGCCAACACAGCGGCCATCACATCGACAGAAGAGACTCACTACTTAGATCAGCCAAATGGATATAGCCGAGTGCTGCTGAAGATCGTCAGAGTCAACCTGTACTACCAGGACAGAGTGTTCAACACATATGCAGTGCTGGACGATGGTTCGGAGAGAACTATCCTGCTCTCATCTGCAGCACGCCGCCTGGGAATACGGGGTCAAGCAGAAGATCTGACTCTTCGTACCATCCGCCAGGATATCAAGACACTGCCAGGCTCACGTGTCTCCTTCGCCATTGCGTCTGTAACACAGCCCAGAAAGAGGTTCCCCATCCAAGGTGCTTTCACAGGTGACCACCTAGGCCTGTCTCAGTACACCTACCCAGTTTCCCAGCTCCAGAAGAAGTATCGTCACCTGACAGGCTTGCCAATTCCACCCATTGATGGAGCTCAGCCAACCCTCCTGATCGGATCTGATCAAGCTAGTCTAATCGTTCCGATTGAGCCAGTGCACTTGGGCCCCCCTGGTGGCCCTGCAGCAGTCAAGACTAATCTCGGCTGGACACTCCAGGGTCCAGCTAAGTACCTTCAGCAACAGCTTCCGCCCGCACAGTGCTTGTTCACAGCAGTCTCCTCTCCTTCTGCTGAGCTGTTTCGTCAAGTTGAACGACTGTGGCAGTTGGACACACTGCCTTTCAAGAGTGAGAGGTTAGTGACCAGATCCAGACAGGACAAGTACGCAGTGGACCTGTTAGAGGCCGAGACCACCCGTGTAGAGGTCGACGGAGTGCATCGTTATGCTACTCCCCTCCTGCGAGTCCAAACCATGCCTAAGCTGCAAGCTCCAAAGGAAGTTGTGATGAAAAACCTGCGGAACACAGAGAAGAGGTTAGCTCAAGACTCACAGCGTGCATCTACTTACCAGGAGGAGATCAAGAAACTAGAGGTCGCTGGGTACGCCACGAAGATTGACAACCATGAAGCTGACACATCCGAAGAATCATGGTTCCTGCCACACCACATAGTCAGACATAATGGCAAAGACCGGATTGTATTCAACTGCAGCTTCCAGATAGGCGGACAGAGTCTAAACAACTACCTACTCCCTGGCCCGACCTTAGGACCCTCACTCCTTGGAGTCCTCCTACGCTTCAGGGAACATCGAGTCGCGATGAGTGGAGACATCAAAGGGATGTTTCATCAGGTTCGCCTGTTGGACAAAGACAAGCCCTTGCTGAGGTTCCTTTGGAGGGACCTGAAGACCGACGAGCCACCCTCAGTATACCAGTGGGAAGTCCTGCCCTTCGGAACTACGTGCAGCCCTTGTTGCGCGATCTTTGCTCTCCAGAAACACGTCACCGAGTCCAGCCAACCAGGAGAGGATGTACGTCACAGTGTGGAACAGTGCTTTTATGTCGATAACTGTCTGCAGAGTCTACCTACTGAAGATGAAGCAAGGAGCCTTGTGACAAAGCTGAGAGCCCTCCTAATCAGAGGTGGCTTTGAGATCCGCCAGTGGGCCAGTAACCAGCCAGAAGTGATCCGCCACTTGCCCAAGGAGGCTAAGTCTGACAGCAGCGAAAGGTTGGTTTCCCAGACCCATGGGGAAGCTCAAGAGATGACGCTAGGTCTCAGTTGGCACCCCCAGGAGGATACACTCCACTACAGGCACCGCCCGGTTGCTCCAAGCCAGACGACCATGCGAAATATCTACAAGATACTAGCAAGCCAGTATGACCCCCTGGGTTATATCCTGCCCTTCACCACAAGAGCCAAAGTTCTGGTCCAGAGACTGTGGGCCAATGACCGTGACTGGGACGACCCGCACTTACCCACCGATCTCCTGGAAGCTTGGAACACCTGGGAAGAAGAGCTCCCTCAGCTCCCATCAGTCAGCCTCTCCCGGAGCTACTTCCCATCTGGCATCGATATAAGTGTCATCACCCTCGAGCTTCACGTCTTTTGTGATGCATCAGAGTCCGCCTACGGGTCAGTCGCATACCTACGTGGTGAAGATCCTCAAGGTAATGTCCATGTGGCCTTCGTGCTAGCTCGCTCGCGAGTGGCACCAAAGAAACAGCAGTCGATGCCCCGCTTGGAACTTTGTGCTGCCCTGATTGGAGCTCAGCTCGCCCAGGTGATCCAGAGAGAGCTCACCCTTCAGCCGAGAGAGACGGTGCTGTGGTCTGACTCCACCACTGTGCTAACCTGGATACAGTCCGAGTCCTGCAGATATAAGGTGTTTGTGGGGACCCGTGTATCCGAGATCCAAGAGCTGACAGACCCCCGGTCATGGAGGTATGTGGACACGCAGAATAACCCCGCAGATACCATCACCAGAGGGATGACTCTGTCTGACCTCGCTGAGCCGAACCAGTTCAGTCATGGTCCAGCCTTCCTTCAGCAGCCACATGACAGCTGGCCAACCCCGCCGTCTTTCGAGGAGGATCCAGACGAGACAGAGATGAAGAAGTCTTCGTTCTGTGGCCTCACATCGACCATCTCCGCTCCAGAGATCCCGCCTGTCGATGAATATTCCACCTTCGAAGACCTCCTTGAGGCGACTAGTAGGTCACTGCACGGAGCGGCCTCCCAGCCAAGCGCCCTCAGTGCAGATGACTACGCAGAAGCCGAACTCCGAATCCTACAGAGAGCGCAAAGTGATAGCTTTCCAGAAGAGATCAAGTGCCTACAGACAGGGAGAGCTGTTCCATCTGGCAGTCGGCTCACAACACTTGCTGCAGAGTACGACATCTCCAAGGGCCTCATCCGTGTAGGCGGTAGGTTACGCCGTTCTTCTAGCCTGGAAGACGATGTTGTGCACCCAATCGTGCTAGAACCGAAACACCCTGTCACCAGGCTCATCATACGGCAGTATGATGATAAGCTGCTCCATTCCGGAGCAGAGAGAGTCTTTGCGGAACTCCGACGCAAGTTTTGGATCCTTCGGGGCCGCGAAGCCGTGCGTCGCCATCAGAGATCCTGCCCGGAGTGCCAGAAATGGAGAGCGAAGCCAATCATACCAAAGATGGCAGATTTGCCCCCGTGCCGTCTCCGCCTCATGAAGCCCCCGTTCTATTCAACGGGAGTGGATTGCTTCGGACCATTCCAGATTAAGCGAGGTCGGGTTACGGAAAAGAGATGGGGAATTGTGTTTAAGTGCATGACAACAAGGTGTGTCCACCTGGACGTGCTGCATAGCATGGACACTGACTCATTCCTCATGTCACTCAGAAGGTTCGTGGCTCGACGAGGAACCCCCTTTGAGCTTCTCTCCGACCAGGGGACCAACTTCCGGGGAGGGGAATCCGAGCTTCGAGTAAGTTTCCAGGTTATGAGTGAAGAGTTAAAGACCCAGCTGGCTAAGCGCCAGATCCGCTTCCAGTTCAACCCTCCAAATGCGCCACACTTCGGTGGGACCTGGGAGCGGGAAGTCAGGTCCATCAAAGCCGCGCTATATGTGACCATGGGAGCACAGACGGTGACCGAAGAAGTTTTGCGGACGGTCCTCATTGAGGTAGAGGGAATTTTAAATTCCAAACCGTTAGGTTATGTTTCGACGGACGTAGCCGACGTGGACCCAGTAACCCCCAACTACCTCCTCATGGGGCGGCCCGACTCCTCACTCCCTCAAGTGGTTTATCCGGAGTCCGAGATCCTCAGTCGGAGGAGATGGAGGCACAGTCAAGTACTTGCGGACCAATTCTGGACCCACTTCCTGCAGCACTACTTACCCTCCTTGCAGTCAAGGCAGAAGTGGGTGAAGGAGACGGGAAATCTTACCATTGGCACAGTGGTGATGGTGATCGATCAGCGATTACCTCGAGCACTGTGGCCCGTGGGAAGGGTCATGAAGACTATCATGAGCGCGGACGGGAAGGTGAGAACCGCTGAGGTTCAAGTGGACGACAGGACCTACACAAGGCCGGTGGCCAAACTCATTGAGCTACCCGCTATCCCAGAGGATACTCCGACAATGGCCCCAGTGGACACTGAGCCTTCAAGGAGCTGATTCGCACAGCGAATCAGGGGGCGGCTGTGCAAAAGGCTCAGAGTATGGACAGTGAAGACCTAACCTGTTGCTAGGCAACGCCCCTTTGTTTACGGCTCGCGCTTGCCGCCGTTAAATTTGAAAAAGTTAGTCAGTTAAACGGTAATTTTCTAACGAGTTAAGTTTCCTTTTGTGTGCGTCAAAATATAGCGAACCACACACACACACACACACACACACATGCACACCCACCTGATTGAAGCCTAAGATGAGACCAGAGATTGCCTGTGCCTGTGTATTTGCATTCTGTTCATAATAAAACCCCCAAAAGAATTTCCTGCCTCCGTGTCCTGACCAGACACCCCATATTGTTGACCAACTCCTAACCACCAAGAGCTTCATTACACTGCTCATAGCTAACTGCTGAAGCTAAGCAGCCATACCACCCTGTACCCTTCTCATGGCTAACTGCTGAAGCTAAGCAGCCATACCACCCTGTACCCTTCTCATGGCTAACTGCTGAAGCTAAGCAGCCGTACCACCCTGTACCCTTCTCATGGCTAACTGCTGAAGCTAAGCAGCCGTACCACCCTGTACCCTTCTCATGGCTAACTGCTGAAGCTAAGCAGCCATACCACCCTGTACCCTTCTCATGGCTAACTGCTGAAGCTAAGCAGCCATACCACCCTGTACCCTTCTCATAGCTAACTGCTGAAGCTAAGCAGCCATACCACCCTGTATTCTTCTCATGGCTAACTGCTGAAGCTAATCAGCCATACCACCCTGTACTTTTCTTATGGCTAACCGCTGAAGCTAAGCAGCCATACCACCCTGTACTTTTCTCATGGCTAACTGCTGAAGCTAATCAGCCATACCACCCTGTACTTTTCTCATGGCTAACTGCTGAAGCTAAGCAGCCATACCACCCTGTACTCTTCTCATGGCTAACTGCTGAAGCTAAGCAGCCATACCACCTCGAACTGTTCTTATGTCAATGTTTGTCATAAATGTGTTCAAAATACTTCATTGTTGCGTAGGGTCAAAGGTCAAGATGCCATCAGTGTTTTGCACAGTGTTTTAGTTCCCCGGTCACCCCACAAACAGCACATTTATCAGGCACTAACTGCATCAGTGTGCCAGTTGGTTGCCATGGTTACTGGTCCCTGGTCACATTGGCACATTTCTAATCCTGTTACACGATTTCATTTTCTATACACGATTCTTACAAACTCTTAGCCCAGTCATTTTTAATCACGCTTTGTCTTTAGATGTATTCACCAATACCTAAGGTCATGGCCCAGGGAGACTGGAGGCTTCGCAGTTCCCCAAACTCTGCTGGTTAAGCAGCCTTTGTCTCCTGTCTCATGTATTCAGAATTGGTTTATTCTCGTGATTCTTTTATAAGTTTCAGTTTTGTGTTTTCACAGCGAACACTTTAAAGCAGGGGTGCTGAGTGATGTATGGGGCGGGGGGGGGGGGGGCAGGTTGTACCTAGCACTTTAAAGCAGGGGTGCTAAGTGATGTATGGGGGGGGGGGGGGGCAGGTTGTACCCAACACTTTAAAGCAGGGGTGCTGAGTGATGTATGGGGGGGGGGGGAAGGTTGTACCCAACACTTTAAAGCAGGGGTGCTGAGTGATGTATGGGGGGGCAGGTTGTACCCAACACTTTAAAGCAGGGGTGCTGAGTGATGTATGGGGGGGGGGGGGCAGGTTTTACCCAACACTTTAAAGCAGGGGTGCTGAGTGATGTATGGGGGGGGGGCAGGTTTTACCCAACACTTTAAAGCAGGGGTGCTAAGTGATGTATGGGGGGGGGGGCAGGTTGTACCCAACACTTTAAAGCAGGGGTGCTGAGTGATGTATGGGGGGGGGCAGGTTTTACCCAACACTTTAAAGCAGGGGTGCTGAGTGATGTATGGGGGGGGGGGGGGGCAGGTTGTACCCAACACTTTAAAGCAGGGGTGCTGAGTGATGTATGGGGGGGCAGGTTGTACCCAACACTTTAAAGCAGGGGTGCTGAGTGATGTATGGGGGGGGGCAGGTTTTACCCAACACTTTAAAGCAGGGGTGCTGAGTGATGTATGGGGGGGGCAGGTTTTACCCAACACTTTAAAGCAGGGGTGCTGAGTGATGTATGGGGGGGGGGGGCAGGTTTTACCCAACACTTTAAAGCAGGGGTGCTGAGTGATGCATGGGGGCGGCAGGTTGTACCCAACACTTTAAAGCAGGGGTGCTGAGTGATGTATGGGGGGGCAGGTTGTACCCAACACTTTAAAGCAGGGGTGGTGAGTGATGTATGGGGGGGGGCAGGTTGTACCCAACACTTTAAAGCAGGGGTGGTGAGTGATGTACAGGGAGGGCAGGTTGTACCCAACACTGTGAAGCAGGGGTGGTCAGTGATGTACAGGGAGGGCAGGTTGTACCCAACACTGTGAAGCAGGGGTGCTGAGTGATGTATGGGGGGGCAGGTTGTACCCAACACTTTAAAGCAGGGGTGGTGAGTGATGTACAGGGAGGGCAGGTTGTACCCAACACTGTGAAGCAGGGGTGGTGAGTGATGTACAGGGAGGGCAGGTTGTACCCAACATTATGAAGCAGGGGTGCTGAGTGTTGTACAGGGAAGGCAGGTTGTACCAAACATTGTGAAGTAGGGGTGCTGAGTAATGTACACGGAGGGCAGGTTATACCCAACACTGTGAAGCAGGGGTGCTGAGTGATGTACAGGGAGTGCAGGTTGTACCCAACACTGTGAAGCAGGGGTGGTGAGTGATGTACAGGGAGGGCAGGTTGTACCCAACACTGTGCAGCAGGGGTGCTAAGTGATGTACAGGGAGGGCAGGTTGTACCCAACACTGTGAAGCAGGGGTGGTGAGTGATGTACAGGGAGGACATTATGTACCCAACACTGTGCAGCAGGGGTGCTGAGTGATATACACGGAGGGCAGGTTGTACATGCTGCTCTTTTTCTGTCGCCTCACACCCTGGCTAGATCTGTTAATTAAACAGAATTAAATCACTTTTTGTATGCACCCACCAACAGCGCTTCACCTGTAGATCAGAACACTCGTTCCCAAACTTGGTCCCTGTGTTTGCTGGTTTTGGTTCCAAGCACAATTACAATCACTACAATCACAATCAATCATAATTTCATAGAATGGAGAATAAATTTCCACTGTTCATATTGCACTTTTTTGAAAACACTTACATCAAAAAAGAGATAACACATTTTTTGGATCAAACGGAAGACGTAGGTTAATCAGTAGGCTCCTAACTAGATTGCTGACCACGTGCTTAATTTATTTTATAATTTGTTCCTTAAACTTATTAACACAATGCAGGTTTGGCTCATTATCACTTGCTTTGTCTTTGAATTCTTCACTCTCTTCCAGGTGGTTAGTTTTAGTGGCCAGGTGTCCACACTTTCCCCAGTTAGCAGCCTACTGACTCACCCCAGTCTTTAATTTCACCACTCAAAGATAGTTTATAATTTTCTTGATACACTGCACACTAAGCGCAGCACGAACATGGGGATTTGATTCTTTGTGGCATGCGTTGCTATTACAGATATAACGTGTCTTAAGAGGGCAAATAATCCCTCTAAACATGAAAAGCACCTAATTACGTAAAATTAACAGCGTGGTAAAATTGTGGTATTGAAACTGTGGGGGAACAAAAAACCAGCATACACAGGGGGGCCTGGGACTGAGTTTGGGAGCCTGTGGATTTGACTGCAGGTACCATGTTTCATATGTGGAAGCATGACGTCATCGGCTGTCAGTCATCAGCTTATCAAGAGATGGAGCTTAAATTGCAGGGTAGACGCTGGCATAAAACCCAGGAATAGATGTAACCCACCTGACCAAACCCTGCTGTAGCACCTGGCACTGAAATTCTCCAAACCCTGCTGTAGCACCTGGCACTGAAATTCTCCAGGTCTGGCCACCAGCCACGGGTGCGAATGCGATTGTCGTCTTATTGGTTACTGTTGCGCCGGTTACCGTTCTCTAATTAATTAATATGTTTAGACATCAGAGCCATCTGCTGTTTTCAGTCTCCCATCTGTCAGAACTGCCAAGCGGCAAAGTGTCACGTCGTTGGTTACCATCCGAAAGCTGTCAGGAGGGACGGGGCTGTTGTACGGGTCAGATGGGCTGCTGAAGCATTGACAAGCGCAGTCATTCGCTGGGCCTTCTTACCCGCTCACATTCCCACCAGCGGCCTTTCCGCTGGCCTTGACTGAGCAGTGCCAGCCATGAGTTAGGCTCATGAAACATTTGGGCAAAACCTCATGTTTTTAAATTATGTTTTATTACAAGGCATCTTTACTTTGAAACATGTTTTAAAACTGAGGATGAGGAAAAGCAACCGTGGAACATGCTGTTTTTTTGCCAGCAGTTCAATTCCAGCTCTTGAAACCAAAATTATATTAAACTGAAAAAATTAGTGATGCTATTTTTAAGACTTAAATTGCACTTTAATTTGTAAAGTAATAATCCAGGTCGAATTCAGTATAAAAACCCCATTCACTGGTATATTTGAGTGTTCATTATGAACAACACCATGCAGCACTTTAACGGCTTACTTCTGTGAAATGTTCTGAAGGCTCAGGGGCATTAATAAAGAGATGGGGGGATTAATAAAGAGATGGGGGCATTAATAAAGAGACGGGGGCATTAATAAAGAGACGGGGGATTAATAAAGAGATGGGGAGGCTGGGCATTAAAAAGAGATGGGGCATTAATAAAGAGATGGGGGGCATTAATAAAGAGATGGGGAGGCTGGGCATTAATAAAGAGGTGGGGGGGCATTAATAAAGAGATGGGGGGCATTAATAAAGAGACGGGGCATTAATAAAGAGATGGGGGTCATTAATAAAGAGATGGGGAGGCTGGGCATTAATAAAGAGATGGCGGTAGGGCTGGGCAGTGGGCTGAATCTGAGGGGGCAGTAATCGGCCTAAGCAGCAGGGGGGTCCAGGAAGGATTTTAAAACAGGCGCTTGGAAGCGACGGTTGCCAAGCAGCTGGGCGCACAGCGATCGGGCGGCTTCCACGCTGCCAATCAGGCCAAGGGGCGGGAGCTGCTTGAGATGAGTGCCCTGAGCCTACAGAGGGACCCCTGGCTGGGACACCAGGAGGGCATTATGGGCTTCCCACTAGCTTCAGAAGAGCGCGCGTCCTAAACGTGTGCACGTAGAAAGGCCACAGCGATGTGAACAGCCTTATTGGCTCAGACTAGATACCTTCCCCCTCACAGCTAAAGAGATGCCCTGCCAGTCTCATGCTATGTGCTTTAGGTGCCATAATGCAGAGAAAGGCATCGTCATCCGTTTTTGTCTGCGTAGTGTTAAAGCTCTATGCACGACCGTACAGGCTGCTGTTCCTTACCTGGAGTCTGTAGGCAGAAATGATTTTTCAGGAGTCAGTCCAGTACCCTTGAGCTCTTACCACTCTGCAGCCTTGGTAAAATATAAATTAAGAATTAAAGTCAAAGATTCTTGAAGAAATTAGAAAGTAAACATTATTTATTATGTTAAATATATAACATCCATCATAATATCATGCTGCGTAAATTAAATTTGTTTTCTTCATATGGGTAATAGTATTTGATCAAAACCTCAGTTTGGAAAAATGTGCTAATTACCACAATTAGTTTAGCACAGATTTTCTCCATACGTTTCCTTGATGTTCCATGGGACAACTCAACTGACAGACTCAGTTCATCGCGATAAAGACAACAGATTTTTTTCCCCAACTTTATTGAAACTTCCATGTATTACATTCGTATGGCAGATTATGGTACATATTTCAAAATGGTTATTGAATAGGATCTTCAAGTAAGGACGAAAAAAGCAATCAAATGCAAATAACTTAAAACAAAAAAAAGTAACACCTTTGTCACAATTTTAACACATTTAACAATCAATAATAAATGCTCAGTGGAGAACGGTCTAATTTGGTATTTAATTAGTATTTAATTACTAGAAAGGTAATATTTCCTTACTCCAAACAATGCATGTTCAAAGGTTAAATTAAAAATTAAATTACATTTCTTGTGTTCATAGCTCATTGCATCAGTCCAAAACTTGCTATAACTGCAGTCTAAAAAAGATGCGAAAAGGTTTCTTTTTTTTTTTTTTTACAAAAACAGTAACTGGTATTCAATACAGAACTCAATTTAGTATAATAAGTGTGTACTGGATAACATCTATGTGGATTTTATTTCTTTTATCTTTTTATTTAACAAATATAATTTTGCAAAACCCCAAGTCCATTCCTAGTTTATGTTCTCACAGAGACCATTCCAGTAAAAGACAGCAGGAGAGGCGGTTAATTAATTTGTTTGCTTTCTTGCTTACTATAGAACACTCAGCATCCATGTCGATATTTTTAGGATCCAGTGATGGTGTAGTACAGTGGTAGCCAACCCTGTTCCAGGGGATCTACCGCCATGTAGGTTTTCATTTCAACCCTAATTTGACACCTGACTCTACTGAGTAGTAGCTCAAAAAGATCTCTAGCTGTTGAATGAGGTTCACTTGGGTTTGGGTTGGAGTGAAAACATACAAGATGGCCGATCTCCAGGAACAGGGTTGGTTACCACTGGTATAGTACATTATTTTCCTTTAGGAGTAGATAGGAGAAAACTTACTTCTCCCATTGGCAATTGCAGCAAATATATAGGCATACTCATTTAGAGGGACTGGAAAATTCTTGCACGGCAGAATGCGTGTTATTTTCGGTGAAAGTGACGTCATTTGTGTGAGCCCAGCGTGGTGCCTCTAGATTGGCTAAATATTCACATGTGAGAATTATTGGCTTCTAAATGTAGTCAGTGTGGGTAGGCTTGCATTTGTGTTTAATAAGGTGTTTCCATTTGCCTTAATGCATGTGGAGTCCTTTTTAAACACATTTCCCTGAGCTTATTATACAGCAATAGTGTTTTTGAGAAGCTGACAATTTGGGCATGGGAAGTTAGGCACTCTTTGCATTTTAATTTTCAGAAATTTCCCATAGGCTTATGAATTTTGGTCACTTAGCATTCAGTTCCCACTAGAATATACAGCGAAAACCATACCAACTTTTAAAGGACAGATGATGTGTGATTTGATTTATTGTAAATAAATATAAAGCCTTAGGCACAAAAACTGTTTTTCTGGACATGTTTCCCACAAAGGTCATGACGTTGCTCCACTCCTTTGGGAGGTGGTAGAGGGCTGAACTGCGCATGTAAAAACCTGCAATGGCTATGGCAGCTGCACTGTACGCTAAGTTACTGACCGTGTTATATTTATGAGCTGTTACATTTATGAACTGTTACATTTATGAGCTGTTACGTTTATGGAGACTATCCCTGCTTTATCATGGAAACCTGTAGCCTGCACTGTAGGAGTGTTCATTTGGGTGTCCTAATAGGCTGATCTGGGCGGTGTGGGTAGGTCAAGGTAAAACTGAACCGGGTCTGTCGTGTAATAATTCATGAGCAACAGAAGCTAGTCCTGTGTGTGCAGCCTTGCCTTGCAGGACTGTATGATACTGTGAAATGCTGCTTGTTTAAATGTTGTATTTCATTATGTCCGTAGATGTGTCTGTGTGTATTGAATTAGATAGCACAACACACAACTACGTGTGATTCATATTATTTTTAGAGGGGGGCGTAGGCGGTGGTGTCTTTTGGTGGCACAGAGGGCCTAAGTCCAGTCCTTAAGTTTCGCTACTGCATTCTACATGTTACATAATTACATTTTACAGATTAGTGAATCTATTCTACATATTTATGAAACCATTTACATATTTGTGAAACCCCATTAACAGATTTGTGAATCTATTTTACATGTTTATGAAACCGTTTAGCTATTTGTGAAACCCCATTTACAGATTTGTGGAACCATTTACATATCTGTGACTTTTGCTAAAAAAATACCTCCACAATCAACCATTTAGTTTTAAAAGTTGGACGAGTGAACTTTAATAATTACTGAATCTGAATGTGCAGATGTTATTATTCCAGCTACTAGCCACTAAATTTATAATTAAATACCATTATCCAGTGTTACCTAATGTTAGCATAACCTACAGTTAAGCGACCAGTGTTTCCTAATGTTAACATAACCTACAGTTAAGCTACCCGTGTTCACTAATATTAACATAACCTACAGTTAGGCTACCATTTGAAGCATAAGCTTTAGTTCATGGAGGTGAACAGTTGTGATTTGCATAATTTCATAGTTGCCTTGTTAGTTTGGAATTTCACGTCTGGAATGCGACGTAGTCTACATTCCTTCCAAACCGGGGGTCTCCAACTTTGGTTCTGGAGAATCGTGATCTGCTGGTTTTGGTTAATCGCTAAAGGAGGGTGAACAGTCCATCAGAACATGGGCAGAGTGGCGCATGAGGGGGAGTCAAACTCTCTCGGGGAGCCAGGAACAGTTGGCTCCTGCCTAGTGGCCATGCGCCGGCCTGCAGCAAAAGTGAGAGCCATATTTCAGAACTGTTGCCACACCTTATGTATGGCCTACAATTGTCCAGCTACAAACAGCGATAGTACAAACCATCTGCGACTGGACTTTAAATGCAGCACCGTTTCAGTTGAAAAAGTAGTTGAAGTATACATGAGAATAGATAATGAGGCAAGAGGACATTAAGCCCATCTAGAACATAAGAATATAAGAATACATAATGAGGAGAACAGGCCATTCAGCTCATCTAGAACATAAGAATACACAATGAGAACAGGCCATTCAGCTCATCTAGAACATAAGAACATAAGAATAAATAATGAGGAGAACAGGCCATTCAGCCCATCTAGAGCACAATACTACATGAGTACAAGAGACCATTCGGTCCATGTAGAACGTATCCACAGAAGTAATTCAGGTAGAGTACCTTGCTAAAGTTTACATCAGTAGTGTTCCACCTGGAAGCAGAACGTCTGAATTACAAACACAGTTTTCTACCCATAATGCCACATTGCAAAATATGCGGGATTTCCACCAATGCACCCTCTATTTTCCTGAAGAAAACCAACCTGAATCTTTTATAATGCACTTTGTTATACATTTAAAAACCTTAGTCAAGTCCCCCAATGTGTCCATTTGCCAAGTGCTTCACTGCCATGTCTTAGTTGATCAGTGTCTGCATTAAATTATATGCAGAGAACTTGAGATTCACAGAATGACCAGTTGTGTCTCCCCCAGTAGCCTGGCCAGTGGCTGCTATCTGCCTGTAATGTTTAAATATTTCTGATGCAAATGGACTGGCAAGGCTAGTGGCCAGTCCATATGCATAGAATGTTGAAATGCAACAGACTCTACTGGGAGCTAAAGTAAATTACCCAGAACAAGTGATGTGCATGATTTCTTTAGGTTCATTTAGTCTTTATGTAAAATTGCTGTTTTCTGTGGCATTTTGCAGTCAAGGCAGATTTTGAAATTCTGGCAGGCAAGACATTGGAATAATCGATACGTGAGAAATGCAAACAGTGAAGATGCTTCTCAGAGTCTGATTGCAAGACGAAACCTAGATTTGCATAGTACATAAGGATGCCATGGATCAATAAATAAAAGATGACTTTATAATTCACTGGTATTATGCATTTTTATTATAGAAACAGAACATGTTTCCCAAAAGACATTTTGATTTGAATTTCAACCCCACTTCTTACCCAGACACTAGTATCAAACTCCCTGACCATTGTGTCAGTTGCTTGAATCAGAGCTGTTTTAAAGAATTTTAGAAGAACTGAGGAATAAAAGATTTTGTTAATGCTTTCTGTCAGGGTTTGTTGTGGTAGGACCCCAGCGCAGAGTAAAAACACAGGAGGCTCAAAAAGGTAGGTTTCAAACAAAAGGCTTTACTTCCAAAAGGCAAACAGAACAACCAAAAGGCCACAAGGGGCAATTCCCAAAAACTCAAAAATTCTTATTACAGAAAACACAACAAGGAACTCAAACACTAGGGGAAAAAAACTAGAAACAAGAAAACAAGCAGGGGAACTCAAAATCCTCGAAAACACTAGAAACACCGGGAAATGAGACCGCGCAGGAAACTTGAAATCCTTGAAAGTACACAAAGCACAAGGACCACACACAACAAAGGCAGAAAACAGTGGGATCCAGTACTGAGTGACAGAGAAACAAGACTTTTATACACTTGGAGACAATCATAGAAAATGAGCAGGCGGGTGCGGAAAATAACAAGACAACCAGCAGACGTGTGGAATGTGATAACACAATTATCCCATTACCACAACAATTAGCAATAACCAGACATGAAATGCAGGCAGACCAAACTAAGGGACGCGAGACAGGACAAAAATACGGGGAGGCAGCAACAGAGGAGGCACAACCGTGACATTCTTTCCCATATGTTTTTAGTTCACTGCAATTAGTCTTGGCCTGTCCTCTATACTGTCACATGACGAAAAGGACTCACATTGCATGCTGGGTAACGTGAACCTAACAGCTACACCCTTCCTGACGGCTCAAGCTCTGTGATTGACATGGCATCTGACTGAACCAAAAGCAACCACTCATCATTTTTATTCATAATCAATTTGAGAGACCATCAGTTTCATCTTGGGAAAAGTTTCTTCTAATGAGAATATATGTGCTCCAATTCAGGGGTAGTTAGATTGGCTATGATTGAAAACAACTACAAAACATACAGTTGAGGCCAAAAGTTTACATACACCTAGACTAAAGATATTCAAACTCAGTTTTTCACAATTCTGCACATTTCATGTTACATACATTTTTTTGGCCAGTCAATCAGGGCATCCACTTTATTCACATCAGAGGTCATTTTAAAACAATCAGTTAGAGACAGATTTATTTCAGCTTTAATTCATGATATCAGAATTCCAGTAGGGCAAAAGTTTACATACACCAAGATGACTGTCTCTTAAACAATCTTGAAGATTCTGGAAATTGCGTCCATGCGCTGTGCATCACTTTCTGCGCCCATGTGCTTAACCAACACTGTCTGCGCCCATCTCTACTGCATCGCTGTCTGCTCCCATGCACAGTGCATCACTGTCTGCGCCCATGCGCAGTGCAACACTGTCTGAGCCCCTGCATAGTGCAACACTGTCTGAGCCCCTGCATGGTGCATCGCTGTGTGCTCCCATGCACGGTGCATCGCTGTGTGCTCCCATGTGTGGAGTACCACTGTCTGCTCCCATGCACGGTGCATCGCTGTGTGCTCCCATGTGTGGAGTACCACTGTCTGCTCCCATGCACGGTGCATCGCTGTGTGCTCCCATGTGTGGAGTACCACTGTCTGCGCCCATGCGCCATGCATCACTGTCTGGGCCCATGTGCGTTGCACCACTGTCTGCTCCCATGCACGGTGCATCGCTGTGTGCTCCCATGTGTGGAGCACCACTGTCTGCGCCCATGCGCCATGCATCACTGTCTGGGCCCATGCGCAGAGCACCACTGTCTGCACCCATGCGCAGTGAATTACTGTCTGCACCCATGTGCTTAAGCACCACTGTCTGCATCCATGCGCTTAAACAAAACTGTCTGTGCACATGCGTGGTGCACCACTGTCTGTGCCCATGCACGGTGCATCGCTGTGTGCTCCCATGTGTGGAGTACCACTGTCTGCGCCCATGCGCCATGCACCACTGTCTGCTTCCATGCACGGTGCATCGCTGTCTGCTCCCATGCAAGGTGCATCGCTGTGTGCTCCCATGTGTGGAGCACCACTGTCTGGGCCCATGTGCGTTGCAACACTGTCTGCTCCCATGCACGGTGCATCGCTGTCTGCTCCCATGCGTGGTGCACCACTGTTTGCACCCATGCGCGGAGAACCACTGTCTGCACCCATACGCAGTGAATTACTGTCTGCACCCATGCACTTAAGCACCACTGTCTGTGCACATGCGTGGTGCACCACTGTCTGTGCCCATGCGCGGTGCACCACTGTCTGCACCCATCTGCAGTGCATCACTTTTTGCTTCCATGCATGGTGCATCGCTGTCTGCTCCAATGTGCGGTGCACCACTGTTTGCACCCATGCGCGGAGCACCACTGTATGCGCCCATGCGCGTTGCAACACTGATCTGGAAAATAGAGCCCTTTATCTTAAGTTTGTTACAATAGCCTTGTATGTATTTCATTGAAGCCTATTTGACCTCCTTCTGTTTGCACTTTCATCTTGGTCAGCATAGGTTTGTTAAATGCCCCATCTCTGACAAAACATTTACAGTCAATGATTTCATTGTTTCTCATTAATTGATTTTATGATGTTAACAGAAACGTGGATTAAACTGGATGAGCACTGAGATAAATGAGTGAAACCTACCCTACAATTTTTATAACAAGCCTAAACAAAGTGGACAAGGTGGAGGATTGTCTGACCTACAACACTAATATAAATTTTACTCAGATCTGTCATGGTGATGTCTCATTTTTTGGATTCATAGCTTCCCATTTAAAAAAAAAAGCACTTATTATTTTTGAAGGCTCAGAAAATTGCCCCAATTTATTCCTGTTGGAGCTGTTTCTGAGCATGCAGCACAGGGGTATCAAACGTAGTTCTGATGCAATCAGAAACATAGTCTGGTCTCTATTATTCACGATCATCCCAGACTATCCAAAAATAGGGTGTGGGTCCAAAAATACCGAACATATGCTCAGAGGGGTTTAGTGAATAAAGGATCTTGCAGTTAGGGTCTGATCATCTCAGCATAAGCTTTGATTTGTTACCCATTCCCATTAAAAATCATTTCTCTTAGTGAGGTCTGCATCACGCCTGGCCCCAGGGACAGGTCTCTCTGTGAGGTCTATATCATGCCTGGCTCCAGGGACAGGTCTCTCAGTGTGGTCTGCATCACGCCTGGCCCCAGGGACAGGTCTCTTAGTGAGGTCTATATCACGCCTGGCCCCAGGGACAGGTCTCTCAATTCTTACAATCATGAATAGCTCACTTGCCACTGGAACTGTTCCAATTTATTTCAAAGCTGCATATATAGCAACTCCAAGCCTCTTTTTCTGGCTAAGGTTCTTGAGGAAATTGTTTTTTTTGTTTTGTTTTAAACAGCTACTTAATATTCTAGGCAAAAATTTCATTCAGAGTTCCGCTCTGACCACAGCATGGAAACTACCCTGGTTCAGAAAATCAGAAAATGACTTGCAAATAAATGCTGATTCCAACAGATTTTATATTCTGGTTCTTTTACACCCTACCGCATGTTTTTACACCATTGATTGAGTGATTTTAATGGAAAGATTAAGAACTGGGGTTGGCATTGAAGACACTGGTGGTTCAATTCCTATAGACAATTTCCTTGGCAATTAGTTAATGTGTTCCTCTGTTACTCCCATTACTTGTGGAGTCCTCCAGGGATCTATTTCTGGACCAATTTTATATTCAATACTGCACCTTGGCAAAATTCATAAGCATGATACTGTATCTCCTTTGGTTGCTATGCAGATGATATGCAATTGTATTTGTCAGCAAAACTGGGTGATTGAAGTAAAATATCCACTCTCCATAATTGTCTCATGGATATCAAATATGGGACATGCCAGACTTTCCCTCAGCTAAATTCTGATAAGGCTGTGGACACCATCCCCCAGCCTTGCTCCAGGGATGGGTCCCAGTAGTCCTGTTCCAGACAGGGCAAACTGAGCTGTAATTATTGGCCGTTCAGTAGGGGTCAATTTGGATCATGTTCATCATGGTCCTCACCCCAGACCTGTTCCCCTTGGGAGACCCTATTGACGACATAGCTCAGGGGATCATGAAACCTCTCAAGCTGTTCCACCCCGACAAGGCCACTATCCACGAAGTAGGGTGGCGAGTCTTACTCTCTTTGATAGGATGGGAAGCTCAGCTGTTTGGGAGGACCTTAAAGTAGAGCCGCTGCTCCTCCGGATTGAAAGTTGAAAGAGTCAGTTGAGGTGGTTCGGGCATTTGATAAGGATGCCTCCTGGGCGCCTCCCTTTGTGTTCTTGGCTTGGCCACCGGGGAGGAGTCCCAGGGGTAGTCCGAGGACACGCTGGAGGGTTTATATCCAAAGGCTGGCCTGGGATCGCCTGGGGATCCACCGGGATAAGTTAGCGGAAGTCGTTGGGGAGAGAGACATCTGGGCTGCTCTGCTTACCCTGTTGCCACCACAACCCTGACATGGACTAATCAGTTGGGGTCAAATGGATGGATCCCAGTCATGTAACTATAATTTAAGAAACAGAAATTATATTTGTATTATCATTTGCAGATACAGAGAAAGTAATTCACATATTAATATCATCCAGACTGTACTATTGCAGTGCTGTCTATTCATGTCTAAATGGCCATGCATTATCTCCCCTGCAGCTGGTACAAAATGGCACCTAACATTTGTTCTGGTTAATAAAGAGGACAATTATAACCCCAATCTTTGCACCGGCTACCAGATAGACTAGATTTAAGAATTTATTAATAACCTTTAAAGCATTGTGTGGCCAAGCTCCAAGTAAATCTCTTGCTTACATGCCAAATTCTACACTCATGGAATAAAGGCCTTCTTTTTTAACCCAAGAGCAATTTAAAAACAAAAGGCGATGAACCCTTCTGTGTGCGGGCATAGCCGAGAACACCAGAGCTAGTGCGTATTCTGCTGAGCGTTATTTCCCTTTAAGTCCCTTTAAAAGCCCATTTTTAAAACTTTCTTTTAGTTCCTGCTCTTAACCTATGCCATCACTGTTATCTTAAAGAAGTTGTGTGATTGCAACAGGCTTATTTATTTTATATTTGAATACTAATTACGTTTATTATTTTTTTCATTGTTGTTCTGTTCTGTTTTGAATGTTAAGCGTAAAAAGTGCTATATAAAAAGCAATAATAATAATAATAATAATAATAATAATAATAATAATAATAATAATAATAAAATATTCAGTTGTCCTCAGACAGCTGAGATGGGTAGCAGCCTCAACCCACAAATGCAACACAGAAGATGAAATTTAATACTTTATAAATTCATATCTTATGAAGGTTGATTTGAGGGCCAGCTACCATGTGCCATATCATTGTACTTCTGAACTGCGCTAGCTAACTGTCTGGGCATAGCAGTGGGGCTGAACTGCGCTAGCTAACTGTCTGGGCATAGCAGTGGGGCTGCAGCAGTACTTTAGCACTTTTGGTCATTAATTCGGCGCAGCTGTTGAACAATAAGCAGCACATGTTGCGCTTGGTATTTGTTCTTAATGGATCTTCCCCTTACTGCACGCCCTGCTCACCCAGATCAGAGCGTGTCTGTCTCGGTGAAGGACATCAGGCTCCAATCAGCTTTCTCTGAAGCGCACAGAGGCGATCCTGCCCCCGGGCCATGCCCATGGAAGGCGGGAGTTACCCAGGGTGCTGTGCAGAGAGGTGGAAAGCAGCAACAATCGAGTGAGCTGCAGTTTCAAAATGCTGCAGCCCCGCCTGCCCTCAAAAATAAAATACAGATTGGAACAGACATGTCTTCAGATGTATTTTTAACTAAAAAGAAAAAGTCTCTGCAGTTCCATAGAAAAGAGAAACAGCTTCTGAGCCTTTGGGGGGGGGGGGGGGGTTGGGGGGACAGGGGGCTGTATGCTGATGTGTGGAGTACCTGAAGATCTTGTTTGCATTTTACTTGAATTTTGCTGGCAGTGTCCACAGATACCAGGACAGAGGGCGCAGAGAGCTGGTGGAGCTGGAGCAGCTGCTTGGGGATCATTCAGCTGCTCAAAAGCTGAGAGCAAACAGAAGCACCTTCATCTCTCACACGGAGTCTCAATTCAGGCCAGATTTGTTTCAGTCACAGTGCAGCTTTTCACCAGCAGAGGGCAGCCTTCCAAAATAGTTTTTTACGATTGCTTACAGTTTTTCCCCAATTGTTTAAACACGTTTCCTGAAACTATAGCTCAATTTCTCAAAACTCTAAACATAAAACTGGAAAGAGTTAACCATTTTGGCAAAACTCCACAAATCTATTGCAAAATGAAACACTGCACTCAAAACCATGTTCTCTCTTCTCAAAACTGATTCTTTCCACCAAAACGATTTCATATGAATATCTCTTACAGAGCATCAATTAAACACTGGTGTGATAAATTTAAAACACTACCATCAAAATACTGTTTATATATGTTTTGGCTTCATGAGGCCATGTTACATATTCAAATGTATAAAATTGTGTAGAAATTGTTTACTTTTTCTCCTTTTTTAAGGTTTAAGGGTTTTTTTGTCCCAAAATAGGTTGCAATGTTATGGTACATACAGTATAAAGACTGTTGCCATATTGTAATACAATACTATGACTATATTATATAAATATTGCATTGACACAATCATTGTATCAGAATAGGATACAATGCACATTTGTCTATCCAATGAGCTCCAATTGGGCTAAACCTACAGTCTCTGGGCTAAACTCACAACCCAGCTCCCCAGAGTCATACTGTAAACTTATAGTTGATACTGCAACATTATTCTGAGAATACGCAAATGTTACCTGTTTTGTCAAAACTCATACAGTAATCGCACTGATGAGTAAAATGAAAAACATTACAATAAGAACATGTTTAGACTGTCTTTCTGGGGTCGTAATGATGAAATCAGTGCAGAAGGGTCACAAAGCAAATATATACTAGCCAACACCATGTTGATTATGGTCGTCTCTTGCTCATCTGTAAATTTCCGGCCTCTGCCACCTCTTGCTGATCGTCTTTCTATTCTGTGAAAAGTATATACAGTATAGGCTACACATATTTCATAAATGTAAGACAAAACAACATTACACTATACATTTCTCTAAGCACTGTATATATCCATAGAAACCATAAAGTTACATTACTGTAATTGCTGTACAGAGTATAGAAGACTTCTGAAGTGATTACTTACCTATTCTTATCTCTAAATGCCCGGATAACTGAGGCTACCGTGAAGCGGCTGAAATTCGGCTGGACTCGCTGCCCAGCTTCGGTCATTGTTAGGCCATGATTGAGTACATGGTCAACCAAAGTTGTGCGGATTCCATTAGAAATATTGGCTCGCCCTCGCCTTCCCCTTCCTCCTCCTCCTCTTCTTTATCTTCTTCTTGCTCTCACTCTTCCTCTTCCTCTCTGCTCTCCATGCTACTCCATTTTTTCCCCAACACAGTAGAGGTCACCTGAGGCCTCTTTTATGCTCTGACATATGATTTAAGTGTTTTGCCAATTTAGTTTGAACAGGTGAGAAGTGAGATCAATTGGTAATTAGGGTGTGGCATTTTGAAGGCCAGTGTTTTCCAGGTGAACAAAGTGTGCTAAATGATGAGATTTGTGCTTAGAGTTTTGCAAACATGGTTTAGAATTGCTATTTGAGTGAAAACAATGGAATTGTGCTTAGAATTTAGAAGTCTGGAGTCTTGTTGTTGATACATGAGCTCCAAGTTTTCAGAATTGTGTGCATAGTTCCATTTTTTGTGTGTATGCAGAAAAACTGTAAGCACGATTTTGAAAACAGCTCATTTTGTCAAAACACTACACACAATTCACACAACCACACACACAATTAGCAGAACACCTCAGATCTTTTGCAAAATTAAACACTTCATTCAAAACTATACAATCATTTATAAAAACCCAATTTTGTCACCGTATGGCACACACGGTTCACACTATCTGATTCTGTTCGAACCAGTTACACACTGCTGTGCTCAATTTAAAACACTTTTAACATTTCTACTTTTCTAATGATATAGTCTGGGTTTGATTTTGATATTGTTAGAGTAAAGTACATGGATATATTGACCAAACATAACACCCAAGACCAGTACTGCACACTGATGAAAATATTCATTTCTCTCCACATTGTAAAATCAGTCAGTACATCCATGCATTTCCAAAGGTTGCCTTTTGCACTGAAAATCAGAACAGAATATATTCTAAACAGAATATAGTACATAAACACAGCAAAAACATTTGTGGAGACAAAAAAGAAAGCATGAATAAAAAAAAAACCCTAAGCATCATCTCTTCGCCTAGCTGGATCTGGCCATAGCACATTGTTCACATCACAGGCTATGTCCTCTCACGCAAGACAGCGAGGGAAGATTCTTCTTGAATGGTGAATCCATTCTTGCACAGACCCTACATCAATTTGGTCGCAGGCCCCCTCCATGGCTTGAATGAGGGGTATCCTGACATAGGGCTGGAGATCGTAAACCTTCCACCGCCATGCCTAAAAAAACTCCTCAATGGGGTTAAGGAAGGGAGAGTATGGTGGGAGGTATCGGAGTGAAAATTGTGGATGCTGATGAAACCAGTTTTGGACCAGAGTAGATCGGTAGAAAGATACATTGTCCCAGATGACAATGGACTGTATCTCATCTGCTCTGCATCCATTTGGTCTTCTGCTGTGACGATGTTGTGTAGTCTGTCTAAAAATGTGAGTATGTGGGCCGTGTTGTAAGGGCCTAAGTTGGCATGGCGGTGGAGGACCCCATTCTCAGTGATTGCAGCGCACATTGTGATGTTACCACCACGTTGGCCCGGGACATTCAAAATATATCTGTGGCCAGTGATGTTTCTCCCTCTTCTTCTTACTTTTGTCAGGTTAAACCCAGCCTCATCTATGAAGATAAATTCGTTGCTCGAATCTCATCTGATAAATTTGGTCCTCATCTTCTTTGTCCACGTCCTCCTCCAGGTCTACCTCTACCTCTTCCTCTTCCTCTCCCTACCCCTCTTCCTCCGCGGGCTCCCCCTCTCTTCCTCACTATCCCTCATCCTCTTCCTCTTACTGCAACGTTGCCATCCATTTTTGTTGAAGACAGATAAACTCACCTGTTGCCTTTTTATAGTGCTTATGCCTGATTGGTGAGTTTACAATTAAGCACCTAAGTGTCTGTACACCTGACGGCCGTGTTTGATCAATTGGTTCATAGATGTGGTATTTTGAAAGGCAGTGCCTTGAAATGGCAAAGAAATGACATCATGTTAGAATTCTGTGTCCAATGTAAGGAAGTGTGTTCAGTGTTTTGCAAAGCACTGTGTGTAGTGTTTTGCAAAAAGTGTGAGGCTGAGAATGTGCTTGTAGGTGTGCAAATCTTGGCTGTGGTTTTGCTCCTTGTGTGTCAGGTTTCACTAACTGTGTGTTATTTTTAATTTTAGTGTCTAAGCAATTGTAAAAAAACTGTAATATCAACAATCCTGGAGCCCAGGAGCCCTGTCAGTGCTGCATAGATATGTGCCGCTCCATTCCCCTATACAGAAATAACATTAATTTGTGTGGACAATGCCGTCATTAACCCCTTAAGTAGCACCCCTTTTCAACACAAGCCTGAGAATGACATACCCAAAATAAAATGGTTACTGTTCTTGAACCTCATGACAACAGGCATAATCGTGGTCTCTTCTAAAAGAAAACCCTTCAGAATAATTCTAAATATTACTGAAACAAAGCTACATAAGCTCGAACGCAGTGAAAGTGGACGTTTTTTTCCTCACCTAAAAGATGTTTTTTTTTTTTTGGAATGGATACAGATGTTTGGGGATGTGTCTGATGGGCTTTGAGGCCCAATGCAGCCACAGCTACAACACTAGACGAATCCTGGTTCAAATTTGATGACAATACTGCCCAAAATTGGCATTCTGCATAGTTTCTTTCTGAGCTATGTGTTTCCAAAAAGCCCATTTGGAAACTCTAAAATGACACTTAGTAACCCATGATATTTTGGGTCTTTAGAGGTGTAAAATTCTATATATTGTGCATAGTATGCTTTTGGAGAGGTTTACTGAAAAGTAGCTTGCTTTCCTACAGCATGTCAAACTATCCTCAATACTCTTCAAATATTTTTATTATGATTCTGTATGCCTTATAAGAGCATTTAGTAATAATAAAAATATTTTGAAAATGTATTTAGATCACTCACTGACATATCATTTCCTTCATTAAACATGCCCTCTGCTGTGGAGTCAGAGCTGATTTCACTCTCCGCCTCATTCTCCTCCTCCACCTCCTCGAAATGATTTCTTCCAAGACCTCCAAAAAGTCTTCTGTTTAGACTTAGCCATTGCAATATAAATCTTTGTTGTAAAACGACCTTTGTTAGTATAAAGTCTGAAGAACATTGAGACTGAAGTGCATGTTTTCAGCTGCATGCTGAAAAAGTCATGGTTTGTGTACGCAAGAGAAATGTGTGTCCTTTCATGCAAGCCGAACAACCATTGCATCATTTGTAATGTCATTTCCTGATCTAAAATGCTTCTATAATAACTTGCCACTGGCAGTGTACTGGGCAGAGGTTATAACATCCACCTCAAGTTGTCGCGGGTCCCATTGGCTATATGGAGGGACTGCTCAGCCAGTACTGTTCAGAGAAGCTTATAGGTGGGCCTGTTTTGTTCTAGAGAATCTATATAAACTGGAGATATCAAGATTATTTTGTATAAAATACTTTCTGTATGTACGGCAGGACAGACAACAATAATTTCTCTGGAGAATTTTTTAAGTAAACATTGGACATTCTATCGAGGTTTATCTGACTTACATTTCTGGGACTAGAATGACTGGATTTTGTTTGCTGGATCCTTACCATGGCAAGCACTTCGCCTCCATCGTGATTTGTGTTGTCTGTGGAGTCCCTAAACTCAAAGAAGGTCAGGACACCCTAAACCAGTTCTGCCACTCCACATTTTACAAAATAAGGAATCATTGTCGCTAAAACATTAGCATGGTATAATAGTTTATATAGATAGAACTGTAAGTTTTAATGCTTTCAAATGGTGACCCGACTGAAATTTCACGACACGTTACATAACACTTCGTGGATGTGCTTCAGATAATAGTTTGACAAAAAAGCATGCCTTTCAAATTAAATAAAATGTGAAGATGTTTAGTCTAAGTAAACTTCTGTATTATGCTATATGCTAAAGTATTTTTGATCTGGCTCTTCAAGAGGTTTTGTCAAATAATTTGGTGAGTATCTAGTGAAAGTTACTGAATATCATTCTTGGTTCTACTTGATCTACCTTCTATCAAGTATTTTCCCACATAACAGATCAGAGTTAAAACTATAAAAAGTGATGCATTTCATAACCACAAGTTGAGTCATTATGAATGTAGCTGCTAGGACATTCCCAATTAATCAGAAAGGGGATATTTTTAAAAGAACGCCAGCACTTATGCAAGCTAAACTGGCATTTGGGGTCCACTCATATAACACTTATATTAAAGTTCTTCAAAACTGCTTTAGCTTGTTCACATCATGCCTGTACCTCCCAATAAAACATACCTCCTGAACTCCCTCATGCTTTGTTCCGGGGGCCTGTGGGGAGCATCTCAAACCTTAATCATGCCTTAAACCATAGGCCTAAAACAAACTCAACAGCCAAATTACTGTTGGTATTTAAATCACCTCGACCCCTCCTTGTTCTTCAGTCGTAAACTGTAGAGGTCTTTCTTGGCCAACCAGGGCCTTCAATTACTATTTGCTCACCAGTGCTCTTTCTTTTTAATGATGTTCCAAATGGTTGATTTTTGGTAAGCCGAAAGTTTGGCATATGCCTCTGTCCAACTGTTGGCATTTCATATTTCTCAGCTTCATATTAGTAATTGCCCACACTAACACCAATGCGCAGTTTAGAGATTCCAATTAGCCTAACCTGCATGTCTTTAGACTGAGGGCGGAAACAGGAGTACCCAGAGGAAACCCACACAGACACAGGGACAACAGGCATACTCCACACAGAAAGGCCCAGGCCAAGAAATGAACTCTGGACCTTCTTGCCACTGTGCCGCCCCTTGTAACATCTACATTTTAAAAATCTGGTTTGTACCTCACACGATTAGTAACTGGCCAACAAATTACATAAAATGAAAATCAAGATTGACTGAAAAATGTTTCTTTCTACTTCCCTTTTGACATGAGTAAACGGACCAAATAAGTGTATCTAAAACATAAAACCACAACTCAACCAATCCCTAAAATGGAGCATTTTTGGCAATAAACTAAAAAACAATATGATTTTTCTAAATGGTTGCAGGTTTAAACATCCATGCACAGTATGCTCTTTTGATCTAACTGCGTTTTGTCCTGTAAATATTGCAGATATTAACAATTTGTGCAGTTATTTTTGGTTGTTACAATTGTACCACACCTCTATTACAACCTTCTTCGCAATGTACTTCATGGCTGTAACACTGGACTTAGTTATTGTTTGTTTAAACTGTACAGGATCGCCTCAAGCTTAATGTGGCGTATTGTAGCAAACAAGTGTACGCTCTCTGTAGTGAAATTTCACTGATTTTCGCATTACTTCTAAGAAATTCAGCAATAAGTGAAAATTGTTACAATTCTGCTGGTTTGCCCCTATTCAAAATATATTCTTGACCATGAGAGGTAATGGCATTCCATAACCATCAGTAACCATCATTCCATAACCAAAAGCTGCACCAAAATTACAGTCCACAACCGCATTCTACAAATGAAGTCACTTCTCAGGCTTTGACTGCTGAATTTGGATGTGTTAGTCTGAGTGCTGCATGCCAGAACCGCACTGGAGAACTGGTTATGCCTGACACAAGACACTGCGTCTGCACCTTAGCGGTCGACGCAAAGTTCGCTGGTTAAAATGAGCAAATTCAACAGAACGGGCAACATACGGCTTCTCTGTCGGTGGCGGATTGTATTGAGGAGAGGGGTAACCCCTAAAACATTTTCAAATGAATGAAGGACTCTTTCTAAACATGCCATGGCAGTTGCCACATTGCACTGTAGTAAACGTTGTTATGGTTACAGACAATATATGCAGCCATCATGAGATCTGATAAGGCTAGTGGCTTCTATTATGATATATACGCAGTGAGCTCGTTTCACTTTGCTCTGCTGTAATATGTACAATACACTACAATACTCACTCTCAAAAATGAGTATGGGTGTCACTTTCCAAAACTGGCAGTGCTAACATAGCTTATTGGACTTAAAAATGTCAAATGCTAAGTGATTGTTGTTGTTTAGACTTCAATGGCTATGTTCACACTGTCTGTTATAATAATTTAGTACTTTACATAGCTTCCCTACAAAGGCGAAATGGTTTACATGTAATAAAACTCATTCATAAAAGAATACGTTGTGTTCCCCACGTGCCCTCTCTCTATTCTGCAGTGCGTAAGGACTGTCTGACAGAGTCAGTGCATTTTTTCCACAACATGTCGAGTTCTATTTAATGCTCAAGTCTCTCATTTTACCATTAGCATGCACAGGAGATAAAAGGTATTTAAATTACCGTACAATTATGTTCTGACACTTAAGCATGACGGTGTTCCTGATACACATAAACAATTAAGCAAAAACACTGTGAAAAGTCAATCTGGATTAACAGGGTGAGACAGTTATCCAATGTACAATTGTACATTGGATAACGTTCACATTCATTGTCTGTGACATTTTAATCTCTTTATAAATCTAATGAACAGGCAAGCAGAGAGCCATTGGTGAGAGAGGAATACTTGAAATGTAATTACGAGGAGCCAGAAATTAATTTGGTTGCGGCTTTGCTGTCTAGTTACATCTCTTAACGTATTGGGCATGTGTAAGAAGCACCTGACTGCTTAATGGCTAATCTATAGAATCCAGATTTCACTTACAGTTAGTCCAATTAAAAGGCTACAATGTAAAAAATGTGTATCAGTCTTAATGTCTAATTATAGACATGGTCATGACTTGTGAGTATTTGTTTGTCATTACAAGTCCAGCAAGAACAGATATTTTTATAGAGTGGTGAGAGAGAATGGTGAAGAGGAGATGAAGGCGGTAAGGGAGAATGTATGGCTGACATTCGCTCACACGAGAGCTGATATTCTCCACATCTACGTGAATCCATTTCAATAAATTATCTGATGAAAACATCCCGTTTGTCTCGTTCATTCACCGCCGTTCATTCATTTTTTCTTTCTTTTCTAAATGACACATCAGTGAAACCCACGCCACCTGCCTGACTTGTCTTTTTAGTGGAATAAAGACGAAAGTAGTCTATGTGGCTCTGAGGAATCATTCTGGAGTATTACAAGATCTACTGCCAGTTACAAATGAATGGTGTCATGTAGACCTATTTACACTGTCAATGTTTGTTTCAATTATCTCAGTTCACACTGTCATTCTACCACAAGCATGTTTCCAGGAGACAGTCAAGTCTCTGTGTTTTTTATAAAACACATTGCTGTGATGCGTGAGCAGCCATCACACCAAAGCCTAACAATAGCCCAACAATTATTGTAGGCATTGGGTAGGTTATTTATGAACGGATATTTCATTTCTGCAATCACTGAGGGCACAGACGAGCAAGCAAGTCCACTATGCTCACAAGCTAATACTGTTTACAGTTGGGAGAGCAGCTACTCGAATCTCTCTCCGTGAGTTCAGTCAATTTCACCTAGTATGGGCAGCCAGCATACCTCCAAATTCAAATTACCTGCCCAATGTAGTTTTTCAGAAATGAGAAGGGGTAGAAGTGTATGTCATTATGATATACACCTCTACCAAATTTGCTCATTTTGCTGCCGATATATCTGCTCAGAGATTGCTTTGGAGAGACTTAATCAGTTATGCCAATCTGTTAACATTGTATAGCAGTGGAAATCTCCTTTAATGTTACCCTTCAATAATAAAAATAAACTTTTTTATCTTACGCACAAATTTATATCTTACACATTAGGGATACAAACTGTGTCACTGCTATTAAAAAGATAAATGCAAAATAAATAAAATAACACTTGTCACTTGTCTCCAAGAACATTTCCGCATTCATCATTTTATGGTGTATTTGTTCATTGCTCTTTCCTTATGCTAATCACATCAACAGGATTGCGGATAAAATTTACTGTCAGCATTCATTATGTCATACACCTGGGATATGCACAAAAACAAAGGTCTGCACTTGTGTCATGAATCTCATGTTAGTTTTTGTAGGAACATTTTTAAGAACAAGAGTAAGAATAATTTAAGAAAAGTTTTGTGAATGAGGCCCAATGATTACAGCTGGAGTCACCGTTCCAATCTGCAAATTGTTCCTGTTTCATGGATAAATTGATTGAATGAGTCGAGGTAACCTCAAAATTAATTTGTGAGCTTGTCTTTGTGGCCTTAGATTAATACTCTGTTGGATCTTGTTTTTTCCTCTAGCCTCCGTGCACAATGCGTCTGGAAGCTCCTACCCACCCAACGGCAGCTGCAGCGGTCACAACAGCAGCGGCCCCTGCGTGGAGGAAGCTGTCGGGGGGGACAGCTCCTACAAGGCGGTGGAGATGGTCTTCATCGCCTTGGTGACGGGGTCGCTCAGCTTCGTCACAGTTGTAGGGAACATCCTGGTGATGCTGTCCATCAAGGTCAACCGCCACCTCCAGACGGTCAACAACTACTTCCTGTTCAGCCTGGCGTGTGCAGACCTCATCATCGGCGCGTTCTCCATGAACCTCTACACGGTTTACATCATCGTCGGGTACTGGCCCCTGGGGCCTGTAGTTTGCGATCTGTGGCTGGCGCTGGACTATGTGGTCAGCAACGCCTCGGTGATGAACCTGCTCATCATCAGCTTTGACCGCTACTTCTGCGTCACCAAGCCGCTGACCTACCCGGCCCGGCGCACCACTAAGATGGCGGGGCTGATGATCGCGGCAGCCTGGCTCCTGTCCTTCGTCCTCTGGGCCCCCGCCATCCTCTTCTGGCAGTTCATCGTGGGAGAGCGCACGGTCCCTGCGGGGGAGTGCTACATCCAGTTCCTGTCCAACCCCGCCGTCACCTTCGGCACCGCCATCGCCGCCTTCTACCTGCCTGTGGTCATCATGACCGTGCTCTACATCCACATCTCGCTGGCCAGCCGCAGCCGCGTGAAGAAGCAGAAGCCGGAGGCCAAGAAGGAGAAGTCGCCGAGGACCGGCGGCCTGCTCAAGGCACACATCCTCCGGCAGAACAACAACGACTCCTCCAAGCCGGGCGCGGAGTCCGTGAGGAACGGCACGCTGGAGGAGTCCGCCTCTGCCAAGGCCGACTCCGGTGCCCAGCCAGAGGAGAAGGACAGCTCCAATGAGTCCAGCACGGCCAGCATCCCCCCCAAAGACGCCAAAGGCAGAGCCGACAGCATGGCCACCTCAGAGAGCGCTGCCCCCGCCCCGGCACCAGCCGCCGACCCCGCCCCCAACCCCTCCCTCCTCAAAATAAACCCCGCCTCCAAGTGGTCCAAGATAAAGATCGTCACTAAGCAGGCTGGGGAGGAGTGCCTGACCGCCATCGAGATCGTCCCACCCGACGGTGGTGAGAACAGCAGCATCCCTGTGGCCCGGCCGCAGACTGTGGCCCGTAAGTTCGCCAGCATCGCTAGGACACAGGTGAAGAGGAAGCGGCAGATGGCGGCTAGGGAGAAGAAGGTCACCAAAACCATCTTCGCCATCCTGCTGGCCTTCATCATAACCTGGACCCCGTACAACGTCATGGTGCTCATCAACACCTTCTGCCAGTCCTGCGTGCCCGACACGGTCTGGGCCATCGGCTATTGGCTCTGCTACGTCAACAGCACGATCAACCCCGCCTGCTATGCACTCTGCAATGCCACTTTCAAAAAGACATTTAAGAACCTCCTCATGTGTCAGTACAAAAACATTGCCGCCAGATAAGAACGTGTGCTGTAGCTGCTGTCTGCTGGGCATGGGTGCATCTCATGCACTCAGACCATGTTTGGATTTTAAGGCCCTGCAGAAGAATGTCCAGATGCACATCCCATCCACAGAACCAGTGCATGTGCCATGCAATGGAATAGACATCCATACTGTAAGATACATCATGAAAAGACTGAGACCAGTAGCGGTGGTAGGTTTGCTGCTGGGGCTTCCTGCAGTATTGTTCCAGCAGGTGTATGCGGTGGACTGCTGAAGAAATTATGGATTTCTAGAAATGTCTGGAAAGATATGCGGTGACAATCTTAAAACACAGCACAGTAAAATGGTGCTACACAACAAGTCACTGAAAAGGACAGAAGGAAATATTGTATGGACTTTCTGACGTAATGTGTATTCATAATTCCTTATTCCGCTGAACAATTAACAACAAGCATGAATTAAATGTTATGAGATGCATCTTTTAGTTCGTTCTATTCCCAATAAACATTGTGGACTCCAGCCCCTGGTGATCACTCCAACTCCTGGGAGTACAGTACCATCAGTTGGAATAAGCTTGCATTGTATGAAGTGAGACCAGGAGCCAGAAGGGTTTTAAATACTGTGTAGGAAACTACAAATTGCCAAAGCTTGAAGGTATTACGCACATCAATGATTTATTTCAGAATTCGAAGGTTTCATCTGGAAAAATATTAATATGACCAACTGGTGGTGGAGGTGGTGGGGGGGGGTCCATAAATGTTTTAGTTCTCAAGAGAGATTAAATGTTTTAAAAGCTGAAAAGGATCACATTTTTCAAAGCTAGCCCTGCAATTTTAGCTTGTGTTTTATGAATGAGAAGCTAGGAGCGCTTCATGGTCCAACCGAGATTGTGGTTTCCTGAGAGCTGGACCAGAGTATCCCTGGAGGAGGGGTGGAAGTAAACTGTCCCAGTTTATCTGAGCTGTCGGTTTTCCTCACAGATGACGGCGGCTTCTTTGCAAATTGCCTGGAGGTGGAGATCATTTTACACAAATGCAGTGCTGCTGGGTGGAACTGCAAGATGTTGTGCATGTGTGCCATTTCATGCAGAATCAGGACACAAAACAGTGTGATTTTTATATTTCTTTTTAGTACAAAGATTTGTAAATACTAGGCCAGTATATCCATGAGCTATGTTTCCACAAAACAAAATATCAGTTTCTCTGATGCACTGTATTTAATATCTGGATGTTTGTACTTAATCTTGCATTTGTTTATTGTAAAATTCTTAAAGGTGAACTTAATTTACCAATAAATAAATAAATAAATGAACATAAGCATTGTTGCTCCCGGATTAATTTCTAGTTTAATCTTTAAGGTATGGCTTTCTGGCAAGAAAACCATGATGGTGATTGTTTGCTCAGCCATTTAATCCAATCACAGTCTTTGCCTTCAACACAAAAAAATTAAGTTCATGCTTGTTAAAAATATTTGATAACACTGTCCATGAATGCTCTGTCATAAGAGCTATGGGTGCTCTGTTCATAAACACTAAAGAGCACCTTCAAAAGTACTACAAAAACATTCCCAAATGCTTGTGTAAAGAAGGTACATAAGGTTATGTCACCAATTATACAGCAAGTGACATTACTATAACATACCCAGAGACACACAGCATTTGCATTACATACAAACACTTAGCAGACACTTCTCCTGAGGGACTTTCAGAAGTGTACTCAGTGTAACTCTCCGGAACAGGCAGAAGGCACCCAGGTCCATTAATAATAAGTCTCATGTGAACCTAACAAAGAATGTGTGTTGTAACTCAAGAAAGTACCACAAGACAGATAACCTATCTTTACACAACTATAACTATAAAATTATTAAAATGGAAATTAAAGAAATAAGAAGAAAGGTTATTCAGATGGGGACATGATCCAATCTGAAGAGCTGAGTCTTCATTGTTTGTCGGAAGATGGGGAGGGTTTCTGCTGTTCTGACTGCAGTGGGAAGATGGGCAGGGTTTCTGCTGTTCTGACTGCAGTGGGAAGATGGGCAGGGTTTCTGCTGTTCTGACTGCACTGGAAGATGGGCAGGGTTTCTGCTGTTCTGACTGCAGTGGGAAGATGGGCAGGGTTTCTGCTGTTCTGACTGCAGTGGGGGGAAGATGGGCAGGGTTTCTGCTGTTCTGACTGCAGTGGGAAGATAGGCAGGATTTCTGCTGTTCTGACTGCAGTGGAAGATGGGCAGGGCTTCTGCTGTTCTGACTGCAGTGGAAGATGGACAGGGTTTCTGCTGTTCTGACTGCAGTGGAAGATGGACAGGGTTTCTGCTGTTCTGACTGCAGTGGGAAGATGAGCACAGTTTCTGCTGTTCTGACTACAGTGGAAGATGGGCTGGGTCTCTGCTGTTCTGACTGCAGTAGAAGATAGATAGGGTCTCTGCTGTTCTGACTGCAGTGGAAGATGGGCAGGGTTTCTGCTGTTCTGACTGCAGTGGAAAGATGGCCAGGGTTTCTGCTGTTCTGACTGCAGTGGGAAGATGGGCTGGGCTTCTGCTGTTCTGACTGCAGTGAGAAGATGGGCACGGTTTCTGCTGTTCTGACTGCAGTGAGAATATGGGCATGGTTTCTGCTATTCTGACTGCAGTGGAAGATAGGCTGGGTCTGCTGTTCTGACTGCAGTGTAAAGATGGGCAGGGTTTCTGCTGTTCTGACTGCAGTAGAAGATGGGCAGGGTTTCAGCTGTTCTGACTGCACTGGAAAGATAGGCAGGGTTTCTGCTGTTCTGACTGCAGTGGGAAGATGGGCAGGGTTTCTGCTGTTCTGACTGCAGTGGGAAGATGGGCAGGGTTTCTGCTGTTCTGACTGCAGTGGGGGGAAGATGGGCAGGGTTTCTGCTGTTCTGACTGCAGTGGGAAGATAGGCAGGATTTCTGCTGTTCTGACTGCAGTGGAAGATGGGCAGGGCTTCTGCTGTTCTGACTGCAGTGGAAGATGGACAGGGTTTCTGCTGTTCTGACTGCAGTGGAAGATGGACAGGGTTTCTGCTGTTCTGACTGCAGTGGGAAGATGAGCACGGTTTCTGCTGTTCTGACTACAGTGGAAGATGGGCTGGGTCTCTGCTGTTCTGACTGCAGTAGAAGATAGATAGGGTCTCTGCTGTTCTGACTGCAGTGGAAGATGGGCAGGGTTTCTGCTGTTCTGACAGCAGTGGAAAGATGGCCAGGGTTTCTGCTGTTCTGACTGCAGTGGGAAGATGGGCTGGGCTTCTGCTGTTCTGACTGCAGTGAGAAGATGGGCACGGTTTCTGCTGTTCTGACTGCAGTGAGAATATGGGCATGGTTTCTGCTATTCTGACTGCAGTGGAAGATAGGCTGGGTCTGCTGTTCTGACTGCAGTGTAAAGATGGGCAGGGTTTCTGCTGTTCTGACTGCAGTAGAAGATGGGCAGGGTTTCAGCTGTTCTGACTGCACTGGAAAGATAGGCAGGGTTTCTGCTGTTCTGACTGCAGTGGGAAGATGGGCAGGGTTTCTGCTGTTCTGACTGCAGTGGGAAGATGGGCAGGGTTTCTGCTGTTCTGACTGCAGTGGGAAGATGGGCAGGGTTTCTGCTGTTCGAACTGCAGTGGGAAGATCATTCCATCAGCAGGGGGCAGAACAGACAGGTGATGTGACCTGAAGGTGCAGGTGCACAGGAGGAGGTGCTAGGCCCCCTGTGGTAGCAGAATGGAGGGGTCAGATAGGAGTGCAGGGTCTGATCTTTCTAAAATATAACAGAGCTGTCCATTTAGCTGTGCAATAAGGTGGCACCAAGGTTTTGAATTTGATGCAAACTGATATAGGTAGCCAATAGTGGGAGATGAGAAGAGGACGGCTGAGCCTGGGGAAGTTCAAACAAACAGCAGCATTCTGGAGGTCTGATGTTGAGACAGTGAGACCAGTGGGGAGGGAGTTGGGTAGCTGGGATATAACCGGGGCCTGGGCTAGGAGCTGGGTTAGGGTTAGGGCTGAGGAATGGGCAGATTTTCCAGAGGTTGTACAGGAAGAATCTGGACACCTGACAAACTGAAATGTTGCTCTCAGTGAGGGCCAGTTTGTTGTCGAATACCACTGCAAGATTCCAGTCGGATAAGGAGGCTGACACTGTGGTTCCGTCCAGGGTGAAACAGGTCCAGCAGGATTCTGGTGGGAAGAAGAGAATGTGATTTTTAGCCAAGATGAGCTTCAGGTGGGGATTAAAATCCAGCTGGGGGTTGGGGGGGGGGGTGTCACAGAAAGAGTTGTGTACCATTCATCAGCATAAGAAAGACAGGTTATGGGATGATATGACAGTGACCCTATAGAGAGAAAAGAGGAGAGGACCAAGGACTGAACCCTGGGGGTTACGAGTTAAGAGTTCCTGATGCCTGGAAACTTCAACCCCCCCCCCCCACCCCCCAATTAAAAAACTCACGGTAAGAAGCAAACCAGTAAAGAGGTGTGCCACAAATCCCCAAGATTGGCAGGAAAGACAGTGATCGTCAACAGTGTGAAATGCGGCAGAGGTCGAGTAGGACAAGAACAGAGAAGAGAATCTGCCTTTGTGGCGTTGAGCTCTTAACTGACTGCAAAGACCGCAGACTTGGTTCAGTGGCCAGCCTGAAGTCAGTCTGGTGAGGATCTCGCTGGTTGGAGAGCTGCTTGAAAACAGCATGTTCAAGAATTTTGGGAAGGAATCAGGATGGTTCCTGGTGACTGAGGAGTCAAGGGCGGGTTTCTTGTGCAGCAGGGCAATACAAGGTTGTCTGAAGACTGACAGGACACATCCAGGGGCCAAGGAGGAGTTCACTAGAGAGAGACTGCATGGGCAGGGGACAGGGAGGAGTTCACTAGAGAGGGACTGAATGGGCAGGGGACAGGGAGGAGTTCACTAGAGGGGGACTGAATGGGCAGGGGACAGGGAGGAGTTCACTAGAGAGGGACTGCATGGGCAGGGGACAGAGAGGAGTTCACTAGAGAGGGACTGAATGGGCAGGGGACAGGGAGGAGTTCACTAGAGGGGGACTGAATGGGCAGTGGACAGGGAGGAGTTCACTAGAAAGGGACTGCATGGGCAGGGGACAGGGAGGAGTTCACTAGAGAGAGACTGCATGGACAGGGGACAGAGAGGAGTTCACTAGAGGGGGACTGAATGGGCAGGGACAGGGAGGAGTTCACGAGAGAGGGACTGAATGGGCAGGGGACAGGGAGGAGTTCACTAGAGAGGGAGGGACTGCATGGGCAGGGGACAGGGAGGAGTTCACTAGAGAGGGACTGAATGGGCAGGGGACAGGGAGGAGTTCACTAGAGAGGGACTGAATGGGAGGATGTCTAGAAAGACTGACTGGAGGAGCAGTGTAGGGATGGGATCCAGGGAGCAGCTATGTGTGCCTTTTTGCAGATATCTACATAATCATTTATAAATGTCTATGAAGTGCTTATGATGGCGTTAAACTGCAAGGATAACAGATCATTCATGAAAAGTGTTACCTAACATGAACCAAATGTATTTTTCCCATTCTCTTGTCTCATTTGTAGCATGTTAGATGGTAGCTCAATCTCAGTGGACTAAATATATCTATGCTTACACTGTAGTTAGTAAGTACTCTGTGACTACGCATGTTCATTAATGCTATAGTTTTTTCAGTACTTACATGTATGTAAGTATTGAGAACTGATAGCTTCACATTCTGAATATTGTAACTGGTGTTGTAACCTTCATAACAGGACTACGATGTTTAAGGATAATATCATAAACCACAAATACTGGATTAATGACTGTGTAAGTATAGCCATGATTCATTCAGAAATTGCTTATTTGTGCTGACTTGAATATACAAAACAGAACATCCCGAAATGAGAATAGAACAGTAAAACAGTATATTATGATCAAATATTGTACCAAGATAGAGAGACCAACTCCAGTGACCTGAGGCAAGTAGGTGAGACAACCAGGTCTGGTAAAGTTGATGTAGTTGATGTAAGTTAAAGTATGATGACTGCATGACAGGTAATGTACAGGCTTACGCCATTAGCCAAGCCTGCAAGATCGGGCGCATTTCATTAGTTGGAAGTGGATGACATCCTCACGATGATCATCAGGACAGTCTGTTAGTTTCCCTGGAAAAAATATGGAAACAGTATACAGGATATTGTACTGGTTTTCTTAAACGATTGCCTAATGCTTAATAAATACGCATCTCGTAGTTATTGACTTTGGTGAAGTGAAGGTCTTTATTTTCAAGCCGACGGGAGCCAGAAGGAAATAGTAAATACAGTTAATACTTGGAAGAGATGTTCAGGCTCCACGTGAGCTCCTTTGTGCGAAGTTGGCAGGAGATAAATGCAAATGCTGGCTGTGCATAAATGGACTCGTTATCGTGCACAGAAAAACTGCAATGGGCGCGAAGGGAAGAGCGTATCGATCCTTTGTCCTTACAGGATATCCTTATATCTGTCACAGACTTTCCGCTTGAGGATATGCGAGCGGAGAGAAAAGCCAAATGAAAAAGGCATTGCCCTGTTTCCAGCTGGCGCACTGTTTCACTATTCTGAATGATTCACATGGTTATGTTCCAGGACCTTGCGGTGGTTCATTCCTCAGCAGAGAAGCGCCATATTTGCGTGAGGAAGACGCTCCACTTCAGGGCATAGCCTGTGGCTTTAATGATGCGGGGGCAGTGGATGCTCATTGACTTCTTGCGTGACCGAATGGTTAAGCATCACTTTGAAAGGCAAGAAGCTACCGTACATTATATCACAATCTGAGCACTTGAAAGAAACAAGGTGAAAAATACATGATCCTCTGCTTGGTTTCTTTTATCACACCCACTGTACCTGTACACTGTATCAGCTAGGCCCACACTCAGCTAGGCCCACAATCAGCTAGGCCAACACTCAGCAAGGCCCACACTCAGCTCACTCAGCTAGGCCCGCACTCAGCTCATTCAGAAAGGCCCACACTCAGCTAGGCCAACACTCAGAAAGGCCCTCACTCAGCTCACTCAGCTAGGCCCACACTCAGCTCACTCAGCTAGGCCCACACTCAGCTCATTCAGCTGGGCCCACAATCAGCTGGGCCCACACTCAGCTAGGCCAACACTCAGCAAGGCCCTCACTCAACTCACTCAGTAAGGCCCACACTCAGCAAGGCCCACACTCAGCTAGGCCCACACTCAGCAAGGCCCACACTCAGCTAGGCCCACACTCAGCAAGGCCCTCACTCAGCTCACTCAGTAAGGCCCACACTCAGCAAGGCCCACACTCAGCTAGGCCCACAATCAGCTAGGCCCACACTCAGCTAGGCCCACACTCAGCTAGGCCCACAATCAGCTAGGCCCACACTCAGCTAGGCCCACACTCAACTAGGCCCACACTCAGCAAGGCCCACACTCAGCTAGGCCCACACTCAGCTCACTCAGCTAGGCCCGCACTCAGCTCACTCAGCTAGGCCCACACTCAGCTAGGCCCACGATCAGCTAGGCCCTCACTCAGCAAGGCCCACACTCAGCTAGGCCTACAATCAGCAAGGCCCGCACTCAGCAAGGCCCACAATCAGCTACGCCCACAATCAGCTCACTCAGCAAGGCCCACACTCAGCTAGGCCCACGATCAGCTAGGCCCTCACTCAGTAAGGCCCACACTCAGCTAGGCTCACAATCAGCAAGGCCCACACTCAGCTAGGTCCACACTCAGCTCACTCAACTAGGTCCACACTCAGCACATTCAGCAAGGCACACACTCAGCTAGGCTCACAATCAGCTAGGCCCACAATCAGCTAGGCTCACAATCAGCTAGGCTCACAATCAGCTAAGCCCACACTCAGCTAGGCCCACACTCAGCTAGGCCCACAATCAGCTAGGCCCACACTCAGCTAGGGCCACACTCAGCAAGGCCCACACGCAGCTAGGCTCACAATCAGCTAGGCCTGCACTCAGCCAGGCCCACACTCAGCCAGGCCCATGTAAGGAATTAGATTTAGTTGCAGGGAGGAGAACATGTTTATCCGACTCCATTAACCTCAAATCCTGTAAAGTGAAGATGTATGTGAATACTGGATTGCGCATACGTGCATTGGCTGCTCTGAAAAAAGAAAAAACTGTTTATTATGACACAATATGGTCGTTGGCAATAACCAAGGATAGACAGTTTTAATGATGGAAAAGGTAAACACTTTATTTTACAAAGCAAGACAAAAGACTGCTATGAAAAGAAAAGACATAAAAACTAACAAACTAGGACAGAGAGAATGAACACAAACTGAGTATTGATGAATTCCCAAATATTCTGTACAGCAAAGACTATGGTACCAGGAGAACTGTTAAGCAGATTCTCCTGGAATGTTTCTTTGGACTTCCCTTAAATCCAATCCTGAGAAAGCTTTCCACACCCCACAGCTCCCTTGGTTTGCCCAAATAAGGTCTGGACACGAATAGGCCGATAACATCTGCCCCACCGAGAAAACCCCCCACTCCTCCAGGAAGAGAGAAACTGCACTTCCTCCCCTCCTCTGTAGACACAGGAGAAGTATCAAAATCCAGTGACAGTAATAAGATACTTTGTACGATGGCACGTGATCCTATGATTTTACCTATCAATTCTCCAAATACTTCTCTATGGGAGTCCATTGTGGTGACCCATCTGTGACCCATACACTAATGTAGGTATACCTATGTATAATGATACTATGCTTTACATACTCGTGATCATAACCCCACATACCATCCCATACCCGTTCAGTGTACTTGTCTATGTATGATATTATTCACAGTCCCCCACATTTATCATAACATCCTTAGTTATCTGCATGCAAATACATATGATGCATTCTTTCAGTCCATGGTAGTAGTTTTGTCTGACCCAGGAGAGCCTGGGCCATTGTCCATGAATTGCAGAGCAGCCGTTTATGGCCCCCAATTGAAATTCTTCTGGACCCTCCACCTGGTATGGCCACAGCTCCAAGAGGGTAATATCCTGTCACCTGATTCCTCCAACTCTTCCAGGAGGATAAGCCATTTGAACATTTCTTCCCCTCAATAAATGGGTCAAAAAGACAGGCCCATGGAGCTTTCAGCTGCTGTCCCCATCCTGGGGCATTTTATGGCTCCACTCAGGTCCACTCATGTACCGCAGTGCGTGCCATGGAAGAATATGTCCAGTTGTGAGAGGACAACAGAGTTGATTGGGAAAACTGTAAATTTTACCTTACACCCACATTCAGCTAGGGCCACAATCTGCTAGGCCCACACTCAGCTTGCTCAGCTATGCCCACACTCAGCTAGGCCCACAATCAGCTAGGCACGCACTCAGCTAACTCAGCTAGGCCCACACTCAGCAAGGATCACAATCAGCTAGGCCCACAATCAGCAAGGCCCACACTCAGCTCACTCAGCAAGGCCCACACTCAGCTCACTCAGCTAGGCCCGCACTCAGCTCACTCAGCAAGGCCCACACTCAGCTCACTCAGCTAGGCCCACACTCAGCTCACTCAGCTAGGCCCACAATCAGCAAGGCCCACAGTCAGCTCACTCAGCAAGGCCCACACTCAGCTCACTCAGCTAGGCCCACACTCAGCTTATTCAGCTGGGTCCACATTCAGCTAGGCCAACACTCAGCAAGGCCCACACTCAGCTAGGCCAACACTCAGCAAGGCCCTCACTCAGCTCACTCAGCAAGGCCCACACTCAGCTAGACCCACACTCAGCTAGGTCCACAATCAGCTAGGCCAACACTCAGCAAGGCCCACACTCAGCTCACTCAGCTAGGCCCGCACTCAGCTCATTCAGCTAGGCCCACACTGAGCTAGGCCCACAATCAGCTAGGCTTACACTCAGCTTGGGCCACACTCAGCAAGGCCCACACTCATCACACTCAGCTCAGCAAGGCCCACACTTAGCTCACTCAGCTAGGCCCACAATCAGCTACGCCCACACTCAGACACACAGGGACCAGGGACCAAACATAGTTATTTGTGGGAAAGAGGACGACAGGGTATGGGACGGACTTGAGTAAATAATGCATTTCACTCTGTGCTTTGATACAAACACATCATTGAGCCAGTTTGCACCCACATCAGCATCTTTTCTCCTGCACTTTTATTACTGGTTGTTAATCACAATGCTCATATTAAAATGGTTCTATCCTAAATTCAGAGAGGCACTGTGATTTCATAGATTTCATGGTGGACTGGGAGGGCTGCTTGCACAAATGGAGTTTCCATGACGAGGTGTCCACGCTTTTAGTCATTAGTACCCCATTAGTGAACTTACGAAGCAGGGATATTAAAACCTGGCCTTGGAGGTCATTATAACTGCTGTATTTATTTCTTCCCCTCTAATCAGGACTGATACAAGGAGAGTTAAATTGCTGGCCAATCAGTGGCATGAATCAATCAGTTAACTAACAGGTATAAAAGAAAACCAGCTCCCCTACTGGCTTCGAGGGCCACATGTGAGCGTCACTGTCATAAAGGAATTGTTTGACAAAGCATTTTGCGGAACGTTGCACCAGTTTACTTGATAAGGGCTAGATTGTTGAAACTAAAATGAATTTATTGATTTGTACTTTCTTTCTGTTGAGAAAATCTCTCAAAAAGGGAAAAGGCATTTTTGAGGGGTTGCGTTCATACAAATTGCACAAATTCACAATCAGGTACACTCATAATGCCATCCAATATCACATTTTATTACTGAGCCATAGGTTTCGGGACAAACAAAATATATTACAATACCAGATGCCTCTACATCACTACA